>OX392531.1:57888138-58421273 GCA_947623455.1 Mimachlamys varia
GTTATTGTGGACAGTGGTTAATCAAACTTACTTATTTCGTTTAACTGATTTGCCATACCGTCTAGAGGGAAGGTCAGTTATTGTGGACAATGTTTAATCAAACTTACTTACCTCCTATAACTGATTTGCCATACCGTCTAGAGGGAAGGTCAGTTATTGTGGACAGTGGTTAATCATACTTACTTAGTTGCTATAACTGATTTGCCATACCGTCTAGAGGGAAGGTCAGTTATTGTGGACAGTGGTTAATCAAACTTACTTATTTCGTATAACTGATTTGCCATACCGTCTAGAGGGAAGTTCAGTTATTGTGGACAGTGGTTAATCAAACTTACTTATTTCGTATAACTGATTTGCCATACCGTCTAGAGGGAATGTCAGTTATTGTGGACAGTGGTTAATCAAACTTACTTATTTCGTTTAACTGATTTGCCATACCGTCTAGAGGGAAGGTCAGTTATTGTGGACAATGTTTAATCAAACTTACTTACCTCCTATAACTGATTTGCCATACCGTCTAGAGGGAAGGTCAGTTATTGTGGACAGTGGTTAATCATACTTACTTAGTTGCTATAACTGATTTGCCATACCGTCTAGAGGGAAGGTCAGTTATTGTGGACAGTGGTTAATCAAACTTACTTATTTCGTATAACTGATTTGCCATACCGTCTAGAGGGAAGGTCAGTTATTGTGGACAGTGGTTAATCAAACTTACTTATTTCGTATAACTCATTTGCCATTCCGTCTAGAGGGAAGGTCAGTTATTGTGGACAGTGGTTAATCAAACTTACTGATTTCGTATAACTGATTTGCCATTCCGTCTAGAGGGAAGGTCAGGTATTGTGGACAGTGGTTAATCAAACTATCTTATTTCGTATAACTGATTTGCCATACCGTCTAGACGGAAGGTCGATTATTGTGGACAGTGATTAATCAAACTTACTTATTTCGTATAAATGATTTGCCATACTGTCTAGAGGGAAGGTCAGTTATTGTGGACAGTGGTTAATCAAACTTACTTATTTCTTTTAACTGATTTGCCATACCGTCTAGAGGGAAGGTCAGTTATTGTGGACAATGTTTAATCAAACTTACTTATTTCGTTTAACTGATTTGCCATACCGTCTAGAGGGAAGGTCAGTTATTGTGGACAGTGGTTAATCAAACTTACTTATTTGCTATAACTGATTTGCCATACCGTCTAGAGGGAAGGTCAGTTATTGTGGACAGTGGTTAATCAAACTTACTTATTTCCTATAACTGATTTGCCATTCCGTCTAGAGGGAAGGTCAGTTATTGTGGACAGTGGTTAATCAAACTTACTTATTTCGTATAACTGATTTGCTATACCGTCTAGAGGGAAGGTCAGTTATTGTGGACAGTGGTTAATCAAACTTACTTATTTCGTATAACTGATTTGCCATACCGTCTAGAGGGAAGGTCAGTTATTGTGGACAGTGGTTAATCAAACTTACTTATTTCGTATAACTGATTTGCCATTCCGTCTAGAGGGAAGGTCAGTTATTGTGGACAGTGGTTAATCAAACTTACTTATTTCGTATAACTGATTTGCCATACCGTCTAGAGGGAAGTTCAGTTATTGTGGACAGTGGTTAATCAAACTTACTTATTTCGTATAACTGATTTGCCATACCGTCTAGAGGTAATGTCAGTTATTGTGGACAGTGGTTAATCAAACTTACTTATTTCGTTTAACTGATTTGCCATACCGTCTAGAGGGAAGGTCAGTTATTGTGGACAATGTTTAATCAAACTTACTTACCTCCTATAACTGATTTGCCATACCGTCTAGAGGGAAGGTCAGTTATTGTGGACAGTGGTTAATCATACTTACTTAGTTGCTATAACTGATTTGCCATACCGTCTAGAGGGAAGGTCAGTTATTGTGGACAGTGGTTAATCAAACTTACTTATTTCCTATAACTGATTTGCCATTCCGTCTAGAGGGAAGGTCAGTTATTGTGGACAGTGGTTAATCAAACTTACTTATTTCGTATAACTGATTTGCCATACCGTCTAGAGGGAAGGTCAGTTATTGTGGACAGTGGTTAATCAAACTTACTTATTTCGTATAACTCATTTGCCATTCCGTCTAGAGGGAAGGTCAGTTATTGTGGACAGTGGTTAATCAAACTTACTTATTTCGTATAACTGATTTGCCATTCCGTCTAGAGGGAAGTTCAGTTATTGTGGACAGTGGTTAATCAAACTTACTTATTTCGTATAACGGATTTGCCATACCGTCTAGAGGGAAGTTCAGTTATTGTGGACAGTGGTTAATCAAACTTACTGATTTCGTATAACTGATTTGCCATTCCGTCTAGAGGGAAGGTCAGGTATTGTGGACAGTGGTTAATCAAACTTACTTATTTCGTATAACTGATTTGCCATACCGTCTAGACGGAAGGTCGATTATTGTGGACAGTGATTAATCAAACTTACTTATTTCGTATAACTGATTTGCCATACCGTCTAGAGGGAAGTTCAGTTATTGTGGACAGTGGTTAATCAAACTTACTTATTTCGTATAACTGATTTGCCATACCGTCTAGAGGGAATGTCAGTTATTGTGGACAGTGGTTAATCAAACTTACTTATTTCGTTTAACTGATTTGCCATACCGTCTAGAGGGAAGGTCAGTTATTGTGGACAATGTTTAATCAAACTTACTTACCTCCTATAACTGATTTGCCATACCGTCTAGAGGGAAGGTCAGTTATTGTGGACAGTGGTTAATCATACTTACTTAGTTGCTATAACTGATTTGCCATACCGTCTAGAGGGAAGGTCAGTTATTGTGGACAGTGGTTAATCAAACTTACTTATTTCGTATAACTGATTTGCCATACCGTCTAGAGGGAAGTTCAGTGATTGTGGACAGTGGTTAATCAAACTTACTTATTTCGTATAACTGATTTGCCATACCGTCTAGAGGGAATGTCAGTTATTGTGGACAGTGGTTAATCAAACTTACTTATTTCGTTTAACTGATTTGCCATACCGTCTAGAGGGAAGGTCAGTTATTGTGGACAATGTTTAATCAAACTTACTTACCTCCTATAACTGATTTGCCATACCGTCTAGAGGGAAGGTCAGTTATTGTGGACAGTGGTTAATCATACTTACTTAGTTGCTATAACTGATTTGCCATACCGTCTAGAGGGAAGGTCAGTTATTGTGGACAGTGGTTAATCAAACTTACTTATTTCGTATAACTGATTTGCCATACCGTCTAGAGGGAAGGTCAGTTATTGTGGACAGTGGTTAATCAAACTTACTTATTTCGTATAACTCATTTGCCATTCCGTCTAGAGGGAAGGTCAGTTATTGTGGACAGTGGTTAATCAAACTTACTTATTTCGTATAACTGATTTGCCATTCCGTCTAGAGGGAAGTTCAGTTATTGTGGACAGTGGTTAATCAAACTTACTTATTTCGTATAACGGATTTGCCATACCGTCTAGAGGGAAGTTCAGTTATTGTGGACAGTGGTTAATCAAACTTACTGATTTCGTATAACTGATTTGCCATTCCGTCTAGAGGGAAGGTCAGGTATTGTGGACAGTGGTTAATCAAACTTACTTATTTCGTATAACTGATTTGCCATACCGTCTAGACGGAAGGTCGATTATTGTGGACAGTGATTAATCAAACTTACTTATTTCGTATAACTGATTTGCCATACCGTCTAGAGGGAAGGTCAGTTATTGTGGACAGTGGTTAATCAAACTTACTTATTTCGTTTAACTGATTTGCCATACCGTCTAGAGGGAAGGTCAGTTATTGTGGACAATGTTTAATCAAACTTACTTATTTCGTTTAACTGATTTGCCATACCGTCTAGAGGGAAGGTCAGTTATTGTGGACAGTGGTTAATCAAACTTACTTATTTCGTATAACTGATTTGCCATACCGTCTAGAGGGAAGGTCAGTTATTGTGGACAATGTTTAATCAAACTTACTTACCTCCTATAACTGATTTGCCATACCGTCTAGAGGGAAGGTCAGTTATTGTGGACAGTGGTTAATCAAACTTACTTATTTCGTATAACTGATTTGCCATACCGTCTAGAGGGAAGGTCAGTTATTGTGGACAGTGGTTAATCAAACTTACTTATTTCGTATAACTCATTTGCCATTCCGTCTAGAGGGAAGGTCAGTTATTGTGGACAGTGGTTAATCAAACTTACTTATTTCGTATAACTGATTTGCCATTCCGTCTAGAGGGAAGTTCAGTTATTGTGGACAGTGGTTAATCAAACTTACTTATTTCGTATAACGGATTTGCCATACCTTTTAGAGGGAAGTTCAGTTATTGTGGACAGTGGTTAATCAAACTTACTGATTTCGTATAACTGATTTGCCATTCCGTCTAGAGGGAAGGTCAGGTATTGTGGACAGTGGTTAATCAAACTTACTTATTTCGTATAACTGATTTGCCATACCGTCTAGACGGAAGGTCGATTATTGTGGACAGTGATTAATCAAACTTACTTATTTCGTATAACTGATTTGCCATACTGTCTAGAGGGAAGGTCAGTTATTGTGGACAGTGGTTAATCAAACTTACTTATTTCGTTTAACTGATTTGCCATACCGTCTAGAGGGAAGGTCAGTTATTGTGGACAGTGGTTAATCAAACTTACTTATTTAGTTTAACTGATTTGCCATACCGTCTAGAGGGAAGGTCAGTTATTGTGGACAGTGGTTAATCAAACTTACTTATTTCGTATAACTGATTTGCCATACCGTCTAGAGGGAAGGTCAGTTATTGTGGACAGTGGTTAATCAAACTTACTTATTTCGTATAACTGATTTGCCATACCGTCTAGAGGGAAGGTCAGTTATTGTGGACAGTGGTTAATCAAACTTACTTATTTCGTATAACTGATTTGCCATACCGTCTAGAGGGAAGGTCAGTTATTGTGGACAGTGGTTAATCAAACTTACTTATTTCGTATAACTGATTTGCCATTCCGTCTAGAGGGAAGGTCAGTTATTGTGGACAGTGGTTAATCAAACTTACTTATTTCGTTTAACTGATTTGCCATACCGTCTAGAGGGAATATCAGTTATTGTGAACAGTGGTTAATCAAACTTACTTATTTCGTTTAACTGATTTGCCATACCGTCTAGAGGGAAGGTCAGTTATTGTGGACAATGTTTAATCAAACTTACTTACCTCCTATAACTGATTTGCCATACCGTCTAGAGGGAAGGTCAGTTATTGTGGACAGTGGTTAATCAAACTTACTTAGTTGCTATAACTGATTTGCCATACCGTCTAGAGGGAAGGTCAGTTATTGTGGACAGTGGTTAATCAAACTTACTTATTTCGTATAACTGATTTGCCATTCCGTCTAGAGGGATGGTCAGTTATTGTGGACAGTGGTTAATCAAACTTACTTATTTCGTATAACTGATTTGCCATACCGTCTAGAGGGAAGGTCAGTTATTGTGGACAGTGGTTAATCAAACTTACTTATTTCCTATAACTGATTTGCCATACCGTCTAGAGGGAAGTTCAGTTATTGTGGACAGTGGTTAATCAAACTTACTTATTTCGTATAACGGATTTGCCATACCGTCTAGAGGGAAGGTCAGTTATTGTGGACAGTGGTTAATCAAACTTACTTATTTCGTATAACTGATTTGCCATTCCGTCTAGAGGGAAGTTCAGTTATTGTGGACAGTGGTTAATCAAACTTACTTATTTCGTATAACGGATTTGCCATACCGTCTAGAGGGAAGTTCAGTTATTGTGGACAGTGGTTAATCAAACTTACTGATTTCGTATAACTGATTTGCCATTCCGTCTAGAGGGAAGGTCAGGTATTGTGGACAGTGGTTAATCAAACTTACTTATTTCGTATAACTGATTTGCCATACCGTCTAGACGGAAGGTCGATTATTGTGGACAGTGATTAATCAAACTTACTTATTTCGTATAACTGATTTGCCATACTGTCTAGAGGGAAGGTCAGTTATTGTGGACAGTGGTTAATCAAACTTACTTATTTCGTTTAACTGATTTGCCATACCGTCTAGAGGGAAGGTCAGTTATTGTGGACAGTGGTTAATCAAACTTACTTATTTAGTTTAACTGATTTGCCATACCGTCTAGAGGGAAGGTCAGTTATTGTGGACAGTGGTTAATCAAACTTACTTATTTCGTATAACTGATTTGCCATACCGTCTAGAGGGAAGGTCAGTTATTGTGGACAGTGGTTAATCAAACTTACTTATTTCGTATAACTGATTTGCCATACCGTCTAGAGGGAAGGTCAGTTATTGTGGACAGTGGTTAATCAAACTTACTTATTTCGTATAACTGATTTGCCATACCGTCTAGAGGGAAGGTCAGTTATTGTGGACAGTGGTTAATCAAACTTACTTATTTCGTATAACTGATTTGCCATTCCGTCTAGAGGGAAGGTCAGTTATTGTGGACAGTGGTTAATCAAACTTACTTATTTCGTTTAACTGATTTGCCATACCGTCTAGAGGGAATATCAGTTATTGTGAACAGTGGTTAATCAAACTTACTTATTTCGTTTAACTGATTTGCCATACCGTCTAGAGGGAAGGTCAGTTATTGTGGACAATGTTTAATCAAACTTACTTACCTCCTATAACTGATTTGCCATACCGTCTAGAGGGAAGGTCAGTTATTGTGGACAGTGGTTAATCAAACTTACTTAGTTGCTATAACTGATTTGCCATACCGTCTAGAGGGAAGGTCAGTTATTGTGGACAGTGGTTAATCAAACTTACTTATTTCGTATAACTGATTTGCCATTCCGTCTAGAGGGAAGGTCAGTTATTGTGGACAGTGGTTAATCAAACTTACTTATTTCGTATAACTGATTTGCCATACCGTCTAGAGGGAAGGTCAGTTATTGTGGACAATGTTTAATCAAACTTATTTACCTCCTATAACTGATTTGCCATACCGTCTAGAGGGAAGGTCAGTTATTGTGGACAGTGGTTAATCAAACTTACTTATTTCGTATAACTGATTTGCCATACCGTCTAGAGGGAAGGTCAGTTATTGTGGACAGTGGTTAATCAAACTTACTTATTTCGTATAACTCATTTGCCATTCCGTCTAGAGGGAAGGTCAGTTATTGTGGACAGTGGTTAATCAAACTTACTTAGTTGCTATAACTGATTTGCCATACCGTCTAGAGAGAAGGTCAGTTATTGTGGACAGTGGTTAATCAAACTTACTTATTTCGTTTAACTGATTTGCCATACCGTCTAGAGAGAAGGTCAGTTATTGTGGACAGTGGTTAATCAAACTTACTTAGTTGCTATAACTGATTTGCCATACCGTCTAGAGGGAAGGTCAGTTATTGTGGACAGTGGTTAATCAAACTTACTTATTTCGTATAACGGATTTGCCATACCGTCTAGAGGGAAGGTCAGTTATTGTGGACAGTGGTTAATCAAACTTACTTATTTCCTATAACTGATTTGCCATTCCGTCTAGAGGGAAGTTCAGTTATTGTGGACAGTGGTTAATCAAACTTACTTATTTCGTATAACGGATTTGCCATACCGTCTAGAGGGAAGTTCAGTTATTGTGAACAGTGGTTAATCAAACTTACTTATTTCGTATAACTGATTTGCCATACCGTCTAGAGGGAAGGTCAGTTATTGTGGACAGTGGTTAATCAAACTTATACTTATTTCGTATAACTGATTTGCCATACCGTCTAGAGGGAAGGTCAGTTATTGTGGACAGTGGTTAATCAAACTTACTTATTTCGTATAACTGATTTGCCATTCCGTCTAGAGGGAAGGTCAGTTATTGTGGACAGTGGTTAATCAAACTTACTTATTTCGTATAACTGATTTGCCATACCGTCTAGAGGGAAGGTCAGTTATTGTGGACAGTGGTTAATCAAACTTACTTATTTCGTATAACTCATTTGCCATACCGTCTAGAGAGAAGGTCAGTTATTGTGGACAGTGGTTAATCAAACTTACTTATTTCGTATAACTCATTTGCCATTCCGTATAGAGGGAAGGTCAGTTATTGTGGACAGTGGTTAATCAAACTTACTTATTTCGTATAACTGATTTGCCATACCGTCTAGAGAGAAGGTTACTTAATGTGTTTAACTGATTAATCAAAACGCCGACTTGAAGGGAACTGTTTGTGTTTAATTGGTTTATCATACCATAGAGAGGGGCGTTAACTGATACTGTTTAATTGATTAATCATATCCCCAAGTTGGAGGTCACTATTTTGTTCAGCTGATAAATTACTGTGATCTTATACGTAGGATGCCTATAGAGGTTATTAGGTGGGTAGATCATCTCCCCACCTCGTCCTTTAATTTTACTATCACTTGTAGTTCTAGTGTTCTGTCCTTGTATCACATAAATTTCGAGAAAATAATTGCGTTTTATGCATCCTGTATGGTTTTAGTGTAGGCTCAAAATCGGCGTTATACCTTGACATTTTATACGCTGTTTGACAATAATGGTCTTTGCACGACACGATCTATGTGACGACCATAACGTCACGGCCATTAAGTTCCGTTTGTACTGTTGATACTTTCCTTACCTCATTACATGGTTTATATTTCCTACTTCAGTAATGCCTTCATAGCAGGATTTCCTAGGTGTGCTACTTGGTCTTTCTTTCCAAAGCTTTAACGTGATGTGATAAATGGAAAAGTCGTACTGATTACTTTAAAATTAGCCTTCAAATCAAAGTAACAGATAAACCTTCCTTTTATCACAACATATGGTATGGCGGTGTCATATGTGGTAAAAGATATACTATGACGTCGGTATCACAGGTAATACATATACTATGACCGTACCACATGTGTGTAATGATATACCATTAGTGTACCACATGTGGTAAAGGATATAACATGACCGTACCACATGTGTTTAATGATATACCATCAGTGTACCAAATGTAGTAAAGGATATACCAAGACCGTACCACATGTGTTTAATGAAAAAACACCAATGTACCACATGTGGTAAAATATATACAATGACCGTACCACATGTTGTAAATGATATACCATCAGTGTACCAGACGTGGTAAAGGATATACCATGACCGTACCACATGTGTGTAATGATATGTCATCAGTGTACCACATGTGGTAAAAGGTATACCATGACCTAACACATATAGTAAAGGATTTACCATGCTTGTACCACATGTGGTAAATGATATACCATGCTTGTACCACGTGTTGTAAATGATGTACCATGAGTGCAGTGTATCACATGTTGTAAATGATATACCATGCTTGTACCACGTGTTGTAAATGATGTACCAGGACCTACCACATGTTGTAAATGATATACCATGACCTACCACATGTAGTAAATGATTTACCATGCTTGTATCACATGTTGTAAATGATATACCATGCTTGTACCACATGTTGTAAATGATATACCATGAGTGTACCACGTGTGGTAAATGATTTACCATGCTTGTACCACATATTGTAAATGATATACCATGAATGTACCACGTGTGGTAAATTATATACCATGACCTACCACATGTAGTAAATGATTTACCATGCTTGTATCACATGTTGTAAATGATATACCATGCTTGTACCACATGTTGTAAATGATATACCATGAGTGTACCACGTGTGGTAAATGATTTACCATGCTTGTACCACATATTGTAAATGATATACCATGAATGTACCACGTGTGGTAAATGATATACCATGACCTACCACATGTAGTAAATGATTTACCATGCTTGTATCACATGTTGTAAATGATATACCATGCTTGTACCACATGTTGTAAATGATATACCATGAGTGTACCACGTGTGGTAAATGATTTACCATGCTTGTACCACATGTTGTAAATGATATACCATGAATGTACCACGTGTGGTAAATGATATACCATGAGTGTACCACGTGTGGTAAATGATATACCATGAGTGTACCATGTGTGGTAAATGATATACCATCAGTGTACCACATGTGGTAAATGATATACAGGATGTACCATGACTGTACCACATGTTGTAAATGATATACCCAGACCTACCACATGTAGTAAATGATATACCATGCTTGTACCACTTGTGGTAAAGGATTCACCATGAGTGAAAATAAATTAGAGAACACCGAACCGTTAACATAATCATAATCCAAACTCAAAATCGAATAAACTAGGGGCAAAATATACAAAGGAAAGATTAACATGGAGACCCTTGTAAAAGTACAAAAGAATAAGACCAGGCGTTCCGGAAGAGTAAACGTCTTTTGCTTCATCGACGACACCCACCATGTTAAGTTTTGTTTCATCCAAGTAAACATCAAGTTCTCGAAACGAGAACCGAGTATCATTGTCAATCACAACGCTTATGAGCATACTCAAAAACGTCCATCTTCATATCACTTAAAAGATACAGAATATTTCTCAATGGGACAAAGATGGCGACCATAAAACTTGCCCATAGTTCTGATTAACCTGCATCTCTCGAATCTGTGTGTTGTTAGTTTGTTTGTCAGCAGTCGACATCGATCACGAAAATCCGGATATTTAGAGCAAGCCCTAGAATATCGAATCAACTGCGACATGTAAACACCATAGGTTGGAGAAGCAGGGATATTACTATCAAGAAATGGAAAGTTCACGATCGGAAAAATTGAAATCATCACAATAATCGTATAGCTTAGTAGTAAGCTGTTCATGTTGATCGTAGTTTAAGTAGAGATCAAGGTAAGCAGCTGATGTAGAAATGTACGTTGTGTCCTTTATTTCAAATTCAGAAGGGTATATACGATCGACGTGGTCAGCAAATTTCTTGAACCACATGCGGTAAAGGTTAAACCATGATTGTACCACTCATGGTAAAGGATAAACCATGATTGTACCACTCATGGTAAAGGATAAACCATGAGTGTACCACATGATGTAAATGATATACCATGAGTGTATCACTTACAGTAAAGACTACACCATGCTTGTACCACATGTGGTAAATGACATAGCATGACTGTACCACATTTGGTACATGTAAATGATATACCATGAATGTACCACATTTTGTAAATTATATACCATGAATGTACCACATGTGGTAAAGAATTTACCATGAGTGTACCACGTGTGGTAAAGAATTTACCATGAATGTACCACATTTGATAAAGGATTTACCTGAACTGTACCAAATGTGGTAAATGATATACCATACTTGGTCAGTTAAGGGATTTTAATCAGCCAAATGGTACTGTGCGGTCCGGGATACGCAATAGCTAGGACTTGGCGTTGATACAAGATATACGCAATTATTCACATGCAACGTTAACATGTAGGAAAATGAGATTTTAAACAAGTCTCACAAGAGGTAATTAGCCATATGTATAGTCTGTAAGGCCTAGAATGTCGGTTTAACTCGGTTACATCATTTAGTTAGCGCTAGTCTCGTGCATCTCCAGGGATTCAGTTTTTGCTTCTTTATGGTAAACGTGTTTATTTTTCAATTAGCAATAACATCTGCCACTACAGATAGTTAATGTGCCACGTTCTCAATTCTACAAGATCCAGTGTACCCAAATCCATTCATTATGGGATTCATTACTGAGGAAAATGTCTTAACAATTGCTGGATATTAACGTCGAAGAAATTTGTCTTTTTTTATTACATTATTTCTTGTTACGTTTCAACACACTAGTCTAAAAAATAATATCCAAATTATAAATTAGTAATTCCAATTGTTCAAACACAATCCCATTGCTCATTGTCAAAATATACAGTGTCATTGATATGGCCTCCTGAAAATTAACTTTCAATGACTCGTTCAGTTTCCCAATGTTTAGAAGGAGAGAAGATATTGTTGGAAGGACAGTTTGTTTCGAAAAGGTACTGACAGTATTTACCAGTAAGTGCCCGTACTTTTATCTGTATTATACATATTCTGAAAAAAATTGAGAACACCGAAGCGTCAACAAAACCATAATCCAAACTCAAAATAAAAAAGACATATTTCTATGGAGACCCTTGTAAAAGTGAAAGAGAATAGGACCAGATGTTCCGGGAGAGTAAGCGTATTCTGTCTAATCGGCGACACCTGCCATGTAAATCTGAAAAATGTATGAGAACCTGAAACCGTTTAATAGGCCTGAAGAACAAAGTAGCTCTCTTCTATATAGCTTGCACAAGGAGGGTCCTCCAAGAAATTACAGCTAGATATGGCACCAGAACCGCTTTGAGAACGTTTCCTATAACAGGACATCACCTTATTTAACAAGAAAGAACAAAATTATATTTTACATATTAATGTTATACCACAGCCCTTAATACAAGGAACTGAATACAATACATGACAAATCCTTAAAAACAATACAATTCATTGAAATTAGAGTACCTCCTTATGGAACGCTGCTGGATTAGATCACCTTTGTATGACCTTGGCACCTTACCACATAAATGATTAATCAACTTTATCTGATTATCGTCCCATTACTAAAAGTGCATACAAATAATCAATTTACATGATGTTATGTATAAGTGCAAAGCAAGTATTTTTACCTTATCCAGTAATGTTGTTGTGGTATGTACTGCAGTATTGACAATGTTTAATTATTATGAAATTACCTGTTCTGGTTTAAACTTTGGATTAACTTTGTATGTATATGAAGACTATACTGTATTGAATAAAAACTTTGAAAAGTAAAATCAATATAAAAACAAAAAACAAAAAAAAAAAACCTTACCACATAAACGGGGTAACAAAACATGGCGTCGTTTCATCAAACTGTTATAGGGTCTTATATGGTGTCATAATTATAGAGGTTACACAATGAGTGGCTGTTGGATATGGAACTTATTTCGCTCTCGTTAATTATTTTTGAAAAGTTACAAAAGACAGGAGAGTTTAATGGTGTGACCTGTTTCTACCACAATATTAAATTATTAGTGTCAGTGTTGATTTTTGGAGTGAACCGCGGACTATTTGCTCATCATCTCGCATATATTCCCGCCAAGTTGTGACGACCTCAACAATCGATGACGACGTCAACAATCCGGTCAAAGTTCAACTTCTTAACCAATCAAAAGTCAGGAAGGTCATATACCACTAGTGGTATATAACATATATTTATCCAACAGTCAGCACGTTTATACAATGGTCGAGAGTTGAAAAACACAGGGTATTGTAGTAGAAATGGTGTTATATGATGTTATATGGTGTTATATGGTGTTATAGGATGCTATATGTTGTTATATGGTGTACTATGGTGCTATATGGTTTTATATAGTGTTATATGATGTTATATTGTGTTATATTACGTTATATGGTGTTATATTGTGTTATATTATTTAAAATGATGTCATTAGGTTTTATAGGATGTTATATGGTGTGATATGGTGTTATATGCTGTTGTATGGTGTTATATGATGTTATATGGTGTTATATGGTGTTATATGATGTAATAGAGTGTTAGCAAATTTTACATACGTAACATTCAAACATCGAAGCGCTTAATGACAAAACGCAAATAAAACATATTGTTGTAACATTGTGTACAATCTGCGTATGAGAAGTGCTTTGAAAGCATAGCGCCATAACAGTGTAGATGTCTTTCTATTGTTGAAGGGGAGATGCATGTATTTTTTAACTTTCTAATGTGAAGGGATATGTATGTATTTTAAGGTGGATTTCTATTTACAAACGGTAAAAAGAGTTTTGCCCGGGACCACTTACGTTATATAATTGCATTACGTCATAAACAATTACTGTGCGTCTCTCTGCTAGCACTATCGAGCCACATACAGCGTAAACAGAATACTGATACTAGCATTATCTACCTCGTTCAAACGATGAACATTTCTGTGATTATGTGATAATGATATTATCTTTTCTAATGACTTTTTCATACATATTCATCAGATCTTAGATACAAAGGAACAACAATAAAAGTATATGAAAGCCGTTCCTTGAAGTTACAAACAGTTACACGTATGATAATGTAGTAAAATAACTTCAATAAATTTTATATTTTGATAGTTTACTGCATTCTATATTCCATCATTTTGTCGATGTTGATACAGTATCTAGATTATAGAAACATCAGCGAAATGATGCTGGTGGACAGCCCATATTATAAGTACAATTCTGTGTAAGAATAATTCCTAACAGAAAAATCATAACTAATTAAGTAAAAACGTGTAGTATCTCTTATGAACCTCTATACCTTCTCCAGAATGCTTATATTCGAAAGGTAGGAGTATTTGAGGAGGTGATCACAATCATCATCAGGAAAACTCGCCACACATGACGTAAACTGGTGAATAACGTCCTATCACGATGTACGAAAACGAGGCTGTCATCCTACTAAGCGATGCTGTGCAAACTTGGGGACGCAATGGAGCGGGGAATCGGAAACAGAAAATAAAGCACTTGAAGAAAGAATTTTTATCCAGAGAATTCAACATTGAGTGGCGAGAGATCAATATTCTTTGACATGTGAGTGGATGTACCCACTCAAGCTGATGATATATTCCACGTCAGCAATATATTTGTTCAATCGGAATATAAGCTAATAATGTGAGAGGATTATAGAAAAATGGAGATTTTTATTCTTCCTCCAAATGTAAGATAATAGAAAACAGTAAAGACCGAAGCTTAAGCAAAACCATAATCCGAACACAAAAACAATTCAACTAGGTAGGGACAAACTATAAACAAAGGAAAGATCAACATGAAGACCGGTGTAAAAGTACAAGATTATAAGACCGGGTGTTCCGGAAGAGTAAGCGTCTTTTGCTTCATCGACGACACCCGCCATGTAAATCTTGGTCAAATCCAAGTAATCATCAAAGTCCTCAAAGTGCTAAGCGAGTCATCATTTTCAATCAAAACAAGTAAGTATACTTATGAACGTAATCAAAATCGTTCCCCTTTATAGCATACAAGGATAGAAAAAAAAATCTCAATGCGACCAAGATGGCGACCATAAAACGTGCTCATTTCCTCATCAACCTGCATCTCTCGAATCCCATGTAGTACGTTTATTTGTCAGCAGAAAGTTTTACGGTCGCCATTTTGGTCTCACTGGGAGCTATTTTGCATCCTTGAATGCTATGAGTGGACGTGGTTGTCTTTGCTAGCTAATGTGTATCTTATTGGGATTGACAATTATGCCAACGTTTTCTTTTAGATCATGTGGAATTGACTTTGATGTAAACTAGATTAGATTTACATAACGGGTGTCGTCCATGAAGCAGAAGACGCTTTCTCTTGTGGAATACCTGGTCTTTTTTTGTACCTTTTCTATTGTCTCCGTGTAAATCTTTCCTTTGTTCATATTTTGCCCATAATTTAATCCATTTGAGATCGGACTATGGTTTTGTTGACACTTCGGTATTTTCTAATTGTTGTATGTATCATTTTCAGGATATGGGATCATGTTTACACAGTGTACCTACAGTATGGTTGTACATCTTTACGACAGCTGCTAATGATATGAATCTTAATTCATTCATGTTTTATACATTGTCCCAAAGTACGAATATCAACTAAACGCACCAATCAGAGAATACCAAAGCGTTAGCAAAACCATAATCCGAACTCAAAATCGATTAAACTACAAGTAAAATAGGAACAAAGGAAAGATTTACATGGAGAGTCTAGTAAAAGCACAAGAGAATAAGACCAGGTGTTCCGGAAGAGTAAGCGTCTTCTGCTTCATCGACGACACCCGCCATGTAAATCTTGGTCACACTCAAGTAAGCATCAATCCTCAAAATGAGAACCGAGTCATCATTGTCATTGTACAACAAGCAAACACACTACCAAGCAAACTCAAAAACTCTAGTAACTTATATCACATATCTATGCCAGTCACTAATAAAAACGGCGGTATTAAGTTCGCTCTGTACATATACATATGTACCTAATCAGTTTGCATACTGTTGATGTATTGTACTACATTGTACTTTGTTCTAGAATAAAACTTATAGTATCTAATTAAACACTTAAAATGGGTTACTATGTATTATATATTGGTCGTATATACCCTTCTGAACTTGAAATAAAGGACACAACAGACTCTTCTTCATCAGCTGCTTACCTCGATCTCTACTTAACCTATGACCAACATGGACAGTGTGCTGCTAAGCTATATTTTGAATGTGACGATTTCAATTAGCCGATCGTAAACTTTCCATTTCTATATAATAACATCCATGATGTTCAACTTATTATGGTGAGTCTACATAATCACAAGGTATAGATGAATTGACGTAACTGCTGAGTAGTGGATACTCAGCTGATGGTATAAACAATAACCATCCTACATTATATCACAATGATTTATCATACTGCAAATGCAATATTCAACATACACATTGCCCTGCGCTTTGCTTTTGTCATTTCGCGTTAAGTAACAGAAATTTTGAACGAGATTGTAAAATCTATCAAAGAGGATTACAATCAGCTTGGTATATCTCTGTCTATGGTGTGGGATATTGTTTTATACCATGAGGTGTGATCTAGGAAGCACTTGCTATCAGCTATACTAGTACAGACCCACAACGAAGTCACGAATTGTGATAATATGCATGTTCAATTACTTCACAAATCGCTTGTAACACTGGCGAATTATGTAATATATTTTTCCGGCCAATGTGTTTTCACTTGAGAAGTAGGAACGTCAAGATGAGTGTGAGATCACCACCCCTAGTTCTGGCAGGAGTCTGTTACAATAGCAAGCTATTTACGTGCGTACATGTCTGCGAGTACTGTTAACACATTACGGAGTTAAAGAGGAGTGAGCCTGGATGGGCCTGGATACGTCATATTGACTTGTATAACATCCACGTCTAATTTTACTGATGTTACATCTGCTTATAACATAGGTAAGAAGGATACTGCTACCAGAAAAAGAAAATTCACGATTGGAAAATGCTAAATCGTTCGGCTAAATACAAACAGTACATCGTATTGATCATGTTAGTTGAATAGGTAGAATGCAGCTGAGTCTAAGACCGTCACTTATACAAATGGGTAAACAAGGAACTATTCAACACCACACATACAGTGTAGCAAAAGCAAGTTAACAAACGTGCAGTGAATAGTAAAAAATAAACACCATACAATGAAAAGAAAAAAGGGAAACACCGTACAGTGAATCGTAAAAATGATAAACACCGTACAGTAACAAGATAAAAAGATAAACACCGTACAGTAACAAGATAAAAAGATAAACACCGTACAGTAACAAGATAAAAAGGTAAACACCGTACAGTGACAAGATATAAAGGTAAACACCGTACAGTGACAAGATATAAAGGTTAACACTGTACAGTGACAAGATAAAAAGGTTAACACTGTACAGTGACAAGATATAAAGGTAAACACCGTTCAGTGACAAGATAAAAAGGTTAACACTGTACAGTGACAAGATAAAAAGGTTAACACCGTACAGTAACAAGATATAAAGGTTAACACTGTACAGTGACAAGATAAAAAGGTAAACACCGCACAGTGACAAGATATAAAGGTTAACACCGTACAGTGACAAGATAAAAAGGTAAACACCGTACAGTGAAAAGATAAAAAGGTAAACACCGTACAGTGACAAGATATAAAGGTAAACACCACACAGTGACAAGATATAAAGGTAAACACCACACAGTGACAAGGTATAAAGGTTAACATCGTACAGTGACAAGATAAAAAGATAAACATCGTACAGTGACAAGATATAAAGGTAAACACCGTACAGTGACAAGATATAAAGGTTAACACCACACAGTGACAAGATATAAAGGTTAACACCACACAGTGACAAGATATAAAGGTAAACACCTTACAGTGACAAGATAAAAAGGTAAACACCGTACAGTGACAAGATATAAAGGTTAACACCACACAGTGACAAGGTATAAAGGTTAACATCGTACAGTGACAAGATATAAAGGTAAACACCGTACAGTGACAAGATATAAAGGTAAACACCTTACAGTGACATGATAAAAAGGTAAACACCGTACAGTGACAAAATATAAAGGTTAACACCACACAGTGACAAGGTATAAAGGTTAACATCGTACAGTGACAAGATATAAAGGTAAACACTGACAGTAACAAGATAAAAAGATAAACATCGTACAGTGACAAGATAAAAAGATAAACATCGTACAGTGACAAGATAAAAAGATTAACATCGTACAGTGACAAGATATAACGGTAAACACCGTACAATGGCAAAATAAACAGGTAAACACCGTACAGTGACAAGATAAAAAGGTAAACACCTTACAGTGACAAGATAAAAAGGTAAACACCGTACAGTGACAAGATAAAAAGATAAACATCGTACAGTGACAAGATATAACGATAAACACCGTACAGTACCAAGATATAAAGGTTAAACACCGTACAGTGACAAGATAAATAAGTAAACACCGTACATTGACAAGATATAACGGTAAACACCGTACAATGACAAGATATAAAGGTAAACACCGTACAGTAACAAGATATA
Organism: Mimachlamys varia; assembly: GCA_947623455.1. Classification (NCBI taxonomy): domain Eukaryota; kingdom Metazoa; phylum Mollusca; class Bivalvia; order Pectinida; family Pectinidae; genus Mimachlamys; species Mimachlamys varia. Next base: position 57,906,671 of record OX392531.1, read on the forward strand.
AAGGTAAACACCGTACAGTGACAAGATATAAAGGTAAACACCGTACAGTGACAAGATATAAAGGTTAACACTGTACAGTGACAAGATAAAAAGGTTAACACTGTACAGTGACAAGATATAAAGGTAAACACCGTTCAGTGACAAGATAAAAAGGTAAACACCGTTCAGTGACAAGATAAAAAGGTTAACACCGTACAGTAACAAGATATAAAGGTTAACACTGTACAGTGACAAGATAAAAAGGTAAACACCGCACAGTGACAAGATATAAAGGTTAACACTGTACAGTGACAAGATAAAAAGGTAAACACCGCACAGTGACAAGATATAAAGGTTAACATCGTACAGTGACAAGATATAAAGGTAAACACCACACAGTGACAAGGTATAAAGGTTAACATCGTACAGTGACAAGATATAAAGGTAAACACCGTACAATGACAAGATATAAAGGTTAACACCGTACAGTGACAAGATAAAAAGATAAACATCGTACAGTGACAAGATATAAAGGTAAACACCGTACAGTGACAAGATATAAAGGTTAACACCACACAGTGACAAGATATAAAGGTTAACACCACACAGTGACAAGATATAAAGGTAAACACCTTACAGTGACAAGATAAAAAGGTAAACACCGTACAGTGACAAGATATAAAGGTTAACACCACACAGTGACAAGGTATAAAGGTTAACATCGTACAGTGACAAGATATAAAGGTAAACACCGTACAGTGACAAGATATAAAGGTAAACACCTTACAGTGACATGATAAAAAGGTAAACACCGTACAGTGACAAAATATAAAGGTTAACACCACACAGTGACAAGGTATAAAGGTTAACATCGTACAGTGACAAGATATAAAGGTAAACACTGACAGTGACAAGATAAAAAGATAAACATCGTACAGTGACAAGATAAAAAGATAAACATCGTACAGTGACAAGATAAAAAGATTAACATCGTACAGTGACAAGATATAACGGTAAACACCGTACAATGGCAAAATAAACAGGTAAACACCGTACAGTGACAAGATAAAAAGGTAAACACCTTACAGTGACAAGATAAAAAGGTAAACACCGTACAGTGACAAGATAAAAAGATAAACATCGTACAGTGACAAGATATAACGATAAACACCGTACAGTACCAAGATATAAAGGTTAAACACCGTACAGTGACAAGATAAATAAGTAAACACCGTACAGTGACAAGATATAAAGGTTAACACCGTACAGTGACAAGATATAAAGGTTAACACTGTACAGTGACAAGATAAAAAGGTTAACACTGTACAGTGACAAGATATAAAGGTAAACACCGTTCAGTGACAAGATAAAAAGGTTAACACTGTACAGTGACAAGATAAAAAGGTTAACACCGTACAGTAACAAGATATAAAGGTTAACACTGTACAGTGACAAGATAAAAAGGTAAACACCGCACAGTGACAAGATATAAAGGTTAACACCGTACAGTGACAAGATAAAAAGGTAAACACCGTACAGTGAAAAGATAAAAAGGTAAACACCGTACAGTGACAAGATATAAAGGTAAACACCACACAGTGACAAGATATAAAGGTAAACACCACACAGTGACAAGGTATAAAGGTTAACATCGTACAGTGACAAGATAAAAAGATAAACATCGTACAGTGACAAGATATAAAGGTAAACACCGTACAGTGACAAGATATAAAGGTTAACACCACACAGTGACAAGATATAAAGGTTAACACCACACAGTGACAAGATATAAAGGTTAACACCACACAGTGACAAGATATAAAGGTAAACACCTTACAGTGACAAGATAAAAAGGTAAACACCGTACAGTGACAAGATATAAAGGTTAACACCACACAGTGACAAGGTATAAAGGTTAACATCGTACAGTGACAAGATATAAAGGTAAACACCGTACAGTGACAAGATATAAAGGTAAACACCTTACAGTGACATGATAAAAAGGTAAACACCGTACAGTGACAAAATATAAAGGTTAACACCACACAGTGACAAGGTATAAAGGTTAACATCGTACAGTGACAAGATATAAAGGTAAACACTGACAGTGACAAGATAAAAAGATAAACATCGTACAGTGACAAGATAAAAAGATAAACATCGTACAGTGACAAGATAAAAAGATTAACATCGTACAGTGACAAGATATAACGGTAAACACCGTACAATGGCAAAATAAACAGGTAAACACCGTACAGTGACAAGATAAAAAGGTAAACACCTTACAGTGACAAGATAAAAAGGTAAACACCGTACAGTGACAAGATAAAAAGATAAACATCGTACAGTGACAAGATATAACGATAAACACCGTACAGTACCAAGATATAAAGGTTAAACACCGTACAGTGACAAGATAAATAAGTAAACACCGTACAGTGACAAGATATAACGGTAAACACCGTACAATGACAAGATATAAAGGTAAACACCGTACAGTAACAAGATATAAAGGTAAACACCGTACAGTGACAAGATATAAAGGTAAACACCGTACAGAGACAAGATAAAAAGATAAACATCGTACAGTGACAAGATATAAAGATAAACACCGTACAGTAACAAGATATAAAGGTAAACAACTTACAGTGAAAAGATATCAAGATAAACACCAAACAGTGACAAGATAAAAAGGTAAACACCGTACAGTGACAAGATAAAAAGGTAAACACCAAACAGTGACAAGATATAACGGTAAACACCTTACAGTGACAAGATATAAAGATAAACACCGTACAGTGACAAGATATAACGGTAAACACCGTAGAGTGACAAGATATAAAGATAAACACCGTACAGTGACAGGATAAAAAGGTAAACACCGCACAGTGACAAGATAAAAAGATAAACATCGTACAGTGACAAGATATAAAGGTAAACACCGTACAGTGACAAGATAAAAAGGTAAACACCATACAGTGACAAAATATAACGGTAAACACCTTACAGTGACAAGATATAAAAATAAACACCGTACAGTGACAAGATAAAAAGGAAAACACCAAACAGTGACAAGATATAACGGTAAACACCTTACAGTGACAAGATATAAAGGTAAACACCGTACAGTGACAAGATATAAAGGTAAACACCGTACAGTGACAAGATATAAAAATAAACACCGTACAGTGACAAGATAAAAAGGTAAACATCGTACAGTGACAAGATAAAAAGATAAACACCGTACAGTGACAAGATATAACGGTAAACACCGTACAGTGACAAGATATCAAGGTAAACACCGTACAGTAACAAGATATAAAGGTAAACACCGTACATTGAAAAATAAAAGATAAATATCGTACAGTGACAAGATAACAAGATAAACATCGTACAGTGACAAGATAAAAAGATAAACATCGTACAGTGACAAGATAAAAAGATAAACACCGTACAGTGACAAGATATAACGGTAAACACCGTACAGTGACAATATATCAAGGTAAACACCGTAGAGTGACAAGATATAAAGGTTAACACCGTACAGTGACAAGATAAAAAGGTTAACACTGTACAGTGACAAGATAAAAAGGTAAACACCGTACATTGAAAAATAAAAAGATAAACACCGTACAGTGACAAGATAAAAAGATAAACATCGTACAGTGACAAGATAAAAAGATAAACATCGTACAGTGACAAGATAAAAAGATAAACATCGTACAGTGACAAGATAAAAAGATTAACATCGTACAGTGACAAGATATAACGGTAAACACCGTACAATGGCAAAATATTAAGGTAAACACCGTACAGTACCAAGATATAAAGGTTAACACCGTACAGTGACAAGATAAATAGGTAAACACCGTATAGTGACAAGATATAACGGTAAACACCGTACAGTACCAAGATATAAAGGTTAACACCGTACAGTGACAAGATAAATAGGTAAACACCGTATAGTGACAAGATATAACGGTAAACACCGTACAGTGACAAGATATAAAGGTAAACACCGTACAGTGACAAGATATAAAGGTAAACACCGTACAGTGACAAGATATAAAGGTTAACACCGTACAGTGACAAGATATAAAGGTGAACACCGTACAGTGACAAGATATAAAGGTAAACACCGTACAGTGACAAGATAAAAAGATAAACATCGTACAGTGACAAGATATAAAGATAAACACCGTACAGTAACAAGATATAAAGGTAAACAACTTACAGTGAAAAGATATCAAGATAAACACCAAACAGTGACAAGATAAAAAGGTAAACACCGTACAGTGACAAGATAAAAAGGTAAACACCAAACAGTGACAAGATATAACGGTAAACACCTTACAGTGACAAGATAAAAAGGTAAACACCGTACAGTGACAAGATATAAAGGTTAACACCACACAGTGACAAGATAAAAAGATAAACATCGTACAGTGACAAGATATAAAGATAAACACCGTAGAGTAACAAGATATAAAGGTAAACAACTTACAGTGAAAAGATATCAAGATAAACACCAAACAGTGACAAGATAAAAAGGTAAACACCACACAGTGACAAGATATAAAGGTAAACACCTTACAGTGACATGATAAAAAGGTAAACACCGTACAGTGACAAGATATAAAGGTTAACACCACACAGTGACAAGATAAAAAGATAAACATCGTACAGTGACAAGATATAAAGATAAACACCGTACAGTAACAAGATATAAAGGTAAACAACTTACAGTGAAAAGATATCAAGATAAACACCAAACAGTGACAAGATAAAAAGGTAAACACCGTACAGTGACAAGATAAAAAGGTAAATACCACACAGTGACAAGATATAAAGGTAAACACCTTACAGTGACATGATAAAAAGGTAAACACCGTACAGTGACAAGATATAAAGGTTAACACCACACAGTGACAAGGTATAAAGGTAAACATCGTACAGTGACAAGATATAAAGGTAAACACTGTACAGTGACAAGATAAAAAGATAAACATCGTACAGTGACAAGATAAAAAGATAAACATCGTACAGTGACAAGATAAAAAGATTAACATCGTACAGTGACAAGATATAACGGTAAACACCGTACAATGGCAAAATAAACAGGTAAACACCGTACAGTGACAAGATAAAAAAATAAGCACCTTACAGTGACAAGATAAAAAGGTAAACACCGTACAGTGACAAGATAAAAAGATAAACATCGTACAGTGACAAGATATAAAGATAAACACCGTACAGTACCAAGATATAAAGGTTAAACACCGTACAGTGACAAGATAAATAGGTAAACACCGTACAGTGACAAGATATAACGGTAAACACCGTACAATGACAAGATATAAAGGTAAACACCGTACAGTAACAAGATATAAAGGTAAACACCGTACAGTGACAAGATATAAAGGTAAACACCGTACAGTGACAAGATAAAAAGATAAACATCGTACAGTGACAAGATATAAAGATAAACACCGTACAGTGACAGGATAAAAAGGTAAACACCGCACAGTGACAAGATAAAAAGATAAACATCGTACAGTGACAAGATATAAAGGTAAACACCGTACAGTGACAAGATAAAAAGGTAAACACCATACAGTGACAAAATATAACGGTAAACACCTTACAGTGACAAGATATAAAAATAAACACCGTACAGTGACAAGATAAAAAGGAAAACACCAAACAGTGACAAGATATAACGGTAAACACCTTACAGTGACAAGATATAAAGGTAAACACCGTACAGTGACAAGATATAAAGGTAAACACCGTACAGTGACAAGATATAAAAATAAACACCGTACAGTGACAAGATAAAAAGGTAAACATCGTACAGTGACAAGATAAAAAGATAAACACCGTACAGTGACAAGATATAAAGGTAAACACCGTATAGTGACAAGATATAACGGTAAACACCGTACAGTGACAAGATATCAAGGTAAACACCGTACAGTGACAAGATATAAAGGTTAACACCGTACAGTGACAAGATATAAAGATAAACACCGTACAGTACCAAGATATAAAGGTTAAACACCGTACAGTGACAAGATAAATAGGTAAACACCGTACAGTGACAAGATATAACGGTAAACACCGTACAATGACAAGATATAAAGGTAAACACCGTACAGTAACAAGATATAAAGGTAAACACCGTACAGTGACAAGATATAAAGGTAAACACCGTACAGTGACAAGATAAAAAGATAAACATCTTACAGTGACAAGATATAAAGATAAACACCGTACAGTAACAAGATATAAAGGTAAACAACTTACAGTGAAAAGATATCAAGATAAACACCAAACAGTGACAAGATAAAAAGGTAAACACCGTACAGTGACAAGATAAAAAGGTAAACACCAAACAGTGACAAGATATAACGGTAAACACCTTACAGTGACAAGATATAAAGATAAACACCGTACAGTGACAAGATATAACGGTAAACACCGTAGAGTGACAAGATATAAAGATAAACACCGTACAGTGACAGGATATAAAGGTAAACACCGCACAGTGACAAGATAAAAAGATAAACATCGTACAGTGACAAGATATAAAGGTAAACACCGTACAGTGACAAGATAAAAAGGTAAACACCATACAGTGACAAAATATAACGGTAAACACCTTACAGTGACAAGATATAAAAATAAACACCGTACAGTGACAAGATAAAAAGGAAAACACCAAACAGTGACAAGATATAACGGTAAACACCTTACAGTGACAAGATATAAAGGTAAACACCGTACAGTGACAAGATATAAAGGTAAACACCGTACAGTGACAAGATATAAAAATAAACACCGTACAGTGACAAGATAAAAAGGTAAACATCGTACAGTGACAAGATAAAAAGATAATTACCGTACAGTGACATGATATCAAGGTAAACACCGTACAGTGACAAGATATAAAGGTAAACACCGTACATTGAAAAATAAAAGATAAATACCGTACAGTGACAAGATAACAAGATAAACATCGTACAGTGACAAGATAAAAAGATAAACATCGTACAGTGACAAGATAAAAAGATAAACATCGTACAGTGACAAGATATCAAGGTAAACACCAAACAGTGACAAGATATCAAGGTAAACACCGTACAGTGACAAGATATAAAGGTTAACACTGTACAGTGACAAGATAAAAACGTTAACACTGCACAGTGACAAGATAAAAAGGTAAACACCGTACATTGAAAAATAAAAAGATTAACACCGTACAGTGACAAGATAAAAAGATAAACATCGTACAGTGACAAGATAAAAAGATAAACATCGTACAGTGACAAGATAAAAAGATAAACATCGTACAGTGACAAGATAAAAAGATAAACATCTTACAGTGACAAGATAAAAAGATTAACATCGTACAGTGACAAGATATAACGGTAAACACCGTACAATGGCAAAATATTAAGGTAAACACCGTACAGTGACAAGATAAAAAGATAAACATCGTACAGTGACAAGATATAAAAGTAAACACCGTACAGTGACAAGATATAAAGGTTAACACCGTACAGTGACAAGATATAAAGGTTAACACCGTACAGTGACAAGATATAACGGTAAACACCGTACAATGACAAGATATAAAGGTAAACACCGTACAGTGACAAGATATAAAGGTAAACACCGTACAGTACCAAGATATAAAGGTTAAACACCGTACAGTGACAAGATAAATAGGTAAACACCGTACAGTGACAAGATATAACGGTAAACACCGTACAATGACAAGATATAAAGGTAAACACCGTACAGTAACAAGATATAAAGGTAAACACCGTACAGTGACAAGATATAAAGGTAAACACCGTACAGTGACAAGATAAAAAGATAAACATCGTACAGTGACAAGATATAAAGATAAACACCGTACAGTAACAAGATATAAAGGTAAACAACTTACAGTGAAAAGATATCAAGATAAACACCAAACAGTGACAAGATAAAAAGGTAAACACCGTACAGTGACAAGATAAAAAGGTAAACACCAAACAGTGACAAGATATAACGGTAAACACCTTACAGTGACAAGATATAAAGATAAACACCGTACAGTGACAAGATATAACGGTAAACACCGTAGAGTGACAAGATATAAAGATAAACACCGTACAGTGACAAGATATAAAGGTAAACACCGTACAGTGACAAGATAAAAAGGTAAACACCATACAGTGACAAAATATAACGGTAAACACCTTAAAGTGACAAGATATAAAAATAAACACCGTATAGTGACAAGATAAAAAGGAAAACACAAAACAGTGACAAGATATAACGGTAAACACCTTACAGTGACAAGATATAAAGGTAAACACCGTACAGTGACAAGATATAAAGGTAAACACCGTACATTGACAAAATAAAAAGATAAACACCGTACTGTGACAAGATAAAAAGGTAAACACCGTGCACTGACAAGATAAAAAGGTAAACACCGTACAGTGACAAGATAAAAAGATAAACACCGTACAGTGACAAGATATAAAGGTAAACACCGTATAGTGACAAGATATAAAGGTTAACACCACACAGTGACAAGGTATAAAGGTTAACACCGTACAGTGACATGATATAAAGGTAAACACCGTACAGTGACAAGATAAAAAGGTAAACACCGAACCGTGTCAAGATAAACAGGTAAACACCGTACAGTGACAAGATAAAAAGGTAAACACCGTACAGTAACAAGATATAAAGGTAAACACCGTACAGTGACAAGATATAAAGGTCTTGACTGTACGGTGTTTACCTTTTTATCTTGTTACTGTACGGTGTTTACCTTTACACCGGACAGTAAATAAAAAAAGACGGATTCACACCGTTCAGTGAAAAGAGAAGTAAACTAAGAGGCACATTTCGTACACGTCAACAGAGGAGCTAGAATTTAACACTACAACCGAGCACCAAACACGGAAACGGATTAATAATCACTAAACTCCGCCCAGTACTACGCAACATGACGACAGCTTCAACCCAGTCTAGTTGTATAGAAATGAGATGCGCGCGCCGTCAGTTACATCGAAACAATTTTGGATAAATCCAATTGATATTTCCGGCTCTCTTCTCTCAATTGATTAATGTGCCGAACAGTATTTCATTATGGAACTTTGAAGTTTCTTTGGGAAAGGAAGTTGTTGTGCCTTTGAGAAACACATTAGTACAAGAAATAAAGCGGAGTGTGTGGTACAGCATGTTATTGAGTGTGTAATACACACATCGTTACCAGTTCGCTATGTGTCTAATACAATCAGCTGTCTAAGTATACCCGCTTCTACCAGGGAAGGAACATGAAGTCAGGAAAATAATACGTAAAAGTGGAATTAGTATTTAACAGTCGATGTTGTAGACTTGGCATACATTCCACGAGTCATAACGACCATGGTAACGAACAGAAAACATAATAAACAGATGTTTTGAAGAAAGCATTTGTACAGAAGGAAAAAGTTCGAAAATAATTTTAAGTGACTGACTACCTTAAATATGAAGTGATATTGAATTAGAAGCGTTATTCCATATCAAGGCAGCTGATTCAATATCACGGGGTCAAAAGACAGATTTACACTCTCCCTTGCGCTAATACAAACCATAATACATGGTGCTAATTCCGTACGACCCTGTCACCATAACACATGGTGCTAATTCCGTACGAACCTGTCACCATAATACATGGTGCTAATCCCCAGAGACTTCTGTCACCATAATACATGGTGCTAATTCCTTACGACCCTGTCACCATAATACGTGGTGCTAATTCCGTACGACCCTGTCACCATAAGACATGGTGCTAATTCCGTACGACCCTGTCACCATAAGACATGGTGCTAATCCCCACACACTTCTGTCACCATAATACATGGTGCTAATTCCGTACGACCCTGTCACCATAATACATGGTGCTAGTTCCGTGCGACCCTGTCACCATAACACATGGTGCTAATTCCGTACGACCCTGTCACCATTATACATGAAGCAAATCCCAACACACCTCTGTCACCATAACACATGGTGCTAATCCCCACAAACCTCGGTCACCATAATACATGGTGCTGATTCCGTACACCCTTGTCACCATAAAACATGGTGCTAATCCCCACAAACCTCTGTCACCATAATACATGGTGCTGATTCCGTACGACCCTGTCACCATAGTACATGGTGCTAATTCCATACACCCCTGTCACCATAATACATGGTGCTAATTCCGTACACCCCTGTCACCATAATACATGGTGCTAATTCCTTACGACCCTGTCACCATAATACATGGTGCTAATTCCGTACGACACTGTCACCATAATACATGGTGCTAATTCCGTACACCCCTGTCACCATAATACATGGTGCTAATTCCGTACGACCCTGTCACCATAATACATGGTGCTAATTCCGTACGACACTGTCACCATAATACATGGCGCTAATTCCGTACACCCCTGTCACCATAATACATGGTGCTAATCCCCATACATCTATGTCACCATAATCAATTATGCTAATTTCCATACAACCATGCCACCATTATCCATGGTGCGAATTCCCACACCCCACTGTCACCATAATCTAAGATGTTAAATCGTGTACACCTCTGTCACCATAACACATGGTGCTAATTATCAAACACCTCTGTCACTATAATCTAAGATGCTAATTCTTGTACACACCTGTCACCATAACACATGGTGCTAATTATCAAACATCTCTGTCTCAATAATCTAAGATGCTAATTCTTGTACACACCTGTCACAATAATACATGGTGCTAATTATCAAACACCTCTGTCACTATAATCTAAGATGCTAAATCTTGTACACCTCTGTCACCATAACACATGGTGCTAATTATCAAACACCTCTGTCACTATAATCTAAGATGCTAAATCTTGTACACCTCTGTCACCATAACACATGGTGCTAATTATCAAACACCTCTGTCACTATAATCTAAGATGCTAATTCTTGTACACCTCTGTCACCATAACACATGGTGCTAATTATCAAACATCTCTGTCTCAATAATCTAAGATGCTAATTCTTGTACACACCTGTCACAATAATACATGGTGCTAATTATCAAACACCTCTGTCACTATAATCTAAGATGCTAAATCTTGTACACCTCTGTCACCATAACACATGGTGCTAATTATCAAACATCTCTGTCTCAATAATCTAAGATGCTAATTCTTGTACACACCTGTCACAATAATACATGGTGCTAATTCCGTACACCCCTGTCACCATAATACATGGTGCTGATTATCAAACACCTTTATCACCATTGTGAACGGTTCATCACTACAGTAGCACTTATATAAACAGACCTCTTGACCTTACCATTTTTTGGACGTATTCATGATAGGCATACTTAACAATAAGTGTTTTATTAACTTCTAGTCATTGTATTTCGTGATAGATGACCTAAACTTCCACCACGGGTCTGCTGACTTTGATATTTTTAACCTATAAGTGTTAATGTGTCTTTATTGTTTTCAATGTAATAATATCCATGTTTATGTTCTACAACGCTACATAATTGGAGATAATAAAGACATGATAACACATTTACTGCAATATAGTATGTTTGTCTTTGAATTTCATCACCTCTCTCACAATCAGCATGTAATATGACATTTAATGATTAACGGTAATCGGTTTTATGTGAAATAGCGACACCGTCTTGTTAGTTATCAACAACTTTGACCTCAACAAGTGAAGGAGACTGAGAGATATTATTTTTTCTGGTTACGCCCATCTTATCCCAAGATTAACAGACACTATGTAAACTTGCGTTTACGTTGTACGTAAACCTGTTATTGTGTGGAATGTGTATTTACGACACAGTGTTTCAAAACTACCACAAACTGTTGTTATATATGTTTAAATTGTAAAATTCCTACCTTTTTCTAATAGCAGAGTGCCAGTTTTTGCACCAGAAATATACTCAGCAGCCTATTGTGTATACATTGGTTCGACAATTCAATTTACGTGGAAGTCTCGCGGTAATTAGCGAGTCTGTGTAGATGGGGCTAGTCGGGGGGCTTCTCAGTGGTCTTTTCCTCAACGTGACGTAACGCTCGTTTTACCTGTGGCAGTTCTATTGCAGTATAGATAAACATGGACAGCGAGTAGGTTAGACTATACCGGCGTGTCACTGTCCCACTGTCCTAGTGGTGTGTAGCAGGGATACCCTGGAGACTGTCGCTGCTACCTTCGAGGACCCTCTAGTTGTACTCATCCATCTATATACAGCTGTGAAGATAATTAACTTCCAGAATAGCACGTAAATTAAATAGCATCACGTGACGTATAGGTTATGGTTGCAAAAATGATAAATGTCTTCAACAATGCAATCACTGTTCTGTTAAACGTCTTACGGAGTACCCACATACTATAGCAAGGCTTGGTGCAAACGTCATTCCGCCTAACATCATCAACATATGAAAGCTCGATGATGGATCGGAGTGTCTCCGCTACAATTTACAACTAATTCTATTTATTCCGGGAAAACAATCTGATAAATTAAATCTCTTTATACTGTTAAGTGAATTGATGAATGATATAATGTCTACAGTAGGCCATAATGGTGGACGTTCTGTCTCATTAAACTACATGTACTAGATACATTTTTAACCCTACTTCTAGAAATAGCATGTGCTTAATCAGTTGGTATCGCGTGCTATTGGTGCATACTAACAGGTTACTTCCGGTGTCAGAGCGGTTCATGTAACAGTCTGCTAATTTCGGATGTCATATACTTCCGGTGAAATGGAGCGGTAAATGCATGTACAGTGCGCACGGCTGATTACATTTACACTCATACAGGTATGTGTCCCCACACACTGATGCCATAGTTTACCGGGTGTATGTACAGTGAACATGGCTGATTACATTTTCACTCAAACAGGTATGTGTCCCCACACACTAATGCCATAGTTTACCGGGTGTACATTGTATGTACAGTGAGCATAGCTGATTACAATTACTCTCATATAGGTAATAATAGTAATAATTGATTCGAGGTTCTTATATACCGCTTTATCATTACCTTAAAGGTCGCCTCAAAGCGGTTCACTATTTATTATCCGTAGTTAAAGGGTATTAGCAACCAGCTAATATCGTTCTCAACTCATTGAGGAGCATACGACCGGTGCTGCAATTTCGGCGCTCACAGCTAACATTCTACAGTTTTTAGCACCACCCAACCACGTATTCATTTACAGCTGAGTAGACTGGACCAAGCAGAGTAAAGTTTCTTGCTCAATGATACAACACAAGTGCCGTGACCGGGACTCGAACTCGCATGCCTTCGATCACGAGCCCAGTGTCCTACCACTAGACCACTAGGTATGTGTCCCCAAACAATGATGCCATAGATTACCGTGTTAATTGATCGTATATCTTACTCCATCTCACAGTTAATCTTAATGCAAGCACACAGTTACCAACCCGTAAGTTAAGGTCGGGATTCGCGGATGTATCGTAGACCAGGAAAAGCATTGCTCACTGGGTACCTGCTGTGTCGCACTGACAGTGCGCGATTATCGAGAACTTTGGTTGTGCATACAGTTACACTTGTGACCTGACTATACATAATAATACAAACAGTCGATGTCTCAGCAGAGGAAGGTCTGAGATAGACTATAAGACTCTTCCATGGCCAGGGGTGTCAGATAGGGAAATTCTACCCGAGGGGTTTTCAAATTTGGTAAAACCCGAGGTTTTGCCGAGGGTTTTGCCAAATTATAGGGGTTCACGTGACCAACCTGAATATATCATAATGGAGGAAACCTGTTTTTAAATGTTCACTTTGACATGACAGCAATGGAGGGGAGCTGTTTGTAGGTGTTCACGTGAATATATCAGTAATGGAGGGAACCTGTTTGTAGGTGTATACTTGAACATATCAGTAATAGAGGGGAGCTGTTTGTAGGTGTTCACGTGAACATATCAGTAATGGAGTAAACCTGTTTGTAGGTGTTCACGTGAACATATCAGTAATGGAGGGAAGCTGTTTGTAGGTGTTCACGTGAATATATCAGTAATGGAGGGAAGTTGTTTGTAGGTGTTCACGTGAACATATCAGTAATGGAGGGAAGCTGTTTGTAGGTGTTCACGTGAATATATCAGTAATGGAGGGAAGTTGTTTGTAGGTGTTCACGTGGAAATATCAGTAATAGAGTGAACCTGTTTGTAGGTGTTCACGTGAACATATCAGTAATAGAGTGAACCTGTTTGTAGGTGTTCACGTAAACATATCAGTAATGGAGGGAAGCTGTTTGTAGGTGTTCACGTGAATATATCAGTAATGGAGGGAAGCTGTTTGTAGGTGTTCACGTGAACATATCAGTAATGGAGGGAAGCTGTTTGTAGGTGTTCACGTGAATATATCAGTAATGGAGGGAAGTTGTTTGTAGGTGTTCACGTGGAAATATCAGTAATAGAGTGAACCTGTTTGTAGGTGTTCACGTGAACATATCAGTAATAGAGTGAACCTGTTTGTAGGTGTTCACGTAAACATATCAGTAATGGAGTAAACCTGTTTGTAGGTGTTCACGTGAACATATCAGTAATAGAGGGAACCTGTTTGTAGGTGTTCACGTAAACATATCAGTAATGGAGGGAAGCTGTTTGTAGGTGTTCACGTGAACATATCAGTAATGGAGGGAAGCTGTTTGTAGGTGTTCACGTGAAGATATCAGTAATGGAGTAAACCTGTTTGTAGGTGTTCACGTGGAAATATCAGTAATGGAGGGAACCTGTTTGTAGGTGTTCACGTGAACATATCAGTAATGGAGGGAAGTTGTTTGTAGGTGTTCACGTGAAGATATCAGTAATGGAGTAAACCTGTTTGTAGGTGTTCACGTGGAAATATCAGTAATGGAGGGAACCTGTTTGTAGGTGTTCACGTGAACATATCAGTAATGGAGGGAAGTTGTTTGTAGGTGTTCACGTGAAGATATCAGTAATGGAGTAAACCTGTTTGTAGGTGTTCACGTAAACATATCAGTAATGGAGTAAACCTGTTTGTAGGTGTTCACGTGAACATATCAGTAATGGAGGGAAGTTGTTTGTAGGTGTTCACGTGGAAATATCAGTAATGGAGGGAAGCTGTTTGTAGGTGTTCACGTGAACATATCAGTAATGGAGGGAACCTGTTTGTAGGTGTTCACGTGAACATATCAGTAATGGAGTAAACCTGTTTGTAGGTGTTCACGTGAACATATCAGTAATGGAGGGAAGTTGTTTGTAGGTGTTCACGTGAACATATCAGTAATGGAGGGAAGTTGTTTGTAGGTGTTCACGTGAACATATCAGTAATGGAGGGAACCTGTTTGTAGGTGTTCACGTGAACATATCAGTAATGGAGGGAAGCTGTTTGTAGGTGTTCACGTGAAGATATCAGTAATGGAGTAAACCTGTTTGTAGGTGTTCACGTAAACATATCAGTAATGGAGTAAACCTGTTTGTAGGTGTTCACGTGAACATATCAGTAATGGAGGGAAGTTGTTTGTAGGTGTTCACGTGGAAATATCAGTAATGGAGGGAAGCTGTTTGTAGGTGTTCACGTGAACATATCAGTAATGGAGGGAACCTGTTTGTAGGTGTTCACGTAAACATATCAGTAATGGAGTAAACCTGTTTGTAGGTGTTCACGTGAACATATCAGTAATGGAGTAAACCTGTTTGTAGGTGTTCACGTGAACATATCAGTAATGGAGGGAAGTTGTTTGTAGGTGTTCACGTGAACATATCAGTAATGGAAGGAAGTTGTTTGTAGGTGTTCACGTGAACATATCAGTAATGGAGGGAAGTTGTTTGTAGGTGTTCACGTGAACATATCAGTAATGGAGGGAAGTTGTTTGTAGGTGTTCACGTGAACATATCAGTAATGGAGGGAAGCTGTTTGTAGGTGTTCACGTGAAGATATCAGTAATGGAGTAAACCTGTTTGTAGGTGTTCACGTAAACATATCAGTAATGGAGTAAACCTGTTTGTAGGTGTTCACGTGAACATATCAGTAATGGAGGGAAGTTGTTTGTAGGTGTTCACGTGGAAATATCAGTAATGGAGGGAAGCTGTTTGTAGGTGTTCACGTGAACATATCAGTAATGGAGGGAACCTGTTTGTAGGTGTTCACGTGAACATATCAGTAATGGAGTAAACCTGTTTGTAGGTGTTCACGTGAACATATCAGTAATGGAGGGAAGTTGTTTGTAGGTGTTCACGTGGAAATATCAGTAATGGAGGGAAGCTGTTTGTAGGTGTTCACGTGAACATATCAGTAATGGAGGGAACCTGTTTGTAGGTGTTCACGTGAACATATCAGTAATGGAGGGAAGTTGTTTGTAGGTGTTCACGTGAACATATCAGTAATGGAGGGAAGCTGTTTGTAGGTGTTCACGTAAACATATCAGTAATGGATAGGGAACCTGTTTGTAGGTGTTCACGTGAACATATCAGTAATGGAGGGAACCTGTTTGTAGGTGTTCACGTGAACATATCAGTAATGGAGGGAAGCTGTTTGTAGGTGTTCACGTAAACATAACAGCAATGGAGGGAAGCTGTTTGTAGGTGTTCACGTGAACATATCAGTAATGGAGGGAAGCTGTTTATTGGTGTTCACATAAACATATCAGTAATGGAGGGAACCTGTTTGTAGGTGTTCACGTGAACATATCAGTAATGGAGGGAACCTGTTTGTAGGTGTTCACGTAAACATAACAGCAATGGAGGGAACCTGTTTATTGGTGTTCACGTAAACATACCAGCAATGGAGGGAAGCTGTTTGTAGGTGTTCACGTGAACATATCAGTAATGGAGGAAGCTGTTTGTAGGTGTTCACGTGAACATATCAGTAATGGAGGGAAGCTGTTTGTAGGTGTTCACGTGAACATATCAGTAATGGAGGGAAGCTGTTTGTAGGTGTTCAGGTGAATATATCAGTAATGGAGGGAAGCTGTTTGTAGGTGTTCACGTGAACATATCAGTAATGGAGGGAACCTGTTTGTAGGTGTTCACGTGAACATATCAGTAATGGAGGGAAGTTGTTTGTAGGTGTTCACGTGAACATATCAGTAATGGAGGGAAGCTGTTTATTGGTGTTCACATAAACATATCAGTAATGGAGGGAAGCTGTTTGTAGGTGTTCAGGTGAATATATCAGTAATGGAGGGAAGCTGTTTGTAGGTGTTCACGTGAACATATCAGTAACGGAGGGAAGCTGTTTGTAGGTGTTCACATAAACATATCAGTAATGGAGGGAACCTGTTTGTAGGTGTTCACGTGAACATATCAGTAACGGAGGGAAGCTGTTTGTAGGTGTTCACGTGAACATATCAGTAATGGAGGGAAGCTGTTTGTAGGTGTTCACGTGAACATATCAGTAATGGAGGGAAGCTGTTTGTAGGTGTTCAGGTGAATATATCAGTAATGGAGGGAAGCTGTTTGTAGGTGTTCACGTGAACATATCAGTAATGGAGGGAAGCTGTTTGTAGGTGTTCACGTGAACATATCAGTAATGGAGGGACCATGTTTATTGGTGTTCACGTAAACATACCAGCAATGGAGGGAAGCTGTTTGTAGGTGTTCACGTGAACATATCAGTAATGGAGGGAAGCTGTGTGTAGGTGTTCAGGTGAACATATCAGTAATGGAGGGAAGCTGTTTGTAGGTGTTCACGTGAACATATCAGTAATGGATAGGGAACCTGTTTGTAGGTGTTCACGTGAACATATCAGTAATGGAGGGAAGTTGTTTGTAGGTGTTCACGTGAACAGCAATGATGTTGGTGTATTGAAAGAGGAATTCATGGAGTTGGTAGAAATTCAGTTTTTGTTTTTTCAAGGAACCCAATTATTTTGATATCCGTTACATGAGTTCACGCTGAGTTCCATTGAAGGGGAATGTTGTTTATAAATACAACCAGTCTTCGGAGATGGAGGAGAAACTGCTGTTTATTCAGACGTTAAAGCACTGTCTTCGTCATTAAATTTACATACAAAAGTTCAGACGTGTTTTACTCGCTATTACTAGGGACACGTTCGATCAGGTTCACATTAAAACATTGCGATTTACAAAATGAATGCGTCCGGATGCTCCATCACATCCTATAAGCCCTAACTCAGAACTGAAGTGCCAATCTATATGTCGTCTGACTGTTCAATTATTCGTTTTCTTCTTCATCCTACTCACTTTAAATTCTAACAGAAAAGAACATTTCAGTTTTGATAAGAAAAACCTGTTATTTGTAAACTTTTTCTGAAAGTATAAATGGTACGTTTATTTAATTCTTTTTCAACATTACTATTTGGCAAACGTCTAAGGCCGTCCAGAAATACTCTTAATCTTTCACACACACACACCTACACACACACACACACACACACACACACACACACACACACACACACACACACACACACAAATGACACAATATATATTACTTTTAAACAATGCAGTACATCTTAGCTAACTCTTAACTATACAACTATTTAGAACATTTTAGCTCACTTTAACAATACAACTATTTAGTACATTTTAGCTCACTTTAACTATACAATTATTTAGTACATTTTAGTTCACTCTAACTATACAATTATTTAGTACATTTTAGCTCACTCTAACTATACAACTATTTAGAACATTTTAGCTCACTTTAACAATACAACTATTTAGTACATTTTAGCTCACTTTAACTATACAATTATTTAGTACATTCTAGCTCACTCTAACTATACAATTATTTAGTACATTTTAGCTCACTCTAACAATACAACTATTTAGTACATTTTAGCTCACTTTAACAATACAACTATTTAGTACATTTTAGCTCACTCTAACTATACAATTATTTAGTACATTTTAGCTCACTCTAACTATACAACTATTTAGTACATTTAGCTCATTTTGACTATACAACTATTTAGTACATTTTAGCTCACTTTAACTATACAACTATGTAGTACATTTTAGATCACTCTAAAATAAAATAAGAGAATACCGAAGCGTCAACATAATCATAATCCAAACTCAAAATCGATTAAACCAGGGGCAAAATTTGAACAAAGGAAAGATTTACATGGAGACCCTTGCAAAAGTACAAGAGACTAAGACCAGGTGTTCCGGAAGTGTAAGCGTCTTCTGCTTCATCGACGACACCCGCCATGTAAATCTTTGTCACATCCAAGTAAATATCAAGTTCTCAAAATGAGAACCGAGTATCATTGTCAATCACAACAAGTAAACACACTAATGAGCATACTCAAAACGTCCATCTTCATATCACTTAAAGATACAGAATATTTCTCAATGAGACAAAGATGGCGACCATAAAACTTGCCCATAGTACTGATCAACTTGCATCTCTCGAATCCTTGTGTTGTTAGTTTGTTTGTCAGCAGTCGACATCGATCACGAAAATCCCGATATTTAGAGCAAGCCCTGGAATACCGAATCAACTGCGATATGTAAACACCATAGGTTGGAGGAGCAGGGATGTTACTATCAAGAAATGGAAAGTTAACGATAGGAAAATTGAAATCATCACGTTTATCGTATAGCTTAGTAGTAAGCTGTCCATGTTGGTCGTAGTTTAAGTAGAGATCGAGGTAAGCAGTTGATGTAGAAGAGTCTGTTGTGTCCTTTATTTCACGTTCAGAAGGGTATATACGATCGACGTGGTCAGCAAACGTCTTGTTGTTTATAGACAACAAATCGTCGATATATCTGAAAGTGAAATTAAAAGATTTGGCAAGGTTTTTGTTACCTGTCCTGATTAGCTCCTCCACAAATTCAGCCTCGTATGAAAACAAAAACGAGTCAGCTAAGAGTGGGGCACAGTTTTTTCCCATGGGAATGCCAACAGTCTGCTGGAAAATCTTTCCTCCGAACTCAACAAAAGTGTTGTCGACCAGGAATTCAATCATCCGTACTATATCTTCTTCAGTATATTTCCTCTTAGCTTTTGTCGTGTTTTTGACAAAGTATGCTCCGAGATAGCTCACTACCATATATTTGTATCGTCGTCCGCCTTTCTTAGAAAAGAAAGCTCTCATAACAAGAGATCGGAGACGTTCCTTCAATTTTGTATGAGGTATGGTAGTGTACAGGGTGGAAAAATCAAATGTTTTGACCGAAAAGATGTTTTTTAGGAGGGTGTGTTCAAGATTGATCAAAAGATCTTTTGAGTTTTTCAAAATCCACATCCCATTAATTCCACTTCTGGAGTACACAGTGTCACAATACGACTGAAGCCCTGATTTAATGGTATTAAGAATTGTAGTAAGACGTTTTGATAATGGCGTGGTCGAGCAATTAGCAAAGCCAACGATAAAACGTTGCTTAAAAGGATCCTTGTGTAGTTTCGGTATCCATTAAAGACAAGGTAGGTCAGCATCTTGCTCATTAACCGGTACTTGGAAAGATTGCAATACCGAAGCATGGTTGGATAGTATTTCATCTTTCGAAAAACCGGTCAATGTGTAAGTAGGGTCACCTTGGTTATCAAGCAGGCCTAGTTCTTTTTGCAAGCAATGAATGTAATAGCGTTTGCAAACAATGATCAAGTTGTTAGATGATTTGTCTGCAGACACAACCACATACTTATCATGTAGATCGTTGAGTGTTGCTCGAACATCGGGGTCAAGATATTTTGTGACGCAAATTGCTTATTCTTTTCTGAATAGAGGACCTAATAACTTCACTATTATAACACACTGCTTTTGTGGTGTTAGCAGTTTAAGTAATAGCCATGTGTTGTTGTTTTTGATGGTGTATATATACTGTAACAATGTTGATATAATGATTTCATAAACAAGACGTTTGGTCTCTACTATATAATCATAACCCTCATATTTTATGATTCATCAATCTTCAAAGACAGCCATTGTTTCATATTTTATTACCCCTGCCTCCTGAAAGCTTTATCGCTAATTTCATTGATATTATTCATAGGAGGCAATCTGGAGAGGTATTATATCTCACCTTTATTGTACATGTATATCTTTGTCAGAATCGTACCTGTTTGTGTTCTTGGGAAGTGTCCAGATCAACCTGTGCTCATGTAGACCCCTCCTACCCTTTCATTACCTTCACCCCATGCAGTGAAAACCGCCGTCTCTGTACAAGTCTATAGATAACGATATATTAGGTATTGGAACGACATCGTATGGAAAAACTAACTCTTCTGTTTTAAGAAGTCAACTTTAATTTTGATTTGGTAAAACATTTGCTTCATTTTCGAAAGTTTACATTTACCGTCATAAAAAGGTGATATTTTTTTAAGTATATTTCGTAACTCAATTTCAGAAGTAGATTGAATAAAAAAAAATCAGAGAATACCGAAGCGTTAACAAAACCATAATCTGAACTCAAAATCAATTAAACAAGGGGGATAATATGAAGAAAGGAAAGATCTGTACGGAGACCTTTGGACAGGTACAAGAGAAGAAGACCATGCTGGACTGTTTTCAACGCTAAATGAGCCGTATGTTTCGTTTCTACGTCTGGAAACTTCAGTGCTTAAAGATTTTTTTAATTCTAAGAAGTTTGTCTTTTTCATAATTACAAGTTCAAATGATCCGTTATTTCTTCCATTTTCTATTCCGTGTGGGTGGCAATTTTCATGAGTCCAGAACCCGACTTGGATATGAACATTATATCCTCGTTTGAATATGCTGCCTAGATAATCGCGCATCCTCAAGCTCTGTCCACGGACACTTCTTTTTTCTCTGTCGAAGGATTTGACGCGGCCATTATTGTGTCGTCTGCCTGACAGGTGCGCGCGTACGGTCACGCGATGCACAAAAATACATTGTATATGCATAGCGTTCTTGTGTTTCTTGTCAAAGCACGCGACGCTTAGGCTATCAACGGGCTTTCTTGAACTAATGCTGCTCCCAGACCTAGTATCGACAGTCAGTGTCAATTCTTTCTCTAGATCAATATAACGAAGAACAGGTGTTTCTGTTACCAACTGTTTCAATGTCCTGAAGATATATTCCTGTTCATATTCCGATATCAATGTCTTTGTTGAGGAGTTTTCTGAGAGGTGTGCTTTTCTCTGACAGGTTTGGTAAAATGTTACCGAGATAGGTTATACAACCTAGGACAGTTTTAAGTTCTTTCTTATTCTCAGGTTCCGATATTTCCAGAACTGCACGTATCTTTTCATCGTCAGGTTTCACACCTTCTGAGGTCCGTTTGCGTCCGACATATGTCACCTCACTTTTACATTTGTCTGGGCTCAACTTGTGGTTGAACTCTTGTACACGATCGAGTACCTTTTTCATACGTTCCTCAGGTTGTTCATGATTTTCGCCCCAGATCAGGATGTCGTATATTATGAAATCACAACCATCCAGTCCTGTACCATTTCTAGTATGGCTCTTTAGTAGGCTTCAGGTGCAGACAATATTCCGAAAGGAAGTCTTGTGAAACTATAACGACCAAAACCACTGTTGATGTGCTATTTTCATTATTAACTACCAGAAACCTGATGTTGCATCAAGTTTTGAAAACACTTTTGCCTTTGGAATGTTCGAAACAACCTCATCGATGGTTTTCATCGGATAATGTTCACGCAAAATAGCTTTATTCAAGTCCCTGGGATCAAAGCAAATTCTCATCTTTCCATTTGGTTTTACTACAGTCACCATCGAATTAACCCATGGAGTAGATTCTTCCTGTTTGACGACAACACCATGTTGTTCCATAGACTCCAATTCATTTTCCACGCGATCTTTGATTACAAATGGAACTTTCCGCGGGGTATGGACTACCAGAGTAACACTTCTATAGGCCGTGATTGTGTGAACACCTGGCATACATCCTAAGCCTTGAAACAAATCTTCGTAATCATGTTTTATGTCGTCAGGTATCGATGATTTTTCTTCAGATTTCAAGTTGATAATTCCGTTTACCTGCGTTGTCTTCTGTTGTGTCGACATCTGCTTCCGTTGTACTTCATCTTTGAACACGCTTTAGCGTCTTATATCGGTCTGACATGTCCAATGACAACTTCAAATGTTTTACCGTTGACTTTACGTGACAATGTCAATTTTCCTTCCGGTGTAATTTTTATGTCCCGAGTACGACTTCTTGGCGTTTTTTACCCCAATGACAATAGCATATCTGAGCAATTCTTCTGATTTGTCGCATTGGCAACTTTAACTTTCACTTGCAAATACGTTGCAAAATGTTCAAACGGCTCAGACTCACCTGGTATCTTGTCAGGAACGTGTAGCTGTTATAAATGACATTCGAGCGTGGTTTGACATAGGCTTCAAATTTGTTGAAATTTGTTTCTAATTTCTTTCCTTCATCTTCTGTGAGAGTCCAGGTAGAAAATATGTTGCGGCCTTTTTCTCCTACCCATATCGTGAGATATGAACATTTCTGTACCTCGCTACAAGTCTTCAGTGGTCCCGAAAACATGAACTCGATGTGCTGCCTGAAATATTTTCATGCCGCTTCTAACTCTTCTCCGTCCCAAATATCAAACATGGGATATCGCCTACAAAAATGTATGCCATATGCACTCACGTCGTTTCTACGGACTCTGGCTAAGTTAAAATGTCTATATCGGCACACGGCGAAGCGATGGGTTCTGATCATCTTCTGACATCATGTAAGATACGACCAAGGCGAGCATGGCGGGTACAAGAACTGGCTTTATTCTGATCCTGGTTACACAGGTGCCTGAACATGGGATGGCTAATATATGTTAATGACAAAACACACAAGTGACTCTGATATGTAATACTGATAACCGTGAAGCACATGTAGTGTCACGTACCATTTGAACTATGAAGTTCAATACATAACAGTCACACCCAAGTAAACATCAAGTCCTCAAAGTGAGAGCCGGGATATCATTCTCAATCACATCAAGTAAACGCGAAAATGAGCATACTCAAAAACGTCCATCTTCATATCACAACAAGATACAAACTATTTGTCAATGAGACAAAGATGGCGACCACAGGACTTGCTCATTGTTCTGATCAACCTGCATCTCGAATCACTGTGTAGTAGATGTGTCAGCAGTCGACATATAACACGAAAATCTCGATATCTAGAGTTACCTCTAGAAAAACGAATCAACTGTGGTAGGTTGTAGAAGCAGGGATGATACTATCAAGAAATGGAAATTTCGCGAACGTAAAATTGAAATCGTCACGTTCATTGTAAAACTCAGTAATAAACCAAATTGGCCATCGTTTAAGTAGAGATCGAGTTAAGCTGCTATTGTAGAAGAGTCTGTTGTGTCCTTTATTTCAAGTTCAAAGATGAAGTGGTCCCATAAACAGACCGTAATATCGGAAAAGGAATCTATAACGGGTCAAAGATGTGCCACTACGTCGGCATAACTTGATATTGTAATAATTGTAATAACTCCATGGTAACCGTTGTTATACTGTATATTTTTACTAAATTTAAAAGGTGCTGCATATGTGTGTGTAACGGCATCTTTTATGACACCTACGAAAAGTAAGTATTTCGTACAATCGTAATCTTTGTCATCATGCTATGCTTACATTTTCGCTTCACTCCGCCTCGATGAAAAAAGTGGTTTGGTCGTGTGCTTTTGTTCCGGAAGAGTTACCTCTACTGCATACCAAAATATGGCTTACGTGACAATAAGAATCGGCAGTATAATGACGACAATAATCACGTGATCCGACAGAACACTGACACTCCCGATAACATCAAGCAAAGAAATAGTCCGTATGTTAAGGACTTAGCCTAACCATCTCATTGTTAACAAGCCACGTACCAGCTCTACCTCGTTCTTGCATTGGCTGATCAATAAGCGAACTTAGTTAAAATGGTACATGACCTACTTAACATTCCTCTTCATTAAGACACAGAGTTGCCACGTAAGGATTGAGTGTCCATTGTGTTGCTTGCGTGAACTGATGGAAGTGAACATCGTCCATCTGGAGTGCTATTTTGCACAAGGTTCCCTTACTTTCATCAGACCGAAACCGCCACAA
This sequence comes from Mimachlamys varia, assembly GCA_947623455.1. NCBI lineage: Eukaryota > Metazoa > Mollusca > Bivalvia > Pectinida > Pectinidae > Mimachlamys > Mimachlamys varia. The sequence goes on from OX392531.1 coordinate 57,931,698, forward strand.
AATAGACACTCAATCCTAAGATGGCATCTCTATGACATAAATCAACGGTAAACTTACGTCATCAAACAATGGTATAATTGCGCTTACTTCAATGGTACATTTTGTGAACATACACTTTCGAAATGCCACCCTCCAATAGTAAATTGATGTCCCATACGTTATACGTCGAACCAGTCATAAAGAGATTTAAAGTATATACACTCTGACTGTTACGACCTGAATTAACAGCAGTAAAGTAATATACCGACATTGGTTTGGTTTCCATTCGATAGTTACTCCTGGATTTACAGTAATAAATGTTGCAGTATTTACTCTATAAGGTTTCTTACCCAGCCTGAATCACAATCAATGACGAACCAGTCCCACAGCAAATTGGTTAGTTGGTAGATAAAGTCAGATAGGACGTGTTTATCATCAGCTACAGACGGTAGCGCTGACAGGATTATCCTATAAACAGGACTGGGTAGACCCGGCTGGTCGTAACGCTGACAAATCTTCAATACATACAGCTGTTAAACTTACCAACAGACAGGAATGTTGGAAAACAAGTTTAAGAGGCATTTCACTGAAAACCTAATTCAATCATCGGAAAAATTGATCCTACCAATATACATTGTAGGTTAGTAATGCTATCCAGTAATGTCATGCCATCGTGGGACGATTGGAATTAGGAGGGAGATGTAAAAACTAAATCCGTAATTGATATTAGATATCACGTAGCCATTGTCCAGTGTGGTCAGTGTAATTGTATGCTAACCCGAGAAATTAATATACAGCGTGGCGAGAAACAAAACATAGCACAAAATGCTGTGAGGACGAACGAAAAGGGTTTGCCCCAATTCAAGCTACAAGATCAGCTATTTGTAAACACAATGAGACCATGATAAGTGCCATGCTGAACTCAGAAAGATGTCAACTTCGAATTACATTATTAGTTGTTTGTCGTCCAGTTCTAAAATACTCAATCCATCGTAAAGTTGGAAGAATTGGATGAAATCGTAATTGAGGCGGAATCTGGCGTGATAATTTGGCGATTTCGAATAATTTTGAAGGACTCATGTCTCTCAGCCTAATCAGAAAATAATCCCCAGTGATATCCGAAAGCATTGCATGTTTTGGTTAAGTCCTGTAATATTTCGAAAATCAACAGACCAAAAAATAATGTTATGTTGGGGATTGGTTCGCAATGCAATGCATGTTATTAAAAATGGTATGGATTGGGTGAAAAAACAATCAAAAACATTTCCCAAAACAGTTATATCTACATGATACACCATAACTATGATTGCGTAGAATGATCATGACAACTAATGTTATCTACCCGTTTCGAGGCTTGTTGTTTGGTTATATGTACATACAATGTATGTATTGTAAAAGTGTGAGCTGGACTTTAACTCTGGAAAGAGGGAGATATCAGACAATGTATTTAGTTTCTCTGATAAATATTCGAATGACCTTTACCCTTTTGGTGGTATGGATGAAGCAGCTATAGTTGATAAATAATTGCAGTTTTTTTCAATTCTAAATTGCAATAACAGCAAGGAAAGGCCGCCATTATCTTAGATCGGATATCTGTAACGAAATACGGGCCGGGGCCATTAGTTGTAATGCTTATTTTAATCAATCATACTTAAAGTGCAACACATATAAAATATAAGTAAATGTTTGATGTTTTGGAACAAATATATACCATTTTATAACATCGAACCAATCTCTTGCATTAACATGTTTTGTTTGTATGTTTAGTTTTCGAAATATTACACGACTTTTGGCAAATAACAAAATGTTCAAAGTTAAATGTTGATGTTGAAATGTTATCAAATATTCCTGGGTGTTATTTCAGTCTAGTGTCAGAGACAGAGGACCCTTAAAATAATTCGCTATTGGCATATCATCACGACAGATGCTGCCTCGATTACGATTTCAACAAATCGCCCAGTTGCTTGCTGGACTGACAAGTATTTAGGAAGCCATTTTTACATATATCCACGATTCAGGTTTGCGCATACTCATGAGGTCAATGTGAAGAAAGATATCAGCAGAATGTGTCTTATGTATTAGCTGTAGGTTTTTGATACCTTTAATTGAAGGAAGCATACGAGGGGTGTTCCATAAATAATGTCATATGTGCTTTATTTCGCGGAAATCGTGCAATTTATGCACAAAACCACCTCATGTCGATATAGTGATCACTGGCTCGTGACACAGGTAAATATCTCGACCACACGTTCACTGGCCTCGGTACAGTGTACATCGTTTCATAGCCTATTCGTTAGACTAGACAAAAAATGACAGGAAAATAAGTTGAAAATGTTCTTGAAATTATGGCCTATATAAAAGGTAGGTCATACTCGGCATAAAGGCTGTAGATATTCACCGCGAGGTGTGTGACATTTATGGGGAGGGCCAAATGTCTCACAGGACTGTTTGTAGGTGGGTAGGTAAATTTAGTACTGGGCAGCAGCAACTGAAAGATGCTACTCACCCAGGTCGTCCTGCAACAACTATGACCAAAAGTAACATAGAAAAAATCCGAAATATCCTCCAAACTGATGCTCGATTCACCGTAAGACAATTGGCTCGAATGACAAACTTGTCGTTAGCAAGAGTTCATGCAATTTTGAAGAAACACCTAAAAGTTAGAAAGATAAATGCAAGATGGATACCCCATTTGTTAACGGATGAACAAAAGAAGACGCGTGTAACAATGGCAAAAACACTTCTCAAAATGTACCAAAAATATAGTAAAAAGGCTTTTGATAATATAGTCACTGGTGATGAGACCTGGGTGTATTATTTTGAACCAAAGCGGAAGGTTGCCAACCGAATATGGGCCACTAAAAATACCAGACGCCCAAGTATTGCCAAACGAATACGGTAAAGAAGGTTTTGTATGCTATTTTTTTCACTAATAAGGGTCCAGCTATTCAAATCCCGGTGCCAAAAGGCAGAACGGTCACAGGCAAGTTCTATAAAAACGTTGTTCTGAGAAAGTTGAAGAACTACTACAAAAGTCGCCGCCCCAAAACAGGATTTAAGTATGTCCGACTTTTGCATGATAATGCACCCGCTCACAAGGCACGTATTGTGACTGACTTTTTGGAGTTAGAGAAGGTTACCGTCCTTCCGCACCCTCCGTATTCGCCAGACTTGGCCCCCTGCGACTATTTTCTCTTTCCAAAACTTAATTATCATTTATCTGGAAGGAGATAAAATTTGAGAAATGCCCTTGGATCTGCTGTTTATCAGTGTATGATGGGTGTATCCATTGAAAGTATGAAAAATGCTTCCAAATATGGATTGACCAGCTTAAAAGGTGTGTTCTGGCTGGCGGAGAGTATTTTGAACGGCAGAGCAAATTAAAATGAACAAAAGCACTTCCGCTATATGAGCACCGATGCAAGTGACATTATTTTTCGAACACCCCTCGTAGAAAGTATCGGTTTGAAAGGTTAACAAGGAGTACAGAGCTATAATTGTATGCAAGATTTGGTGATGTAACAAAATCAAAACTTTACTCAATTGTCCCTTTAAATGTATGTTTTAAAACGAATATTCGAGCTTGAAAATGTTTTGATAAACCGAATGCTACACGTCGATTTAGTAGGTTCAGACTTCACTGTGTAATTAGTCCTGAGTGTATCACACTTGTACCATGAATAGTAATTACGCCATCCGTAATCCCCAATAATGGTAGAAATGAGCAGAGCGTCTGATGGAATCCCGCACTGTGGAAACACTATTGACACGGACAGTATGATCTCAATGACGTAGGAAGAAATATTTGAGATGTTGTGTTGAGCTAATGAGCTGATTAAAATCAAAATATAAAGATCACAGAAGTTATTGCAATGATGATATAGCCAATCAACTGTCTTACAGGTACTCCTAAACTCCAGTACTCGTCATATAGAGAGGAGTACATGTACTCGTTATATAGAGAGGTACATGTACTCGTTATATAGAGAGGAGTACATGTACTCGTTATATAGACAGGAGTACATGTACTCGTTATATAGAGAGGAGTACATGTACTCGTCATATAGACAGGAGTACATGTACTCGTTATACAGAGAGGAGTACATGTACTCGTTATATAGAGAGGAGTACATGTACTCGTTATAAAGAGAGGAGTACATGTACTCGTTATATAGAGAGGAGTACATGTACTCGTCATATAGAGAGGAGTACGTGTACTCGTTATATAGAGAGGAGTACATGTACTCGTCATATAGAGAGGAGTACATGTACTCGTTATATAGAGAGGAGTACATGTACTCGTCATATAGAGAGGAGTACATGTACTCGTTATACAGAGAGGAGTACATGTACTTGTTATATAGACAGGAGTACATGTACTCGTTATATAGAGAGGAGTACATGTACTCGTTATACAGAGAGGAGTACATGTACTCGTCATATAGAGAGGAGTACATGTACTCGTTATATAGACAGGGGTACATGCACTCGTTATATAGAGATGAGTACATGTACTCGTTATATAGAGAGGAGTACATGTACTCGTCTTATAGACAGGAGTACATGTACTCGTCATATAGACAGGAGTACATGTACTCGTCATATAGACAGGTGTACATGTACTCGTTATATAGAGAGGAGCACATGTACTCGTTATATAGACAGGAGTACATATACTCGTTATATAGAGAGGAGTACATGTACTCGTTATATAGAGAGGAGTACATGTACTCGTTATATAGAGAGGAGTACATGTACTCGTTATATAGAGAGGAGTACATGTACTCGTCTTATAGAGAGGAGTACATGTACTCGTTATATAGAGAGGAGTACATGTACTCGTTATATAGATAGGAGTACATGTACTCGTTATATAGAGAGGAGTACATGAACTCGTTATATAGACAGGAGTACATGTACTCGTCATATAGACAGGAGTACATTTACTCGTTATATAGAGAGGAGGACATGTACTCGTAATATAGAGAGGAGTACATGTACTCGTCATATAGAGAGGAGTACATGTACTCGTCATATAGAGAGGAGTACATGTAATTGTTATAGGGACACGGGTACATGTATTCGTCATATAGACAGGAGTACATGTACTCGTTATATAGAGAGGATTACATGTAATCGTTATATAGAGAGGAGTACATGTACTCGTTATACAGAGAGGAGTACATGTACTCGTTATATAGAGAGGAGTACATGTACTCGTCATATAGAGAGAAGTACATGTACTCGTCATATAGACAGGAGTACATGTACTCGTTATATAGAGAGGAGTACATGAACTCGTCATATAGAGAGGAGTACATGTACTCGTTATATAGAGAGGAGTACATGAACTCGTTATATAGAGAGGGGTACATGTACTCGTTATATAGAGAAGAGTACATGTACTCGTTATATAGAGAGGAGTACATGAACTCGTCATATAGAGAGGGGTACATGTACTCGTCATATAGAGAGGAGTACATGTACTCGTTATATAAAGAGGAGTACATGTACTCGTCATATAGAGAGGAGTACGTGTACTCGTTATACAGAGAGGAGTACATGAACTCGTCATATAGAGAGGGGTACATGTACTCGTTATACAGAGAAGAGTACATGTACTCGTTATATAGAGAAGAGTACATATACTCGTTATATAGAGAGGAGTACATGTACTCGTCATATAGAGAGGAGTACATGTACTCGTTATATAGAGAGGAGTACATGTACTCGTTATATAGAGAGGAGTACATGTACTCGTTATATAGAGAGGAGTAAATGTACTCGTCATATAGAGAGGAGTACATGTACTCGTCATACAGAGAGGAGAACATGTACTCGTCATACAGAGAGGAGTATATGTACTCGTTATACAGAGAGGAATACATGTACTTGTTATATAGAGAGGAGTACATGTACTCGTTATACAGAGAGGAGTACATATACTCGTTATATAGAGAGGAGTACATGTACTCGTCATATAGAGAGGAGTACATGTACTCGTTATATAGAGAGGAGTACATGTACTCGTTATATAGAGAGGAGTACATGTACTCGTTATATAGAGAGGAGTACATGTACTCGTTATATAGAGAGGAGTACATGTACTCGTCATATAGAGAGGAGTACATGTACTCGTAATACAGAGAGGAGTATATGTACTCGTTATACAGAGAGGAGTATATGTACTCGTCATACAGAGAGGAATACATGTACTTGTTATATAGAGAGGAGTACATGTACTCGTTATACAGAGAGGAGTACATGTACTCGTTATATAGACAGGAGTACATGTACTCGTCATATAGAGAGGAGTACATGTACTCGTTATATAGAGAGGAGTACATGTACTCGTCATATAGAGAGGAGTACATGTACTCGTTATATAAAGAGGAGTACATGTACTCGTCATATAGAGAGGAGTACGTGTACTCGTTATACAGAGAGGAGTACATGAACTCGTCATATAGAGAGGGGTACATGTACTCGTTATACAGAGAAGAGTACATGTACTCGTTATATAGAGAGGAGTACATGTACTCGTTATATAGAGAGGAGTACATGTACTCGTTATATAGAGAGGAGTACATGTACTCGTTATATAGAGAGGAGTACATGTACTCGTTATATAGAGAGGAGTACATGTACTCGTCATATAGAGAGGAGTACATGTACTCGTCATACAGAGAGGAGTATATGTACTCGTTATACAGAGAGGAGTATATGTACTAGTTATACAGAGAGGAATACATGTACTTGTTATATAGAGAGGAGTACATGTACTCGTTATACAGAGAGGAGTACATGTACTCGTTATATAGACAGGAGTACATGTACTCGTCATATAGAGAGGAGTACATGTACTCGTTATACAGAGAGGAGTACATGTACTTGTTATATAGAGAGGAGTACATGTACTCGTTATATAGAGAGTATTACATGTACTCGACATATAGAGAGGAGTACATGTACTCGTCATATAGAGAGGAGTACATGTACTCGTTATACAGAGAGGAGTACATGTACTTGTTATATAGAGAGGAGTACATGTACTCGTTATATAGAGAGGAGTACATGTACTCGTTATACAGAGAGGAGTACATGTACTCGTCTTATAGACAGGAGTACATGTACTCGTCATATAGACAGGAGTACATGTACTCGTCATATAGACAGGAGTACATGTACTCGTTATATAGAGAGGAGTACATGTACTCGTTATATAGACAGGAGTACATATACTCGTTATATAGAGAGGAGTACATGTACTCGTTATATAGAGAGGAGTACATGAACTCGTTATATAGAGAGGGGTACATGTACTCGTTATATAGAGAAGAGTACATGTACTCGTTATATAGAGAGGAGTACATGAACTCGTCATATAGAGAGGGGTACATGTACTCGTCATATAGAGAGGAGTACATGTACTCGTTATATAAAGAGGAGTACATGTACTCGTCATATAGAGAGGAGTACGTGTACTCGTTATACAGAGAGGAGTATATGTACTCGTTATACAGAGAGGAGTATATGTACTCGTCATACAGAGAGGAATACATGTACTTGTTATATAGAGAGGAGTACATGTACTCGTTATACAGAGAGGAGTACATGTACTCGTTATATAGACAGGAGTACATGTACTCGTCATATAGAGAGGAGTACATGTACTCGTTATATAGAGAGGAGTACATGTACTCGTCATATAGAGAGGAGTACATGTACTCGTTATATAAAGAATAGTACATGTACTCGTCATATAGAGAGGAGTACGTGTACTCGTTATACAGAGAGGAGTACATGAACTCGTCATATAGAGAGGGGTACATGTACTCGTTATACAGAGATGAGTACATGTACTCGTTATATAGAGAAGAGTACATATACTCGTTATATAGAGAGGAGTACATGTACTCGTCATATAGAGAGGAGTACATGTACTCGTTATATAGAGAGGAGTACATGTACTCGTTATATAGAGAGGAGTACATGTACTCGTTATATAGAGAGGAGTACATGTACTCGTCATATAGAGAGGAGTACATGTACTCGTCATATAGAGAGGAGTACATGTACTCGTCATACAGAGAGGAGTATATGTACTCGTTATACAGAGAGGAGTATATGTACTAGTTATACAGAGAGGAATACATGTACTTGTTATATAGAGAGGAGTACATGTACTCGTTATACAGAGAGGAGTACATGTACTCGTTATATAGACAGGAGTACATGTACTCGTCATATAGAGAGGAGTACATGTACTCGTTATACAGAGAGGAGTACATGTACTTGTTATATAGAGAGGAGTACATGTACTCATTATATAGAGAGTATTACATGTACTCGACATATAGAGAGGAGTACATGTACTCGTCATATAGAGAGGAGTACATGTACTCGTTATACAGAGAGGAGTACATGTACTTGTTATATAGAGAGGAGTACATGTACTCGTTATATAGAGAGGAGTACATGTACTCGTTATACAGAGAGGAGTACATGTACTCGTCATATAGAGAGGAGTACATGTACTCGTTATATAGACAGGGGTACATGCACTCGTTATATAGAGAGGAGTACATGAACTCGTTATATAGACAGGAGTACATGTACTCGTCATATAGACAGTAGTACATTTACTCGTTATATAGAGAGGAGTACATGTACTCGTAATATAGAGAGGAGTACATGTACTCGTCATATAGAGAGGAGTACATGTACTCGTCATATGGAGAGGAGTACATGTAATTGTTATATAGACACGGGTACATGTATTCGTCATATAGACAGGAGTACATGTACTCGTTATATAGAAAGGAGTACATGTAATTGTTATATACACAGGAGTACATGTATTCGTCATATAGAGAGGAGTACGTGTACTCGTTATATAGAGAGGAGTACATGTACTCGTTATATAGAGAGGAGTACATGTACTCGTTATATAGAGAGGAGTACATGTACTCGTTATATAGAGAGGAGTACATGTACTCGTTATATAGAGAGGAGTACATGTACTCGTTATATAGAGAGGAGTACATGTACTCGTCTTATAGAGAGGAGTACATGTACTCGTTATATAGAGAGGAGTACATGTACTCGTCATATAGAGAGGAGTACATGTACTCGTCATATAGAGAGGAGTACATGTAATTGTTATATAGACACGGGTACATGTATTCGTCATATAGACAGGAGTACATGTACTCGTTATATAGAGAGGAGTACATGTAATTGTTATATAGACAGGGGTACATGTATTCGTCATATAGACAGGAGTACATGTACTCGTTACACAGAGAGGAGTACATGTACTCGTTATATAGAGAGGAGTATATGTACTCGTTATACAGAGAGGAGTACATGTACTCGTCATATAGAGAGGAGTACATGTACTCGTAATATAGAGAGGAGTACATGTACTCGTCATATAGAGAGGAGTACGTGTACTCGTTATATAGACAGGAGTACATGTACTCGTTATATAGACAGGAGTACATGTACTCGTTATATAGAGAGGAGTACATGTACTCGTCATATAGAGAGGAGTACATGAACTCGTTATATAGAGAGGAGTACATGAACTCATCATATAGAGAGGAGTACATGTACTCGTTATATAGAGAGGAGTACATGAACTCGTCATATAGAGAGGGGTACATGTACTCGTCATATAGAGAGGAGTACATGTACTCGTCATATAGAGAGGAGTACATGTACTCGTTATATAGACAGGAGTACATGTACTCGTTATATAGACAGGAGTACATGTACTCGTTATATAGAGAGGAGTACATGTACTCGTTATATAGAGAGGAGTACATGTACTCGTTATATAGACAGGAGTACATGTACTCGTCATATAGACAGGAGTACATGTACTCGTTATATAGACAGGAGTACATGTACTCGTTATATAGAGAGGAGTACATGAACTCGTTATATAGACAGGAGTACATGTACTCGTTATATAGAGAGGAGTACATGTACTCGTTATATAGAGAGGAGTACATGTACTCGTCTTATAGAGAGGAGTACATGTACTCGTTATATAGAGAGGAGTACATGTACTCGTCATATAGAGAGGAGTACATGTACTCGTCATATAGAGAGGAGTACATGTAATTGTTATATAGACACGGGTACATGTATTCGTCATATAGACAGGAGTACATGTACTCGTTATATAGAGAGGAGTACATGTACTCGTCATATAGAGAGGAGTACATGTACTCGTTATATAGAGAGGATTACATGTACTCGTCATATAGAGAGGAGTACATGTACTCGTTATATAGAGAGGATTACATGTACTCGTCATATAGAGAGGGGTACATGTACTCGTTATATAGAGAGGAGTACATGTACTCGTTATATAGAGAGGAGTACATGTACTCGTTATATAAAGAGAGGGGTACATGTACTCGTTATATAGAGAGGAGTACATGTACTCGTTATATAGAGAGGATTACATATACTCGTCATATAGAGAGGATTACATGTACTCGTTATATAGAGAGGATTACATGTACTCGTCATATAGAGAGGAGTACATGTACTCGTTATATAGAGAGGATTGCATGTACTCGTTATATAGAGAGGAGTACATGTACTCGTTATATAGAGAGGATTACATATACTCGTCATATAGAGAGGATTACATGTACTCGTTATATAGAGAGGAGTACATGTACTCGTTATATAGAGAGGATTACATGTACTCGTCATATAGAGAGGAGTACATGTACTCGTTATATAGAGAGGAGTACATGTACTCGTCATATAGAGAGGAGTACATGTACTCGTCTTATAGAGAGGAGTACATGTACTCGTTATATAGAGAGGAGTACATGTACTCGTCATATAGACAGGAGTACATGTACTCGTCATATAGAGAGGAGTACATGTACTCGTTATATAGACAGGAGTACATATACTCGTCATATAGAGAGGAGTACATGTACTCGTCATATAGAGAGGAGTACATGTACTCGTCATATAGAGAGGAGTACATGTACTCGTTATATAGAGAGGAGTACATGTACTCGTTATATAGAGAGGAGTACATGTACTCGTCATATAGACAGGAGTACATATACTCGTCATATAGAGAGGAGTACATGTACTCGTTATATAGACAGGAGTACATGTACTCGTCATATAGAGAGGAGTACATGTACTCGTTATACAGAGAGGAGTACATGTACTCGTTATATAGAGAGGAGTACATGTATTGTCATATGAAGAGGAGTACATTTACTCGTTATACAGAGAAGAGTACATTTACTCGCCATATAGAGAGGAATATTCTGTATCTTTAAGTGATATGAAGATGTACGTTTTTGAGTATGCTCATTAGTGTGTTTACTTGTTGTGATTGACAATGATACTCGGTTCTCATTTTGAAAACTTGATATGTGACAAAGATTTACACGGCGGGTGTCGTCGATGAAGCAGAAGACGCTTACTCCTCCGGAACACCTGGTCTTATTCTCTCGTACCTTTGCAAGGGTCTCCATGATGATCTTTCCTTTGTTCAATTTTGCCCCTGGTTTGATCGATTTTTAGTTTGGATTATGATTATGTTGACGCGCCATATAGAGAAGAATACATGTACTCGTCCTAAACAACAACGTTAGTGCATGACTGTCATGATGTAGACATGTACATGTAACAAATAAGCCATCATATGTAAAAAGGGAGAACACAATGAAATTCTAATTTATCATTATGTAAGGTTTGTAATGAAAAGATTATCCGCAAACCGCTTACCTATAGTCCGCATACTTGTTTCACAGTCTCGATGTAGACTGCATCTATTCTCAGCACAATGCACGCTCGAACTATTTCTCTGAGAAGTGGTCATATATTTAACAAGTTTGCCTTATGTTATCTGAATGTTTGTTCCAACCAATACATATGTTTAACCATTTCTACTTTGTCTTTCCATATACTTTCTTTACATAATATCCTCCTGTGTTGTCATGAAGGGTAATGGAAGATGACGTAATACACACACAAACAGCGCCGGAAACAAAATTAATTAAACTGTATCATACAGCTGTATCGTCCTTCTTGGACTCGTCAATGATGCTAGGGGCCAAACGAAGGGAATGCCAACTTTCTAAACTATAACTGTGTGTTGGTTCCTCAATACGTATCGTATTATAAGTGGTGGCACTCTGCGTTGCCTAGGGTGTAAACCTGTCGGTATTATTATATCACTTTCTTTCACAATTCGTTTGCGCTCATCTCTTTGACGCTTGTGTCAATAGCTATATTTGTTAGATGAAATACCACTCAACTACTATCAAATTAACCATCCCATTACACACTGCGGAGATAACAAAACTAAAATCACCTCAGTTGTTCTCCCTTTCACAACAATAAGATTTCAGGAAACCGACCAAGTAATCGTTATTGTCGTTTGATGTAATAACGGAGACTTTAGTGTAAGCGTTTTATATTTGCACATTTATCAGGCCTCGTTTACTCTATCAAATCAGAGAACACATTATATACTGCAGAGAAAAGGACTCGTTAGCCGTATCTATTCAAACGACATGTCTGCACGCTGCGGGACCTTCGTTTACAGGTCTATATTTTAGTTGGAAATGTCACTTTTCTGATGACTTGATAGATAGCCTTGCGAATCGACACATATATGATAAATAAACCTCTGGTTGCACTTTTCAGATATTTTGACAAATGAGTTGAGCAGTGTTGCTTCCTCCGAGATGCGCAATGTTTGTGTTATCACTCTCCATGGAGAGACTGTTCGTTCTTCGTACCGGATTCCAAACACGCGCTTTAGCGGTACTAGCAGTATCTCTGTGGGTAAAAGTCTTAAGGCATCAATCAAACCACTGGTGTCTCCAGGGAGGATTGTTCCATCAATATCTACACGGGGTACTTAAATCCTGAAGTCAACAACCAGACCTCTAACGTTTACTTCGAATATTCTACCAACAATATTTACCTGGGGCATTGAAGCAAAATCTCCATCGGGGACTCTACCACAAACGTCTCGTGTAAGACCACCTTGGGTACTCAAATATTTAAGTAACATATCAAAGTGTCCGTCGGGGACCCTGCCACAAACGTCTCGTGTGAGACCACTTTGGGTACTCAAATGTTTAAGTAGCATATCAAGGTGTCCATCGGGGATTCTTCCACAAACGTCTCGTGTGAGACCACCTTGGGTACTCAAATGTTTAAGTAACATATCAAGGTGTCCATCGGGGATTCTTCCACAAACGTCTCGTGTGAGACCACCTTGGGTACTCAAATGTTTAAGTAACATATCAAGGTGTCCATCGGGGACTCTTCCACAAACGTCTCGTGTGAGACCACCTTGGGTACTCAAATATTTCAGCAACATATCAAAGTGTCCATCGGGGACTCTTCCACAAACGTCTCGTGTGAGACCACTTTGGGTACTCAAATGTTTAAGTAGCATATCAAGGTGTCCATCGGGGATTCTTCCACAAACGTCTCGTGTGAGACCACCTTGGGTACTCAAATGTTTAAGTAACATATCAAGGTGTCCATCGGGGATTCTTCCACAAACGTCTCGTGTGAGACCACCTTGGGTACTCAAATGTTTAAGTAACATATCAAGGTGTCCATCGGGGACTCTTCCACAAACGTCTCGTGTGAGACCACCTTGGGTACACAAATATTTCAGCAACATATCAAAGTGTCCATCGGGGACTCTTCCACAAACGTCTCGTGTGAGACCACCTTTGGTACATTTCATTCAACCAACGTCTCCACCGACGACTCCGGTGTTTACCTTTGGAGCTAAAACTTTGGAGTAACTGCTCATTTAACCAATAACTTAGCCGGGAATTTACCATCAGTGTCCCTCTCGGGTACTTAAAACCTTAAGTAAAAATTGAGCATCCCCTACTAAAAATGTATTTTCAATCAAATCATTTGATTTTTCTGCCCTGTACACTACCATACCTCATGATCATACAAAACTGAAAGAACGGCTTCGACCTTTCATTATAAGAATTTTCTTTTCCAAAAAATATGGTAGTGAGCTATCTTGGTACATACTTTGTAAAAAGACACAACAAAAGCTAAGATGTGATATAGAACGCGAATTCCTGGTTGACAATATTTTTGTTGAGTTCGGAAGAAACAGACTGTTGGGAACCCATAGGAACAAACTAAGCCCTACTCTTAGCTGACTTGTTTTTGTTTTCATACAGGCTATATTTGCGGAAGAACTAATCAGGACAGGTAGCAAAAACCTTGCCAAAACTTTAATTTCATTTCAGATATATCGACGATGTGTTGTCTATGAACAACAAGAAGTTTGCTTACCACGTCGATCGCATATACCCTTTTGAACTTGAAATATATGACACAACCGACCCTTCTACATCAGCTGCTTATCTCGACCTCTACTTGAACTATGACAAACATTGACAGCTTACTACTAAGCTATACGATAAACGTGACGATTTCAATTTTCCGATCGTGAACTTTCCGTGTCTTGATAGTAGCATACCTGCTTCTCCAACATGTTTACATGTCGCCGTTGATTCGTTATTCTAGGGCTTACATGGGCATAGCTTCCTATACGCGGTACGCAGGTTCGTACACATCTTTTTGCTGGGGAAAAGATAAATAAATTTGCAATAAAAAGGTGAAACCATTGTACAGGAAAATGAGTTTGTTTATTCTTAAATTCATCTTTTTTTCCTTGGGGGACAACCCAGCCCGACCCCCCCACCCCCCCACCCACTTTCCGGGAGGTGGACGTATCCCCCTCCCGTACCCATCCCCTTCCTAGCGCTTCGGGTGCTGCCTTCGGCACCACATCTGCGTTCACTTCAAAACACACCTACAGATAGCCACATCACTGGCTTGCACTAAATATCGAGATTTTCGTGATCGATGTCGACTACTGACACTCACACAGAGATTCCAGAGATACCGGTTGGTCAAAACTATGGGGAAAGTTATGGTCGTCATCATTGTCTCCTTGAGAAATATTCTGTATCTTTGTGTGATATGAAGATGGACGGTTTTGAGTGTGCTCATTAGCGTGTTTATCTGTTGTGATTGACAATGATACTCGGTTTTGAGGACTTGATGTCTACTTGAATGTGACCAAGATAGACATGGCGGGTGTCGTCGATGAAGCAGAAGACGCTTACTCTTCTGAAACACCTGGTCTTAGATATCACACATTAAATTTTAAGAAGAAACATAATGCATAAACTATCACAACAGCTTTATAATGGTCAAGTGATTCATTTCCGATTACTCATTTGCGTTTAGACTTGTTTATTAGCGGCGATATTGAGCTCAAGCGCAATTCAGGCACAGGACGAGGGCGACGTCCTGCGATAGAAAATAATTACATGTTTGGATTATATACTCTCTTTACAAATATTGTAAGATAGCGGATGTTTAGCAGACGCAGATGTGTCTAAATGTAGGTCTTCTA
The DNA here is from genome assembly GCA_947623455.1 of Mimachlamys varia. Lineage (NCBI taxonomy): Eukaryota > Metazoa > Mollusca > Bivalvia > Pectinida > Pectinidae > Mimachlamys > Mimachlamys varia. Next base: position 57,947,149 of record OX392531.1, read on the forward strand.
CAATAAATGTAACGTGAATTCTGTATCGAGGTCTCATTGAGGTCAGTTGGTCAGTTTATCTACTGTCAAGTCCAATTACGGCAAATGCATATTGTATCTGCGTGATGCAACATTGCGTGTATGGGGCAAATCGGGGAGCAAGTATCATGATACACATCAGACATTTTCATTTCGGAATGAATGACAGAAGCGATAATAAAACATAAGCGGAAGCATCTGGAAAAGACTGCTTAGCAATTTGAACTAGTTCAAAAGATAACAGCCCAATGCGGGGGCATACTATAGGCTGATGTGCTACTTTTGCGGAAGAGCTGGGACAGGATAAGAAAGAAATCCCACCAGTTCTTAGTCACAAGTCTACACAGAAAACAAGGACAGTATCGTTAGTATCGACTGCCCTCCTGTAACTGAGTACCATCTCTCCGATCCACCGACATTCTTCAAAAAAAATCCAAACGGCGGTCGATGTGATACCTGTATGGCAATAACGGATGTAGTTGGCACAACAATCTCTTGTTTTTCACATTCGCAGCCACTAAAACACAAGGGGCTCGGTAACATGTCGTGTGCCCGTCCAAGGCAGGGAAACAGAAACAGACGAAACTTCATCATTATACCCAGAATATTAAACCCACCACAAAGGCGGATACAACCTATCGAGGACACTTCCCGAGGAGAAAGCCTTGCACTAGTTAAAACATACTTTAGGTACAGAAAAAGCCATGTTACTTTAGCCTTCATTCTGTTTAGTCTATACTCTCCTGGTACTTGTGATACTTGGCATTGAGTTGTCTCGGAACATAATAGCTTTCTCTGATTCAAACTATATAGGTTTGATTTGAAACATGGCGTAAATAAATGAATATTTACGACATATCTCTGGCTTTTATGCCTTTATTGCGGGCGCACGCGAGCATCCCAGAGCATGTCAAGCGGTGCTTCCGTACGATCCGGCCTGGCCATGCATGTGGCTTCAAATGTTTGTAACGAACAGATCTCCCAGGCGACCGCCAACAGACCCGGCCGCCTAGTATTGTCATGTGATTGGCCACTTTATAGGTAACCTGAATGCGTCAATAGTGCGTGCATCGACAACTACGATCTACTACTCCATAAATCCGGAATGTTGATGACTCAAGTCTTGACTTTGTAAGGGGATATTATTGTCGTGGACAAGTATTCGTTAGGGACATGTAACGAAGTAATATTTATTGATATTAGAGACAGGTTAATATGTCATTTAGGGCGGTTGGTCCAGTGGTTTACACTCCAGCCTTCCATGCATGCGGCCGGGGTTCGATCCCCGTAATCGTCATACGCATGGTACGAAAGTGCTTTTCTCCCACACAGCTCCAACAACCCAGGTGGAGTATAAAATGGTCTGGGGTGGGTGTTGCAGTATCTGTGCTGTAGCATTCAAGTGAGGTGGCACTCCAAAAGATGCCGTTGGAAACACGGTCCCAATACAAACATAACACAATCCATCTCCAGCACACACGCATACATACAGACATGTATGGAGATATTAGCCAGGTGGTATAGGACAAGCAGTTAGCGCCTGATAATGCAGCTCCTGCGAACTCCTCAGAATTGTATATGATAGAACTGTATGTGTTAATTGTATTGATTGCATGAGAATTGTATATCTTTGTACTGTAAAGCGCTTTAGAGTGCCTTATATAAGCTAGATAGGCCGCTATATCAAATGTTGTATATAATTATTATCATAATTGCTATCAGGGCGGATAGCACAGTATTTATTGTTGTTATGGACGTGTGCAGTTTACGAAATATTAAAATGGTGGTACATGTATATTGTGTTAGTGGCGGTTGCGAAGTATTTATTACTTTGGTGTTGGGGACGGTAGTGTGTATTGTTCCTTGATGGTTGTTTAGTATGTATTGCTCCTTGTGACGTCTTATGGAGTGTTTCGTGGTGTTGGGGACGGCTGTGTAGTATTTATTGCACCTTGAGACGCCTAACGGAGTGTTTCGTGGTGTTGGGGACGGTTGTGTAGTATTTATTGCACCTTGAGACGCCTAACGGAGTGTTTCGTGGTGTTGGGGACGGTTGTGTAGTATTTATTGCTACTTTGGACGTCTTATGGAGTGTTTCTTGGTGTTGGGGACGGTTGTGTAGTATTTATTACACCTTGAGACGCCTAACGGAGTGTTTCGTGGTGTTGGGGACGGTTGTGTAGTATTTATTACACCTTGAGACGCCTAACGGAGTGTTTCTTGGTGTTGGGGACGGTTGTGTAGTATCTATTGCTCCTTTGGATGTCTTATGGAGTGTTTCTTGGTGTTGGGGACGGTTGTGTAGTATTTATAGCTCCTTGGGACGTCTTATGGAGTGTTACATGGTGTAGGGGACGGTTGTGTAGTATTTATTGCTCCTTTGGACGTCTTATGGAGTGTTTCTTGGTGTAGGGGACGGTTGTGTAGTATTTATTGCTCCTTGGGACGTCTTATGGAGTGTTTCGTGGTGTTGGGGACGGTTGTGTAGTATTTATTGCTCCTTGGGACGTCTTACGGAGTGTTTCGTGGTGTTGGGGACGGTTGTGTAGTATTTATTGCTCCTTGGGACGTCTTATGGAGTGTTTCTTGGTGTTGGGGACGGTTGTGTAGTATTAATTGCTCCTTGGGACGTCTTATGGAGTGTTTCGTGGTGTAGGGGACGGTTGTGTAGTATTTATAGCTCCTTGGACGTCTTATGGAGTGTTTCTTGGTGTAGGGGACGGTTGTGTAGTATTTATAGCTCCTTGGACGTCTTATGGAGTGTTTCTTGGTGTAGGGGACGGTTGTGTAGTATTTATAGCTCCTTGGACGTCTTATGGAGTGTTTTTTGTTGTAGGGGACGGTTGTGTAGTATTTATAGCTCCTTGGACGTCTTATGGAGTGTTTCTTGGTGTAGGGGACGGTTGTGTAGTATTTATAGCTCCTTGGACGTCTTATGGAGTGTTTCTTGGTGTAGGGGACGGTTGTGTAGTATTTATAGCTCCTTGGACGTCTTATGGAGTGTTTTTTGTTGTAGGGGACGGTTGTGTAGTATTTATAGCTCCTTGGACGTCTTATGGAGTGTTTCTTGGTGTAGGGGACGGTTGTGTAGTATTTATAGCTCCTTGGACGTCTTATGGAGTGTTTCTTGGTGTAGGGGACGGTTGTGTAGTATTTATTGCTCCTTGGGACGCCTAACGGAGTGTTTCGTGGTGTTGGGGACGGTTGTGTAGTATTTATTGCTCCTTTGGACGTCTTATGGAGTGTTTCTTGGTGTTGGGGACGGCTGTGTAGTATTTATTGCTCCTTGGGACGTCTTATGGAGTGTTTCTTGGTGTTGGGGACGATAGTATTTATAGCGCCTTGGGACGTCTTATGGAGTGTTTCTTGGTGTTGGGGACGATAGTATTTATAGCTCCTTGGGACGTCTTATGGAGTGTTTCGTGGTGTTGGGGACGGTTGTGTAGTATTTATTGCTCCTTGGGACGTCTTATGGAGTGTTTCGTGGTGTAGGGGACGGTTGTGTAGTATTTATTGCTCCTTGGGACGTCTTATGGAGTGTTTCTTGGTGTAGGGGACGGTTGTGTAGTATTTATTGCTCCTTTCGACGTCTTATGGAGTGTTTCTTGGTGTTGGGGACGATAGTATTTATAGCTCCTTGGGACGTCTTACGGAGTGTTTCTTGGTGTAGGGGACGGCTGTGTAGTATTTATAGCTCCTTGGGACGTCTTACGGAGTGTTTCTTGGTGTAGGGGACGGTTGTGTAGTATTTATTGCTCCTTTGGACGTCTTATGAAGTGTTTCTTGGTGTTGGTGACGGTTGTGTAGTATTTATTGCTCCTTTGGACGTCTTATGGAGTGTTTCGTGGTGTTGGGGACGGCTGTGTAGTATTTATTGCTCCTTGGGACGTCTTATGGAGTGTTTCGTGGTGTTGGGGACGGCTGTGTAGTATTTATTGCTCCTTGGGACGTCTTATGGAGTGTTTCGTGGTGTTGGGGACGGCTGTGTAGTATTTATTGCTCCTTGGGACGTCTGACGGAGTGTTTCTTGGTGTTGGGGACGGTTGTGTAGTATTTATTGCTCCTTTGGACGTCTTATGGAGTGTTTCGTGGTGTTGGGGACGGCTGTGTAGTATTTATTGCTCCTTGGGACGTCTTATGGAGTGTTTCTTGGTGTTGGGGACGGCTGTGTAGTATTTATTGCTCCTTGGGACGTCTTATGGAGTGTTTCGTGGTGTTGGGGACGGTTGTGTAGTATTTATTGCTCCTTTGGACGTCTTATGGAGTGTTTCTTGGTGTTGGGGACGGTTGTGTAGTATTTATTGCTCCTTTGGACGTCTTATGGAGTGTTACATGGTGTTGGGGACGGTTGTGTAGTATTTATAGCTCTTTGGGACGTCTTATGGAGTGTTTCGTGGTGTTGGGGACGGTTGTGTAGTATTTATTGCTCCTTTGGACGTCTTATGGAGTGTTACATGGTGTTGGGGACGGTTGTGTAGTATTTATAGCTCCTTGGGACGTCTTATGGAGTGTTTCGTGGTGTTGGGGACGGCTGTGTAGTATTTATTGCTCCTTGGGACGTCTTATGGAGTGTTTCTTGGTGTTGGGGACGGCTGTGTAGTATTTATTGCTCCTTGGGACGTCTTATGGAGTGTTTCTTGGTGTTGGGGACGGCTGTGTAGTATTTATTGCTCCTTGGGACGTCTTATGGAGTGTTTCGTGGTGTTGGGGACGGTTGTGTAGTATTTATTGCTCCTTGGGACGTCTTATGGAGTGTTTCGTGGTGTTGGGGACGGTTGTGTAGTATTTATTGCTCCTTTGGACGTCTTATGGAGTGTTACATGGTGTTGGGGACGGTTGTGTAGTATTTATAGCTCTTTGGGACGTCTTATGGAGTGTTTCGTGGTGTTGGGGACGGTTGTGTAGTATTTATTGCTCCTTTGGACGTCTTATGGAGTGTTACATGGTGTTGGGGACGGTTGTGTAGTATTTATAGCTCCTTGGGACGTCTTATGGAGTGTTTCGTGGTGTTGGGGACGGCTGTGTAGTATTTATTGCTCCTTGGGACGTCTTATGGAGTGTTTCTTGGTGTTGGGGACGGCTGTGTAGTATTTATTGCTCCTTGGGACGTCTTATGGAGTGTTTCGTGGTGTTGGGGACGGTTGTGTAGTATTTATTGCTCCTTTGGACGTCTTATGGAGTGTTTCTTGGTGTTGGGGACGGTTGTGTAGTATTTATTGCTCCTTTGGACGTCTTATGGAGTGTTACATGGTGTTGGGGACGGTTGTGTAGTATTTATAGCTCTTTGGGACGTCTTATGGGGTGTTTCTTGGTGTTGGGGACGATAGTATTTATAGCTCCTTGGGACGTCTTACGGAGTGTTTCTTGGTGTTGGGGACGGCTGTGTAGTATTTATAGCTCTTTGGGACGTCTTATGGAGTGTTTCTTGGTGTTGGGGACGATAGTATTTATAGCTCCTTGGGACGTCTTATGGAGTGTTTCTTGGTGTTGGGGACGGTTGTGTAGTATTTATTGCTCCTTGGGACGTCTTATGGAGTGTTTCGTGGTGTTGGGGACGGCTGTGTAGTATTTATAGCTCCTTGGGACGTCTTATGGAGTGTTTCGTGGTGTTGGGGACGGTTGTGTAGTATTTATTGCTCCTTGGGACGTCTTATGGAGTGTTTCGTGGTGTAGGGGACGGTTGTGTAGTATTTATTGCTCCTTGGGACGTCTTATGGAGTGTTTCGTGGTGTAGGGGACGGTTGTGTAGTATTTATAGCTCCTTGGACGTCTTATGGAGTGTTTCTTGGTGTAGGGGACGGTTGTGTAGTATTTATAGCTCCTTGGACGTCTTATGGAGTGTTTCTTGGTGTAGGGGACGGTTGTGTAGTATTTATAGCTCCTTGGACGTCTTATGGAGTGTTTTTTGTTGTAGGGGACGGTTGTGTAGTATTTATAGCTCCTTGGACGTCTTATGGAGTGTTTCTTGGTGTAGGGGACGGTTGTGTAGTATTTATAGCTCCTTGGACGTCTTATGGAGTGTTTCTTGGTGTAGGGGACGGTTGTGTAGTATTTATAGCTCCTTGGACGTCTTATGGAGTGTTTTTTGTTGTAGGGGACGGTTGTGTAGTATTTATAGCTCCTTGGACGTCTTATGGAGTGTTTCTTGGTGTAGGGGACGGTTGTGTAGTATTTATAGCTCCTTGGACGTCTTATGGAGTGTTTCTTGGTGTAGGGGACGGTTGTGTAGTATTTATTGCTCCTTGGGACGCCTAACGGAGTGTTTCGTGGTGTTGGGGACGGTTGTGTAGTATTTATTGCTCCTTTGGACGTCTTATGGAGTGTTTCTTGGTGTTGGGGACGGCTGTGTAGTATTTATTGCTCCTTGGGACGTCTTATGGAGTGTTTCTTGGTGTTGGGGACGATAGTATTTATAGCGCCTTGGGACGTCTTATGGAGTGTTTCTTGGTGTTGGGGACGATAGTATTTATAGCTCCTTGGGACGTCTTATGGAGTGTTTCGTGGTGTTGGGGACGGTTGTGTAGTATTTATTGCTCCTTGGGACGTCTTATGGAGTGTTTCGTGGTGTAGGGGACGGTTGTGTAGTATTTATTGCTCCTTGGGACGTCTTATGGAGTGTTTCTTGGTGTAGGGGACGGTTGTGTAGTATTTATTGCTCCTTTCGACGTCTTATGGAGTGTTTCTTGGTGTTGGGGACGATAGTATTTATAGCTCCTTGGGACGTCTTATGGAGTGTTTCTTGGTGTTGGGGACGGCTGTGTAGTATTTATAGCTCCTTGGGACGTCTTATGGAGTGTTTCTTGGTGTAGGGGACGGTTGTGTAGTATTTATTGCTCCTTTGGACGTCTTATGAAGTGTTTCTTGGTGTTGGTGACGGTTGTGTAGTATTTATTGCTCCTTTGGACGACTTATGGAGTGTTTCTTGGTGTTGGGGACGGTTGTGTAGTATTTATTGCTCCTTGGGACGTCTTATGGAGTGTTTCGTGGTGTTGGGGACGGCTGTGTAGTATTTATTGCTCCTTGGGACGTCTTATGGAGTGTTTCGTGGTGTTGGGGACGGTTGTGTAGTATTTATTGCTCCTTTGGACGTCTTATGGAGTGTTTCTTGGTGTTGGGGACGGTTGTGTAGTATTTATTGCTCCTTTGGACGTCTTATGGAGTGTTACATGGTGTTGGGGACGGTTGTGTAGTATTTATAGCTCTTTGGGACGTCTTATGGGGTGTTTCTTGGTGTTGGGGACGATAGTATTTATAGCTCCTTGGGACGTCTTACGGAGTGTTTCTTGGTGTTGGGGACGGCTGTGTAGTATTTATAGCTCTTTGGGACGTCTTATGGAGTGTTTCTTGGTGTTGGGGACGATAGTATTTATAGCTCCTTGGGACGTCTTATGGAGTGTTTCTTGGTGTTGGGGACGGTTGTGTAGTATTTATTGCTCCTTGGGACGTCTTATGGAGTGTTTCGTGGTGTTGGGGACGGCTGTGTAGTATTTATAGCTCCTTGGGACGTCTTATGGAGTGTTTCGTGGTGTTGGGGACGGTTGTGTAGTATTTATTGCTCCTTGGGACGTCTTATGGAGTGTTTCGTGGTGTAGGGGACGGTTGTGTAGTATTTATTGCTCCTTGGGACGTCTTATGGAGTGTTTCGTGGTGTAGGGGACGGTTGTGTAGTATTTATTGCTCCTTGGGACGTCTTATGGAGTGTTTCTTGGTGTAGGGGACGGTTGTGTAGTATTTATTGCTCCTTTCGACGTCTTATGGAGTGTTTCTTGGTGTTGGGGACGATAGTATTTATAGCTCCTTGGGACGTCTTACGGAGTGTTTCTTGGTGTAGGGGACGGCTGTGTAGTATTTATAGCTCCTTGGGACGTCTTACGGAGTGTTTCTTGGTGTAGGGGACGGTTGTGTAGTATTTATTGCTCCTTTGGACGTCTTATGAAGTGTTTCTTGGTGTTGGTGACGGTTGTGTAGTATTTATTGCTCCTTTGGACGACTTATGGAGTGTTTCTTGGTGTTGGGGACGGTTGTGTAGTATTTATTGCTCCTTGGGACGTCTTATGGAGTGTTTCGTGGTGTTGGGGACGGCTGTGTAGTATTTATTGCTCCTTGGGACGTCTTATGGAGTGTTTCGTGGTGTTGGGGACGGTTGTGTAGTATTTATTGCTCCTTTGGACGTCTTATGGAGTGTTTCTTGGTGTTGGGGACGGTTGTGTAGTATTTATTGCTCCTTTGGACGTCTTATGGAGTGTTACATGGTGTTGGGGACGGTTGTGTAGTATTTATAGCTCTTTGGGACGTCTTATGGGGTGTTTCTTGGTGTTGGGGACGATAGTATTTATAGCTCCTTGGGACGTCTTACGGAGTGTTTCTTGGTGTTGGGGACGGCTGTGTAGTATTTATAGCTCTTTGGGACGTCTTATGGAGTGTTTCTTGGTGTTGGGGACGATAGTATTTATAGCTCCTTGGGACGTCTTATGGAGTGTTTCTTGGTGTTGGGGACGGTTGTGTAGTATTTATTGCTCCTTGGGACGTCTTATGGAGTGTTTCGTGGTGTTGGGGACGGCTGTGTAGTATTTATTGCTCCTTGGGACGTCTTATGGAGTGTTTCGTGGTGTTGGGGACGGTTGTGTAGTATTTATTGCTCCTTTGGACGTCTTATGGAGTGTTACATGGTGTTGGGGACGGTTGTGTAGTATTTATAGCTCTTTGGGACGTCTTATGGGGGGTTTCTTGGTGTTGGGGACGATAGTATTTATAGCTCCTTGGGACGTCTTACGGAGTGTTTCTTGGTGTTGGGGACGGCTGTGTAGTATTTATAGCTCTTTGGGACGTCTTATGGAGTGTTTCTTGGTGTTGGGGACGATAGTATTTATAGCTCCTTGGGACGTCTTATGGAGTGTTTCTTGGTGTAGGGGACGGCTGTGTAGTATTTATTGCTCCTTGGGACGTCTTATGGAGTGTTTCTTGGTGTTGGGGACGGTTGTGTAGTATTTATTGCTCCTTTGGACGTCTTATGGAGTGTTTCTTGGTGTTGGGGACGATAGTATTTATAGCTCCTTGGGACGTCTTACGGAGTGTTTCTTGGTGTAGGGGACGGTTGTGTAGTATTTATTGCTCCTTTGGACGTCTTATGAAGTGTTTCTTGGTGTTGGTGACGGTTGTGTAGTATTAAATGCTCCTTGGGACGTCTTACGGAGTGTTACATGGTGTTGGGGACGGTTGTGTAGTATTTATTGCTCCTTGGGACGTCTTATGGAGTGTTTCTTGGTGTTGGGGACGGTTGTGTAGTATTTAATGCTCCTTGGGACGTCTTACGGAGTGTTACATGGTGTTGGGGACGGTTGTGTAGTATTTATTGCTCTTTTGGACGACTTATGGAGTGTTTCTTGGTGTTGGGGACGGTTGTGTAGTATTTATTGCTCCTTGGGACGTCTTATGGAGTGTTTCTTGGTGTAGGGGACGGTTGTGTAGTATTTATTGCTCCTTTGGACGTCTTACGGAGTGTTACATGGTGTTGGGGACGGTTGTGTAGTATTAAATGCTCCTTGGGACGTCTTACGGAGTGTTTCTTGGTGTAGGGGACGGTTGTGTAGTATTTATAGCTCCTTGGGACGTCTTACGGAGTGTTTCTTGGTGTAGGGGACGGCTGTGTAGTATTTATAGCTCCTTGGGACGTCTTATGGAGTGTTTCTTGGTGTAGGGGACGGTTGTGTAGTATTTATTGCTCCTTTGGACGTCTTACGGAGTGTTACATGGTGTTGGGGACGGTTGTGTAGTATTAAATGCTCCTTGGGACGTCTTACGGAGTGTTTCTTGGTGTAGGGGACGGTTGTGTAGTATTTATTGCTCCTTTGGACGACTTATGGAGTGTTTCTTGGTGTAGGGGACGGTTGTGTAGTATTTATTGCTCCTTTGGACGTCTTATGAAGTGTTTCTTGGTGTTGGTGACGGTTGTGTAGTATTAAATGCTCCTTGGGACGTCTTACGGAGTGTTACATGGTGTTGGGGACGGTTGTGTAGTATTTATTGCTCCTTGGGACGTCTTATGAAGTGTTTCTTGGTGTTGGTGACGGTTGTGTAGTATTAAATGCTCCTTGGGACGACTTATGGAGTGTTTCTTGGTGTTGGGGACGGTTGTGTAGTATTTATTGCTCCTTGGGACGTCTTATGGAGTGTTTCTTGGCGTAGGGGACGGTTGTGTAGTATTTATTGCTCCTTTGGACGTCTTATGGAGTGTTTCTTGGTGTTGGGGACGATAGTATTTATAGCTCCTTGGGACGTCTTACGGAGTGTTTCTTGGTGTTGGGGACGGCTGTGTAGTATTTATAGCTCCTTGGGACGTCTTACGGAGTGTTTCTTGGTGTAGGGGACGGTTGTGTAGTATTTATTGCTCCTTGGGACGTCTTATGGAGTGTTTCTTGTTGTTGGGGACGGCTGTGTAGTATTTATTGCTCCTTTGGACGTCTTACGGAGTGTTTCTTGGTGTTGGGGACGGTTGTGTAGTATTTATTGCTCCCTTGGACGTCTTATGGAGTGTTTCTTGGTGTTGGGGACGGCTGTGTAGTATTTATAGCTCCTTGGGACGTCTTATGGAGTGTTTCTTGGTGTTGGGGACGGTTGTGTAGTATTTATTGCTCCCTTGGACGTCTTATGGAGTGTTTCTTGGTGTTGGGGACGGCTGTGTAGTATTTATAGCTCCTTTGGACGTCTTATGGAGTGTTTCTTGGTGTTGGGGACGGCTGTGTAGTATTTATTGCTCCTTTGGACGTCTTATGGAGTGTTTCTTGGTGTTGGGGACGGCTGTGTAGTATTTATAGCTCCTTGGGACGTCTTACGGAGTGTTTCTTGGTGTAGGGGACGGTTGTGTAGTATTTATTGCTCCTTGGGACGTCTTATGGAGTGTTTCGTGGTGTTGGGGACGGTTGTGTAGTATTTATTGCTCCTTTGGACGTCTTATGGAGTGTTTCTTGGTGTTGGGGACGGCTGTGTAGTATTTATTGCTCCTTTGGACGTCTTATGAAGTGTTTCGTGGTGTTGGGGACGGTTGTGTAGTATTTATTGCTCCTTGGGACGTCTTATGGAGTGTTTCGTGGTGTTGGGGACGGTTGTGTAGTATTTATTGCTCCTTTGGACGTCTTATGGAGTGTTTCTTGGTGTTGGGGACGGCTGTGTAGTATTTATTGCTCCTTTGGACGTCTTATGGAGTGTTTCGTGGTGTTGGGGACGGTTGTGTAGTATTTATTGCTCCTTGGGACGTCTTATGGAGTGTTTCGTGGTGTAGGGGACGGTTGTGTAGTATTTATTGCTCCTTGGGACGTCTTATGGAGTGTTTCTTGGTGTAGGGGACGGTTGTGTAGTATTTATTGCTCCTTGGGACGTCTTATGGAGTGTTTCTTGGTGTAGGGGACGGTTGTGTAGTATTTATTGCTCCTTGGGACGTCTTATGGAGTGTTTCTTGGTGTTGGGGACGGTTGTGTAGTATTTATGGCTCCTTGGGACGTCTTACGGAGTGTTTCTTGGTGTAGGGGACGGCTGTGTAGTATTTATAGCTCCTTGGGACGTCTTATGGAGTGTTTCTTGGTGTTGGGGACGGCTGTGTAGTATTTATTGCTCCTTTGGACGTCTTACGGAGTGTTTTTTGTTGTTAGCAACGGTTGCATAGAATGTATTGCTACTTGGGAGACGTCTTATGGAGTGTTTCTTGGTGTAGGGGACGGTTGTGTAGTATTTATTGCTCCCTTGGACGTCTTATGGAGTGTTACATGGTGTAGGGGACGGTTGTGTAGTATTTATTGCTCCCTTGGACGTCTTATGGAGTGTTACATGGTGTTGGGGACGGTTGTGTAGTATTTATTGCTCCTTGGGACGTCTTATGGAGTGTTTTTTGTTGTTAGCAACGGTTGCATAGAATGTATTGCTACTTGGGAGACGTCTTATGGAGTGTTTCTTGGTGTTAGCAACGGTTGCATAGTATTTATTGCTCCTTGGGAGACGTCTTATGGAGTGTTTCGTGGTGTTGGGGACGGTTGTGTAGTATTTATTGCTCCCTTGGACGTCTTACGGAGTGTTTCTTGGTGTTGGGGACGGTTGTGTAGTATTTATTGCTCCCTTGGACGACTTATGGAGTGTTTCTTGGTGTTGGGGACGGTTGTGTAGTATTTATTGCTCCTTGGGACGTCTTACGGAGTGTTTCTTGGTGTTGGGGACGGTTGTGTAGTATTTATTGCTCCTTGGGACGTCTTACGGAGTGTTTCTTGGTGTTGGGGACGGTTGTGTAGTATTTATTGCTCCCTTGGACGACTTATGGAGTGTTTTTTGTTGTTAGCAACGGTTGCATAGAATGTATTGCTACTTGGGAGACGTCTTATGGAGTGTTTCTTGGTGTTGGGGACGGTTGTGTAGTATTTATTGCTCCCTTGGATGTCTTATGGAGTGTTTCTTGGTGTTGGGGACGGTTGTGTAGTATTTATTGCTCCCTTTGACGTCTTACGGAGTGTTTTTTGTTGTTAGCAACGGTTGCATAGAATGTATTGCTACTTGGGAGACGTCTTATGGAGTGTTTCTTGGTGTTGGGGACGGTTGTGTAGTATTTATTGCTCCCTTGGATGTCTTATGGAGTGTTTCTTGGTGTTGGGGACGGTTGTGTAGTATTTATTGCTCCCTTGGATGTCTTATGGAGTGTTTCTTGGTGTTGGGGACGGTTGTGTAGTATTTATTGCTCCTTGTGACGTCTTACGGAGTGTTTCTTGGTGTTGGGGACGGTTGTGTAGTATTTATTGCTCCCTTGGACGACTTATGGAGTGTTTTTTGTTGTTAGCAACGGTTGCATAGAATGTATTGCTACTTGGGAGACGTCTTATGGAGTGTTTCTTGGTGTTGGGGACGGTTGTGTAGTATTTATTGCTCCCTTGGATGTCTTATGGAGTGTTTCTTTGTGTTGGGGACGGTTGTGTAGTATTTATTGCTCCCTTGGGACGTCTTATGGAGTGTTTCTTGGTGTTGGGGACGGTTTTGTAGTATTTATTGCTCCTTGGGACGTCTTATGGAGTGTTTCGTGGTGTTGGGGACGGCTGTGTAGTATTTATTGCTCCTTGGGACGTCTGACGGAGTGTTTCTTGGTGTTGGGGACGGTTGTGTAGTATTTATTGCTCCTTTGGACGTCTTATGGAGTGTTTCTTGGTGTTGGGGACGGTTTTGTAGTATTTATTGCTCCTTGGGACGTCTTACGGAGTGTTTCGTGGTGTTGGGGACGGTTTTGTAGTATTTATTGCTCCTTGGGACGTCTTATGGAGTGTTTCGTGGTGTTGGGGACGGTTTTGTAGTATTTATTGCTCCTTGGGACGTCTTACGGAGTGTTTCTTGGTGTTGGGGACGGTTGTGTAGTATTTATTGCTCCTTGGGACGTCTTATGGAGTGTTTCTTGGTGTTGGGGACGGTTGCGTAGTATTTATTGCTCCTTGGGACGTCTTACGGAGTGTTTCTTGGTGTTGGGGGCGGTTGTGTAGTATTTATTGCACCTTTGGACGTCTTATGGAGTGTTTCGTGGTGTTGGGGACGGTTGTGTAGTATTTATTGCTCCTTGGGGCGCCTAACGGAGTGTTTCGTGGTGTTGGGGACGGTTGCGTAGTACTTATTGCTCCTTGGGACGTCTTATGGAGTGTTTCGTGGTGTTGGGGACGGTTGTGTAGTATTTATTGCTCCCTTGGGACGTCTTATGGAGTGTTTCTTGGTGTTGGGGACGGGTGTGTAGTATTTATTGCTCCCTTGGACGTCTTATGGAGTGTTTCTTGGTGTTGGGGACGGTTGTGTAGTATTTATTGCTCCTTGGGACGTCTTATGGAGTGTATCTTGGTGTTGGGGACGGTTGTGTAGTATTTATTGCTCCCTTGGGACGTCTTATGGAGTGTTTCTTGGTGTAGGGGACGGTTGTGTAGTATTTATTGCTCCCTTGGGACGTCTTATGGAGTGTTTCTTGGTGTTGGTGACGGTTGTGTAGTATTTATTGCTCCCTTGGGACGTCTTATGGAGTGTTTCTTGGTGTTGGTGACGGTTGTGTAGTATTTATTGCTCCCTTGGGACGTCTTATGGAGTGTTTCTTGGTGTTGGTGACGGTTGTGTAGTATTTATTGCTCCTTGTGACGTCTTACGGAGTGTTTCGTGGTGTTGGTGACGGTTGTGTAGTATTTATTGCTCCCTTGGGACGTCTTATGGAGTGTTTCTTGGTGTTGGGGACGGTTGTGTAGTATTTATTGCTCCTTGGGACGTCTTATGGAGTGTTTCTTGGTGTTGGGGACGGGTGTGTAGTATTTATTGCTCCCTTGGACGTCTTATGAAGTGTTTCGTGGTGTTGGGGACGGTTGTGTAGTATTTGTTGCTCCCTTGGGACGTCTTATGGAGTGTTTCTTGTTGTTGGGGACGGTTGTGTAGTATTTATTGCTCCTTGGGACGTCTTATGGAGTGTTTCTTGGTGTTGGGGACGGTTGTGTAGTATTTATTGCTCCCTTGGGACGTCTTATGGAGTGTTTCGTGGTGTTGGAGACGGTTGTGTAGTATTTATTGCTCCCTTGGGACGTCTTATGGAGTGTTTCTTGGTGTTAGGGACGGTTGTGTAGTATTTATTGCTCCCTTGGGACGCCTAACGGAGTGTTTCGTGGTGTTGGGGACGGTTGTGTAGTATTTATTGCTCCCTTGGGACGCCTAACGGAGTGTTTCGTGGTGTTGGGGACGGTTGTGTAGTATTTATTGCTCCCTTGGGACGTCTTATGGAGTGTTTCGTGGTGTTGGGGACGGTTGTGTAGTATTTATTGCTCCCTTGGACGTCTTATGGAGTGTTTCTTGGTGTTGGGGACGGTTGTGTAGTATTTATTGCTCCCTTGGGACGTCTTATGGAGTGTTTCTTGGTGTTGGGGACGGTTGTGTAGTATTTATTGCTCCCTTGGGACGCCTAACGGAGTGTTTCGTGGTGTTGGGGACGGTTGTGTAGTATTTATTGCTCCCTTAGGACGACTTACGGAGTGTTTCTTGGTGTTGGGGACGGTTGTGTAGTATTTATTGCTCCCTTGGGACGTCTTATGGAGTGTTTCTTGGTGTTGGGGACGGTTGTGTAGTATTTATTGCTCCATGGGACGTCTTATGGAGTGTTTCTTGGTGTTGGGGACGGTTGCGTAGTATTTATTGCTCCCTTGGGACGTCTTATGGAGTGTTTCTTGGTGTTGGGGACGGTTGTGTAGTATTTATTGCTCCCTTGGACGTCTTATGGAGTGTTTCTTGGTGTTGGGGACGGTTGTGTAGTATTTATTGCTCCTTGGGACGCCTAACGGAGTGTTTCTTGGTGTAGGGGACGGTTGTGTAGTATTTATTGCTCCTTGGGACGTCTTATGGAGTGTTTCTTGGTGTTGGGGACGGTTGTGTAGTATTTATTGCTCCTTGGGACGTCTTATGGAGTGTTTCTTGGTGTTGGGGACGGTTGTGTAGTATTTATTGCTCCCTTGGGACGTCTTATGGAGTGTTTCGTGGTGTTGGGGACGGTTGTGTAGTATTTATTGCTCCCTTGGACGTCTTATGGAGTGTTTCTTGGTGTTGGGGACGGTTGTGTAGTATTTATTGCTCCCTTGGGACGTCTTATGGAGTGTTTCGTGGTGTTGGGGACGGTTGTGTAGTATTTATTGCTCCCTTGGACGTCTTATGGAGTGTTTCGTGGTGTTGGGGACGGTTGTGTAGTATTTATTGCTCCTTTGGACGTCTTATGGAGTGTTTCTTGGTGTTGGGGACGGTTGTGTAGTATTTATTGCTCCCTTGGGACGTCTTATGGAGTGTTTCTTGGTGTTGGGGACGGTTGTGTAGTATTTATTGCTCCTTGGGACGCCTAACGGAGTGTTTCTTGGTGTTGGGGACGGTTGTGTAGTATTTATTGCTCCTTGGGACGTCTTATGGAGTGTTTCTTGGTGTTGGGGACGGTTGTGTAGTATTTATTGCTCCTTGGGACGCCTAACGGAGTGTTTCGTGGTGTTGGGGACGGTTGTGTAGTATTTATTGCTCCCTTGGGACGACTTACGGAGTGTTTCTTGGTGTTGGGGACGGTTGTGTAGTATTTATTGCTCCTTGGGACGTCTTATGGAGTGTTTCTTGGTGTTGGGGACGATTGTGTAGTATTTATTGCTCCTTGGGACGTCTTATGGAGTGTTTCTTGGTGTTGGGGACGGTTGTGTAGTATTTATTGCTCCCTTGGACGTCTTATGGAGTGTTTCGTGGTGTTGGGGACGGTTGTGTAGTATTTATTGCTCCTTGGGACGTCTGACGGAGTGTTTCTTGGTGTTGGGGACGGTTGTGTAGTATTTATTGCTCCCTTGGACGTCTTATGGAGTGTTTCGTGGTGTTGGGGACGGTTGTGTAGTATTTATTGCTCCTTGGGACGTCTTATGGAGTGTTTCGTGGTGTTGGGGACGATTGTGTAGTATTTATTGCTCCCTTGGACGTCTTATGGAGTGTTTCGTGGTGTTGGGGACGGTTGTGTAGTATTTATTGCTCCTTGGGACGTCTGACGGAGTGTTTCTTGGTGTTGGGGACGGTTGTGTAGTATTTATTGCTCCCT
This sequence comes from Mimachlamys varia, assembly GCA_947623455.1. NCBI lineage: Eukaryota > Metazoa > Mollusca > Bivalvia > Pectinida > Pectinidae > Mimachlamys > Mimachlamys varia. The sequence continues at coordinate 57,963,755 of OX392531.1, forward strand.
TGGACGTCTTATGGAGTGTTTCTTGGTGTTGGGGACGGTTGTGTAGTATTTATTGCTCCTTGGGACGTCTTATGGAGTGTTTCTTGGTGTTGGGGACGGTTGTGTAGTATTTATTGCTCCTTGGGACGTCTTATGGAGTGTTTCTTGGTGTTGGGGACGGTTGTGTAGTATTTATTGCTCCCTTGGGACGTCTTATGGAGTGTTTCGTGGTGTTGGGGACGGTTGTGTAGTATTTATTGCTCCCTTGGACGTCTTATGGAGTGTTTCTTGGTGTTGGGGACGGTTGTGTAGTATTTATTGCTCCCTTGGGACGTCTTATGGAGTGTTTCGTGGTGTTGGGGACGGTTGTGTAGTATTTATTGCTCCCTTGGACGTCTTATGGAGTGTTTCGTGGTGTTGGGGACGGTTGTGTAGTATTTATTGCTCCTTTGGACGTCTTATGGAGTGTTTCTTGGTGTTGGGGACGGTTGTGTAGTATTTATTGCTCCCTTGGATGTCTTATGGAGTGTTTCGTGGTGTTGGGGACGGTTGTGTAGTATTTATTGCTCCTTGGGACGTCTTATGGAGTGTTTCTTGGTGTTGGGGACGGTTGCGTAGTATTTATTGCTCCCTTGGACGTCTTATGGAGTGTTTCTTGGTGTTGGGGACGGTTGTGTAGTATTTATTGCTCCTTGGATGTCTTATGGAGTGTTTCTTGGTGTTGGGGACGGTTTTGTAGTATTTATTGCTCCCTTGGACGTCTTATGGAGTGTTTCTTGGTGTTGGGGACGGTTGTGTAGTATTTATTGCTCCCTTGTGACGTCTTATGGAGTGTTTCGTGGTGTTGGGGACGGTTGTGTAGTATTTATTGCTCCTTGGGACGTCTTATGGAGTGTTTCTTGGTGTTGGGGACGGTTGCGTAGTATTTATTGCTCCTTGGGACGTCTTATGGAGTGTTTCTTGGTGTTGGGGACGGTTGTGTAGTATTTATTGCTCCTTGGGACGTCTTATGGAGTGTTTCGTGGTGTTGGGGACGGTTTTGTAGTATTTATTGCTCCCTTGGACGTCTTATGGAGTGTTTCTTGGTGTTGGGGACGGTTGTGTAGTATTTATTGCTCCCTTGTGACGTCTTATGGAGTGTTTCTTGGTGTTGGGGACGGTTGCGTAGTATTTATTGCTCCCTTGTGACGTCTTATGGAGTGTTTCTTGGTGTTGGGGACGGTTGTGTAGTATTTATTGCTCCATGGGACGTCTTATGGAGTGTTTCTTGGTGTTGGGGACGGTTGCGTAGTATTTATTGCTCCCTTGGGACGTCTTATGGAGTGTTTCTTGGTGTTGGGGACGGTTGTGTAGTATTTATTGCTCCCTTGGACGTCTTATGGAGTGTTCCTTGGTGTTGGGGACGGTTGTGTAGTATTTATTGCTCCCTTGGACGTCTTATGGAGTGTTCCTTGGTGTTGGGGACGGTTGTGTAGTATTTATTGCTCCCTTGGACGTCTTATGGAGTGTTCCTTGGTGTTGGGGACGGTTGTGTAGTATTTATTGCTCCCTTGGACGTCTTATGGAGTGTTTCTTGGTGTTGGGGACGGTTGTGTAGTATTTATTGCTCCTTTGGACGTCTTATGGAGTGTTTCGTGGTGTTGGGGACGGTTGTGTAGTATTTATTGCTCCCTTGGGACGTCTTATGGAGTGTTTCGTGGTGTTGGGGACGGTTGTGTAGTATTTATTGCTCCTTGGGACGTCTTATGGAGTGTTTCGTGGTGTTGGGGACGGTTGTGTAGTATTTATTGCTCCCTTGGGACGTCTTATGGAGTGTTTCTTGGTGTTGGGGACGGTTGTGTAGTATTTATTGCTCCCTTGGGACGATTTATGGAGTGTTTCTTGGTGTTGGGGACGGTTGTGTAGTATTAATTGCTCCTTGGGACGTCTTATGGAGTGTTTCTTGGTGTAGGGGACGGTTGTGTAGTATTTATTGCTCCCTTGGGACGTCTTATGGAGTGTTTCGTGGTGTTGGGGACGGTTGTGTAGTATTTATTGCTCCCTTGGACGTCTTATGGAGTGTTTCTTGGTGTTGGGGACGGTTGTGTAGTATTTATTGCTCCCTTGGCACGACTTATGGAGTGTTTCGTGGTGTTGGGGACGGTTGTGTAGTATTTATTGCTCCCTTGGACGTCTTATGGAGTGTTTCTTGGTGTTGGGGACGGTTGTGTAGTATTTATTGCTCCTTGGGACGACTTATGGAGTGTTTCGTGGTGTTGGGGACGGTTGTGTAGTATTTATTGCTCCTTGGGACGCCTAACGGAGTGTTTCGTGGTGTTGGGGACGGTTGTGTAGTATTTATTGCTCCTTGGGACGCCTAACGGAGTGTTTCGTGGTGTTGGGGACGGTATTGTAGTATTTTTTGCGCCTTAGGACGACTTATGGAGTGTTTCGTGGTGTTGGGGACGGTTGTGTAGTATTTATTGCTTCTTGGGACGTCTTACGGAGTGTTTCGTGGTGTTGGGGACGGTTGTGTAGTATTTATTGCTCCTTGGGACGCCTAACGGAGTGTTTCGTGGTGTTGGGGACGGTATTGTAGTATTTTTTGCGCCTTAGGACGACTTATGGAGTGTTTCGTGGTGTTGGGGACGGTTGTGTAGTATTTATTGCTCCTTGGGACGTCTTACGGAGTGTTTCGTGGTGTTGGGGACGGTTGTGTAGTATTTATTGCTCCTTGGGACGTCTTATGGAGTGTTTCTTGGTGTTGGGGACGGTTGTGTAGTATTTATTGCTCCTTTGGACGACTTATGGAGTGTTTCTTGGTGTAGGGGACGGTTGTGTAGTATTTATTGCTCCTTGGGACGTCTTATGGAGTGTTTCTTGGTGTTGGGGACGGTTGTGTAGTATTTATTGCTCCTTGGGACGTCTTACGGAGTGTTTCGTGGTGTTGGGGACGGTTGTGTAGTATTTATTGCTCCTTTGGACGTCTTATGGAGTGTTTCTTGGTGTTGGGGACGGTTGTGTAGTATTTATTGCTCCTTGGGACGTCTTATGGAGTGTTTCTTGGTGTTGGGGACGGTTGTGTAGTATTTATTGCTCCTTGGGACGTCTTATGGAGTGTTTCGTGGTGTTGGGGACGGTTGTGTAGTATTTATTGCTCCTTGGGACGTCTTACGGAGTGTTTCGTGGTGTTGGGGACGGTTGTGTAGTATTTATTGCTCCTTGGGACGTCTTATGGAGTGTTTCTTGGTGTTGGGGACGGTTGTGTAGTATTTATTGCTCCTTGGGACGTCTTATGGAGTGTTTCTTGGTGTTGGGGACGGTTGTGTAGTATTTATTGCTCCTTGGGACGTCTTATGGAGTGTTTCTTGGTGTTGGGGACGGTTGTGTAGTATTTATTGCTCCTTGGGACGTCTTATGGAGTGTTTCTTGGTGTTGGGGACGGTTGTGTAGTATTTATTGCCCCCTTGGACGTCTTACGGAGTGATTCTTGGTGTTGGTGACGGTTGTGTAGTATTTATTGCTCCTTGTGACGTCTTACGGAGTGTTTCTTGGTGTTGGGGACGGTTGCATAGTATTTATTGCTCCTTGGGACGTCTTATGGAGTGTTTCGTGGTGTTGGGGACGGTTGTGTAGTATTTATTGCTCCTTTGGACGTCTTATGGAGTGTTTTTTGTTGTTAGCAACGGTTGCATAGAATGTATTGCTACTTGGGAGACGTCTTATGGAGTGTTTCTTGGTGTTAGCAACGGTTGCATAGTATTTATTGCTCCTTGGGACGTCTGACGGACGTGTTACCAAGTACTATTTGGTGTTTTAAACGGGTTACATTTGTAGCGAATCTAGACCGGGTCGATCGTCGGCGACCAGATAGCTCAATTGGTTGGGCGTCCGTCTAGAGTTCGGAAGGTCCCGGGTTCGAACCCCTGCTACACATTTATGGATGTAGGTGATGGGTAAGGGGGTGTTCAGTGTGTACGGAATGGATAAAAAGTGTGCATTGCTTTGTGGACACTTTTCAAGTATTGTGTTGCAAAGCATTTATGTAGGAAGGATGCGATTATTTTTGTTGTGAACGGGTTACGTCCGAGCCCTGTGTGTCTCCAGGCACAGGAGACTTGAGGTAAGGAAAGGAAACAGGTCACGTCCCAGCCTTGTTTGCCACTAGGCACTGAGAGACTTGGGATAAGGAAAGGAAACTTACAACTATATATACTTCTTTTATTCGGCCTATCCTAGAATATGCTAGTATTGTGTGGTCTAACTGTACCCAGGCAGAATGTAACCTCTTGGAGTCAATTCAACTTGATGCAATACGTATAATTACTGGCTTAAGAAAAGGAACTAGTCATTCAGTATTATATTATGAAACTGGTATTGTACCTCTCATTGCTAGAAGACATCTACATCAAAATATCACTTTTTATAATATTTCTAACAATAACTGTCGGCATCATATCACTGACTTACTACGACCTTTTAACACCAATGATGTCTATAATTTTCGCCATGCTAGATTGTTTAATATTCCTGCCTTGAGAACTCAACTATACAGCAATAGTTTTTTTTCGTCCTTGATGTCTGAATGGAACAGTCCGTCCTGTCCGTTTCCCTCTATGTCTTCCGTACGTGAAATAAAAAAAGGAATGCTTACAAGCTGGTATTACAGATAATTTCCCACTGTGTTCTGAAACATTTAAATATTCTGGCGAAAGAAAAATCAATATTATAATATATCAGTTAAGAAATTCCGCTAGTAATCTAAACTCTGATTTATTTTATTCTTACTTATGTGATAGTCCTGCCTGCCGGTGTGGTTTTCCGATTGAAGATTCCTATCACTATTTTCTTTATTGTCCTCTCTATACTAATCAAAGAATTCGCCTAAGTAAGGCCATTGCTGTATTAGATGTTAACATTCCTCTTTCTATCGAAACTTTCCTCTATGGATATAATAGTCATGTTTTTAATTCCAATGATATGTTATTGAAGATCGTACAGGAATACATTAGAGATACCAAACGCTTTATATAAGATATTAATAACTAATTATAATTAATTGAGTTGATTTTAGATTTATTAATCAAGATGTGAAAAATAATTAAACTAAGAGGCATTTTGACATGTCTAACATACGCTTCATGATTTATTTATATTCAACTTGCGAGACTCTCCGAAATTGTCTGTTTATCACTATTATCTTTGCTTTACAACATGTATTTTCTAGTTGTGGATTTTATGTATTGTACTGTTATCAATGTAATTATCGGGAAAGAGCTAATATAGGCATTGCCTGTTGCCCAATTCCCTTTGAATTAACATCTTCAATAACATATTCTGAAATGAAAATGAAAGGAAACTTGCAACGTCCGAGACCTGTGTGCCTTCAGGCACTGAGAGACTTGAGGTAAGGAAAGGAAACAAACAGGTCACGTCCCAGCCTTGTGTGCCTCCAGGCACTTGGAGTCTTGAGGTAAGGAAAGGAAACAGGTCACGTCTCAGCCTTGTGTGCAACTAGGCACTGGGAGACTTGATGTAAGGAAAGGAAACAGGTCACGTCCCAGCCTTGTGTACCACTAGGCACTGAGAGACTTGAGGTAAGGAAAGGAAACAGGTCACGTCCCAGCCTTGTGTGTCACTAGGCACTGGGAGACTTGAGGTAAGGAAAGGAAACAGGTCACGTCCCAGCCTTGTGTGTCACTAGGCACCGGGAGACTTGAGGTAAGGAAAGGAAACGGGTTACGTCCTAGCCTTGTGTGCCTCCAGGCACCGGGAGCCTTGAGGTAAGGAAAGGAAACGGGTCACGTCCCAGCCTTGTGTGCCTCCAGGCACTTGGAGACTTGACGTAAGGAAAGGAAACAGGTCACGTCCCAGCCTTGTGTGCCTCCAGGCACTTGGAGACTTGAGGTAAGGAAAGGAAACAGGTCACGTCCCAGCCTTGTGTGCAACTAGGCACTGGGAGACTTGAGGTAAGGAAAGGAAACAGGTCACATCCCAGCCTTGTGTGCAACTAGGCACCGGGAGACTTGAGGTAAGGAAAGGAAACAGGTCACATCCCAGCCTTGTGTGCAACTAGGCACCGGGAGACTTGAGGTAAGGAAAGGAAACAGGTCACATCCCAGCCTTGTGTGCAACTAGGCACTGGGAGACTTGATGTAAGGAAAGGAAACAGGTCACATCCCAGCCTTGTGTGCCACTAGGCACTGAGAGACTTGAGGTAAGGAAAGGAAACAGGTCACGTCCCAGCCTTGTGTGCCACTAGGCACCGGGAGACTTGAGGTAAGGAAAGGAAACAGGTCACGTCCCAGCCTTGTGTGCAACTAGGCACTGGGAGACTTGAGGTAAGGAAAGGAAACAGGTCACGTCCCAGCCTTGTGTGCAACTAGGCACTGGGAGACTTGAGGTAAGGAAAGGAAACAGGTCACGTCCCAGCCTTGTGTGTCACTAGGCACCGGGAGACTTGAGGTAAGGAAAGGAAACGGGTCACGTCCCAGCCTTGTGTGCAACTAGGCACCGGGAGACTTGAGGTAAGGAAAGGAAACGGGTCACGTCCCAGCCTTGTGTGCCTCCAGGCACCGGGAGACTTGAGGTAAGGAAAGGAAACGGGTCACGTCCCAGCCTTGTGTGCCTCCAGGCACCGGGAGACTTGAGGTAAGGAAAGGAAACGGGTCACGTCCCAGCCTTGTGTGCCTCCAGGCACAGGGAGACTTGAGGTAAGGAAAGGAAACAGGTCACGTCCCAGCCTTGTGTGCAACTAGGCACTGGGAGACTTGAGGTAAGGAAAGGAAACATGTCACATCCCAGCCTTGTGTGCAACTAGGCACCGGGAGACTTGAGGTAAGGAAAGGAAACAGGTCACGTCCTAGCCTTGTGTGCAACTAGGCACTGGGAGACTTGAGGTAACGAAAGGAAACAGGTCACGTCCTAGCCTTGTGTGCAACTAGGCACTGAGAGACTTGAGGTAAGGAAAGGAAACAGGTCACATCCCAGCCTTGTGTGCAACTAGGCACTGGGAGACTTGAGGTAAGGAAAGGAAACAGGTCACATCCCAGCCTTGTGTGCAACTAGGCACTGGGAGACTTGATGTAAGGAAAGGAAACAGGTCACGTCCCAGCCTTGTGTGCCACTAGGCACTGAGAGACTTGAGGTAAGGAAAGGAAACAGGTCACGTCCCAGCCTTGTGTGCCACTAGGCACCGGGAGACTTGAGGTAAGGAAAGGAAACAGGTCACGTCCCAGCCTTGTGTGCAACTAGGCACTGGGAGACTTGAGGTAAGGAAAGGAAACAGGTCACGTCCCAGCCTTGTGTGCAACTAGGCACTGGGAGACTTGAGGTAAGGAAAGGAAACAGGTCACGTCCCAACCTTGTGTGTCACTAGGCACCGGGAGACTTGAGGTAAGGAAAGGAAACGGGTCACGTCCCAGCCTTGTGTGCAACTAGGCACCGGGAGACTTGAGGTAAGGAAAGGAAACGGGTCACGTCCTAGCCTTGTGTGCCTCCAGGCACCGGGAGACTTGAGGTAAGGAAAGGAAACGGGTCACGTCCCAGCCTTGTGTGCCTCCAGGCACTGGGAGACTTGAGGTAAGGAAAGGAAACGGGTCACGTCCCAGCCTTGTGTGCCTCCAGGCACTTGGAGACTTGAGGTAAGGAAAGGAAACAGGTCACGTCCCAGCCTTGTGTGCAACTAGGCACAGGGAGACTTGAGGTAAGGAAAGGAAACATGTCACATCCCAGCCTTGTGTGCAACTAGGCACCGGGAGACTTGAGGTAAGGAAAGGAAACAGGTCACGTCCTAGCCTTGTGTGCAGCTAGGCACTGGGAGACTTGAGGTAACGAAAGGAAACAGGTCACGTCCTAGCCTTGTGTGCAACTAGGCACTGAGAGACTTGAGGTAAGGAAAGGAAACAGGTCACGTCCTAGCCTTGTGTGCATCCAGGCACTGGGAGACTTGAGGTAAGGAAAGGAAACAGGTCACATCCCAGCCTTGTGTGCAACTAGGCACTGGGAGACTTGATGTAAGGAAAGGAAACAGGTCACATCCCAGCCTTGTGTGCCACTATGCACTGAGAGACTTGAGGTAAGGAAAGGAAACGGGTTACGTCCTAGCCTTGTGTGCAACTAGGCACTGGGAGACTTGAATTAAGGAAAGGAAACAGGTCACATCCCAGCCTTGTGTGCCACTATGCACTGAGAGACTTGAGGTAAGGAAAAGAAACAGGTCACGTCCCAGCCTTGTGTGCAACTAGGCACTGGGAGACTTGAGGTAAGGAAAGGAAACAGGTCACGTCCCAGCCTTATGTGCCACTAGGCACTGGGAGACTTGAGGTAAGTAATCAAAACGGGTTACCAATAGCATTACTGATAAGGAAGAGTTACGCAGTAATACTGGTATTATACGAGAGGTGACACATTATACTGATATTGTACGAGATCAATAAGTGCTGCAATTATGTTAATGACACCTTTTAATAAAATATATAACAAGTTCAGGTATTATTTATTAGATTGATAGAAGAAACATCAGAGAACAAAGCACCGTTAACAAAATTAGTATCCTAATAAAAAATTAACGAAACTAGGGGCAAAATATGAACAAATGAAAGATTGACATAGACCCCCTAAAGAGTGCAAGATAATAGGTAAGCGCCGTGTAAATCTAGGTCAAAAGCGAGTTAATATCACGTCCTCAACGTGAGATGTCTGTATAGTGATACAGAACACATCTGTATTAGATTAAGATGGGATAATAAAATTAGCTCATAGTTATCATCAACCTGCATCTCTTGAATCCCTTTGTCTAAAGAAAAAAAGTTGGACTCTCGATGTGATATTTAGTTTCTTACAAGAACCTTTCATCCTCAACAGTTTTCGATATGGGACCAAATGGAAATCGATTATCCGAGACAACATACATGGTTATGCCATTTTCTCGACAACTTTATTTTCCTTAGCTCTAACGGTATCAGACAGGCTTGTATCATGCGTCGCTTACTAAGGCACGAGAGGGTAGCGTTTCATTCTGCTAACTACTTGAACTGATTCGTGACATTTAAAAGTCTTGGGACAGATTATCACTTCACAAACGTCCATTTCTAATTAATTTTATCGAAGTCAAATATGCCAATACCATATGCGGCAAACAAATCAGGGAAGTTAATACTTTGGCCTGATATATTTTATTATTTTATTGAGTTTTACTTAGTTTTCGTGAGTTAATCAAACGGCATTTATATTAACAACAAGGCAAAAATGTTGTATTAAGTATAACAAACAAAGGCGCGAAAAAAACGATAAATGTTTAATACGTTATTTTTTGGTAAATGCCTTATCAGCTTCAAAGGCCTTAAAATATCCTCCAGAACGCAGCACAAGGTATAGGCCCTTAAATTTTTCGGATCACTCAGGTTTTGTTATTGATTAGCCAGCCAGTCAAACTACGCATTTATCTTCCGAAAACTGAAGCAAAGATCGGCGTTAACGGTAAGACATCAATGACATAAAAGGAACCAGCTGAAACCTGCTTGTGTGCATGCTAACTGAATACAACGACAGCAGCTTTATCATGTTATATAAATTTAAGGTTTATCAAACATTTGTATTCTTGTTACTAGGGAGGAGTTCACTTTACGGACTTGTGGGCATATTGGGTATCTTAAACACAGGTTTAGTTTCAGTACAGTTTCTCAAACAGTGTTGAGTTGTGTCGAGGGCTCCAGAAACTGGTTTGTTACTTAAAGGCTTTTCACAAGGCCTCGTCTCACTTGTGCTTCAGACAAAAGTCATATTTGGCAGATTATGTAACATACACATATGCTGCACTTTTAAATTTAGTGATAGATACAGTATGCCGAAAAAAATTAATTAAACTTCATTATACACCTATTTCGTCCTCTAATGATGCCAGTGATGCCAAATTATTGGAATCCAAAATGTCTAAGCTAATGTAGCAGCAGCAGGGCCAGGTGTGTAAAACCCCTTCAATTTATGAATTTAGAAGTAAAATTCAAGTAGTTTTGTTGAATTTAAAATCGTGAACTACGAAAATGTGTATAGTATGTACCGTGTCACTACTCAAATTAGATAACTGTGGCTATGGAGGCTCCAGCAAACCTTGGGGACGAAGTAATCCACCAGCAGAGTATACCACCCCCTATCATGAAAGATGGCGTAACACACACATAAATGTTACCTTCTTTAATTTTCTTAACCTGATTTCTCCGTTTCTATGGTTTCTGATAAAACACGAAACGAACAAACATCGTTAAAACTAAGACGAAACAGGAGCACTGGAAGCGCCAGTTGCTTCATCTACGACCCTTGTCATGTATTTACATATAAAGAATTATCGAAGAAAGTCGATCCAACATTTAGAGCTGTTAGAGTGACACCGAACCACAAAACACACTTCCGTAATTAACAACAGTTACCTTCATATCACACAAAGACACACACTGTAGCATGTTGTATGCAGCAATCATTATGATGAAAAGACAAATATTTCCATATATTTTGTCAATGTTTATCACATAAACATTTATCGAATTACCTGTTGTTTGTTAAAATCATAGACTGGGACACCAATATCAACAAACATTGTCAAGCAGGGACTCCATCCTTCTCATTATGTTGTCAACAGTATAACGCGTCGTACGTGGTATTCATAATACAGAAACAACAATGTTTTCCATTCCTGAAAAGGAAAGCTGTTTTTCGAGTTTTGTATCACACATGATGATATAAACGGGGGAAAGTCGAGAATTGTGATAGAGAAAACAATTCTCAGTAGTGGATGTTCCAGATTGAATATACGATCATGTGAACTATTTACGAAAATCCACATTCAGTTTATATTTGTTTTGTTTTGTTAGTGTTAGGGACCAATCGTAGAAGATTATCACGTTCCAATTGAAAGGGTGAGTCTCTCCATGCTTAGGACCTTTTATAGCAAGATCCAAAGATAGAAACAGGAGTAAATAAAACATACTTAATAGCAGTGGAAGGGTTTCTATTGCTCGTCTATGTTGTCAATACACCTGTACAAAGAAGGATAACTCTAATAAAGGCATGACGATACAAGTATGACAACATGACATTGTAGTTGTAATTCTGACATAGTATATAATGTTGTAATTACATGTATGTATATTTATTGCTTGTGTTGCAAGAATATTTTCACAGTCCATACTTGTTAACGTATTGATGTAGATATTCCCTCGATTTTAGAAATCTATGAATCCTCGTCGTAATGAGTTGAAAAAAAAGAAACTAGTAACTACAAAATGTGCTTTCTCATATCTGACAATCAAATATAAATTATAGACAGAGTCAAATCAATTTAACAATTTTTGATTTAAAGGAATATCATTTTAACAAATGATTACATTTAAACGTCAAAAATAGAACATTTTTGTAATATTAATTTGAAAATCAGTATTTCAGTGTATGTCTTGCACTTCACGAAAGGCCAAAATTTCAAGTTTTTTATGCTTCATTGATCATTTAAAATCGTCAGTGTTTCGCTATTTTTCATTATAGCAAGTTCAGTTTTGCTGTACAATTACATCATGATCAATATTAAACAAATTTTCTATAACAAAGATATTTATTTTACATTTTGAGTATTTTTACCGATATTTGGTGTTACTTAAGCGATTTCAATTTTTGACTCCACAACAATAAAAGATACCACATTTTATAATAGGACAAAAACAAGCACACTGCCTTCCAGTTTTATGACTGTTTTGGAATGAAAAACCCATTTCCTTTTGATCTGCCAAACATCTAGAAAGGTTTGTCAGCAGAATTGTGTTTATAAAACATTAAATCTACCAAAAATGTGAACAATGGAGTATTTCCTCATTAGAAAATAAGGGTTTAGGGGTAACTTAAATATACAAAAAGGTGAACAATGGAGCTTTCCTCATTAGTAAAAAAAGGGGTAGGAGAAACTTAAATATACAAAAAGGTGAACAATGGAGCATTCCTCATTAGTAAATAAGGGGTAGGGGTAGGGGTAACTTAAATATACAAAAATGTGAACAATGGAGCTTTCCTCATTAGTAAATAAGGGGTAGGGGTAGGGGTAACTTAAATATACAAAAAGGTGAACAATGGATCATTCCTCATTAGTAAATAAGGGGTAGGGGTAGGGGTAACTTAAATATACAAAAAGGTGAACAATGGAGTGTGTCCTCATTAGTAAATAAGGGGTAGGGGTAACTTAAATATACAAAAAGGTGAACAATGGAGCATTCCTAATTAGTAAATAAGGGATAGGGATAACTTAAATATACAAAAAGGTGAACAGTGGAGCTTTCCTCATTAGTAAATAAGGGGTAGGGGTAACTTAAATATACAAAAAGGTGAACAATGGAGCATTCCTCATTAGTAAATAAGGGGTAGGGGTAACTTAAATATTCAAAAAGGTGAACAATGGAGTATGTCCTCATTAGTAAATAAGGGGTAGGGGTAACTTAAATATACAAAAAGGTGAACAATGGAGTATGTCCTCATTAGTAAATAAGGGGTAGGGGTAACTTAAATATACAAAAAGGTGAACAGTGGAGCATTCCTCATTAGTAAATAAGGGGTAGGGGTAACATAAATATACAAAAAGGTGAACAGTGGAGTATGTCCTCATTAGTAAATAAGGGGTAGGGGTAGGGGTAACTTAAATATACAAAAAGGTGAACAGTGGAGCTTTCCTCATTAGTAAATAAGGGGTAGGGGTAACATAAATATACAAAAAGGTGAACAATGGAGTATGTCCTCATTAGTAAATAAGGGGTAGGGGTAGGGGTAACTTAAATATACAAAAAGGTGAACAATGGAGCATTCCTCATTAGTAAATAAGGGGTAGGGGTAACTTAAATATACAAAAAGGTGAACAATGGAGTATGTCCTCATTAGTAAATAAGGGGTAGGGGTAGGGGTAACTTAAATATACAAAAAGGTGAACAATGGAGTGTGTCCTCATTAGTATATAAGGGGTAGGGGTAGGGGTAACTTAAATATACAAAAAGGTGAACAATGGAGTGTGTCCTCATTAGTAAATAAGGGGAAGGGGTAGGGGTAACTTAAATATACAAAAAGGTGAACAATGGAGCTTTCCTCATTAGTAAATAAGGGGTAGGGGTAGGGGTAACTTAAATATACAAAAAGGTGAACAATGGAGTGTGTCCTCATTAGTAAATAAGGGGAAGGGGTAGGGGTAACTTAAATATACAAAAAGGTGAACAATGGAGCATTCCTCATTAGTAAATAAGGGGTAGGGGTAACTTAAATATACAAAAAGGTGAACAATGGAGTATGTCCTCATTAGTAAATAAGGGGTAGGGGTAGGGGTAACTTAAATATACAAAAAGGTGAACAATGGAGTGTGTCCTCATTAGTATATAAGGGGTAGGGGTAGGGGTAACTTAAATATACAAAAAGGTGAACAATGGAGTGTGTCCTCATTAGTAAATAAGGGGAAGGGGTAGGGGTAACTTAAATATACAAAAAGGTGAACAATGATGCTTTCCTCATTAGTAAATAAGGGATAGGGGTAACTTAAATATACAAAAAGGTGAACAATGGAGCTTTCCTCATTAGTAAATAAGGGGTAGGGGTAACTTAAATATACAAAAAGGTGAACAATGGAGCTTTCCTCATTAGCAAATAAGGGGTAGGGGTAACTTAAATATACAAAAAGGTGAACAATGGAGCTTTCCTCATTAGTAAATAAGGGGTAGGGTTAACTTAAATATACAAAAAGGTGAACAATGGAGCATTCCTCATTAGTAAATAAGGGATAGGGGTAACTTAAATATACAAAAAGGTGAACAATGGAGCTTTCCTCATTAGCAAATAAGGGGTAGGGGTAGGGGTAACTTAAATATACAAAAAGGTGAACAATGGAGCTTTCCTCATTAGTAAATAAGGGATAGGGGTAACTTAAATATACAAAAAGGTGAACAGTGGAGCATTCCTCATTAGTAAATAAGGGGAAGGGGTAGGGGTAACTTAAATATACAAAAAGGTGAACAATGGAGCTTTCCTCATTAGTAAATAAGGGATAGGGGTAACTTAAATATACAAAAAGGTGAACAGTGGAGCATTCCTCATTAGTAAATAAGGGGTAGGGGTAACTTTAATATACAAAAAGGTGAACAATTGAGCATCCCTCATTAGTAAATAAGGGGTAGGGGTAACATAAATATACAAAAAGGTGAACAATGGAGCTTTCCTCATTAGCAAATAAGGGGTAGGGGTAACTTAAATATTCAAAAATGTGAACAATGGAGCATTCCTCATTAGTAAATAAGGGGAAGGGGTAGGGGTAACTTAAATATACAAAAAGGTGAACAATGGAGCTTTCCTCATTAGTAAATAAGGGGTAGGGGTAACTTAAATATACAAAAAGGTGAACAGTGGAGCATTCCTCATTAGTAAATAAGGGGTAGGGGTAACTTAAATATACAAAAAGGTGAACAATGGAGCATTCCTCATTAGTAAATAAGGGGAAGGGGTAGGGGTAACTTAAATATACAAAAAGGTGAACAATGGAGCTTTCCTCATTAGTAAATAAGGGGTAGGGGTAACTTAAATATACAAAAAGGTGAACAGTGGAGCATTCCTCATTAGTAAATAAGGGGTAGGGGTAACTTAAATATACAAAAAGGTGAACAGTGGAGCATTCCTCATTAGTAAATAAGGGGTAGGGGTAACTTAAATATACAAAAAGGTGAACAATGGAGCTTTCCTCATTAGTAAATAAGGGGTAGGGGTAGGGGTAACTTTAATATACAAAAAGGTGAACAATGGAGCATTCCTCATTAGTAAATAAGGGGTAGGGGTAGGAGAAACTTAAATATACAAAAAGGTGAACAATGGAGCATTCCTCATTAGTAAATAAGGGGTAGGGGTAGGGGTAACTTTAATATACAAAAAGGTGAACAATAGAGCATTCCTCATTAGCCAATAAGGGGAAGGGGTAGGGGTAACTTTAATATAAAAAAAGGTGAACAATGGAGCATTCCTCATTAGTAAATAAGGGGAAGGGGTAGGAGAAACTTAAATATACAAAAAGGTGAACAATGGAGCATTCCTCATTAGTAAATAAGGGGTAGGGGTAGGGGTAACTTTAATATACAAAAAGGTGAACAATAGAGCATTCCTCATTAGCCAATAAGGGGAAGGGGTAGGGGTAACTTTAATATAAAAAAGGTGAACAATGGAGCATTCCTCATTAGTAAATAAGGGGTAGGGGTAACTTAAATATACAAAAATGTGAACAATGGAGCATTCCTCATTAGTAAATAAGGGGTAGGGGTAACTTAAATATACAAAAAGGTGAACAATGGAGCATTCCTCATTAGTAAATAAGGGGTAGGGGTAACTTAAATATACAAAAAGGTGAACAATGGAGTATGTCCTCATTAGTAAATAAGGGGTAGGGGTAGGGGTAACTTAAATATACAAAAAAAAGAACAATGGAGCTTTCCTCATTAGTAAATAAGGGGTAGGGGTAACTTAAATATACAAAAAGGTGAACAATGGAGCATTCCTCATTAGTAAATAAGGGGTAGGGGTAGGGGTAACTTTAATATACAAAAAGGTGAACAATAGAGCATTCCTCATTAGCCAATAAGGGGAAGGGGTAGGGGTAACTTTAATATATAAAAAGGTGAACAATGGAGCATTCCTCATTAGTAAAAAAGGGGTAGGGGTAACTTAAATATACAAAAAGGTGAACAATGGAGCATTCCTCATTAGTAAATAAGGGGTAGGGGTAGGGGTAACTTAAATATACAAAAAGGTGAACAATAGAGCATTCCTCATTAGCCAATAAGGGGAAGGGGTAGAGGTAACTTTAATATATAAAAAGGTGAACAATGGAGCATTCCTCATTAGTAAATAAGGGGTCGGGGTAGGGGTTACTTTAATATACAAAAATGTGAACAATGGAGCTTTCCTCATTAGTAAATAAGGGGTAGGGGTAACTTAAATATACAAAAAGGTGAACAATGGAGCTTTCCTCATTAGTAAATAAGGGGTAGGGGTAGGGGTAACATAAATATACAAAAAGGTGAACAGTGGAGCTTTCCTCATTAGTAAATAAGGGGTAGGGGTAACTTTAATATATAAAAAGGTGAACAATGGAGCATTCCTCATTAGTAAATAAGGGATAGGGGTAACTTTAATATATAAAAAGGTGAACAATGGAGCATTCCTCATTAGTAAATAAGGGGTAGGGGTAACTTAAATATATAAAAAGGTGAACAATGGAGCATTCCTCATTAGTAAATAAGGGGTAGGGGTAACTTAAATATACAAAAAGGTGAACAATGGAGCTTTCCTCATTAGTAAATAAGGGGTAGGGGTAACTTAAATATACAAAAAGGTGAACAATGGAGCATTCCTCATTAGTAAATAAGGGGAAGGGGTAGCTTAAATATACAAAAAGGTGAACAATGGAGCATTCCTCATTAGTAAATAAGGGGTAGGGGTAACTTTAATATACAAAAAGGTGAACAATAGAGCATTCCTCATTAGTAAATAAGGGGTGAGGTAGGGGTAACTTTAATATACAAAAAGGTGAACAATAGAGCTTTCCTCATTAGTAAATAAGGGGTAGGGGTAGAGGTAACTTAAATATACAAAAAGGTGAACAATGGAGCATTCCTCATTAGTAAATAAGGGGTAGGGGTAACTTTAATATACAAAAAGGTGAACAATGGAGCATTCCTCATTAGTAAATAAGGGGTAGGGGTAACTTAAATATACAAAAAGGTGAACAGTGGAGCATTCCTCATTAGTAAATAAGGGGTAGGGATAGGGGTAACTTAAATGTACAAAATGGTGAACAATGGAGTGTGTCCTCATTAGTAAATAAGGGGTAGGGGTAACTTAAATATACAAAAAGGTGAACAATGGAGCATTCCTCATTAGTAAATAAGGGGTAGGGGTAACTTAAATACACAAAAAGGTGAACAATGGAGCATTCCTCATTAGTAAATAATGGGTAGGGGTAACTTAAATACACAAAAAGGTGAACAATGGAGCATTCCTCATTAGTAAATAAGGGGTAGGGGTAACTTAAATACACAAAAAGGTGAACAATGGAGCATTCCTCATTAGTAATTAAGGGGTAGGGGTAGGGGTAACTTAAATATACAAAAAGGTGAACAATGGAGCATTCCTCATTAGTAAATAAGGGGTAGGGGTAACTTAAATATACAAAAAGGTGAACAATGGAGCATTCCTCATTAGTAAATAAGGGGTAGGGGTAGGGGTAACTTAAATTTACCAGAAGGTGAACAATGGAGCATTCCTCATTAGTAAATAAGGGGTAGGGGTAACTTAAATATACAAAAAGGTGAACAGTGGAGCATTCCTCATTAGTAAATAAGGGGTAGGGATAGGGGTAACTTAAATATACAAAAAGGTGAACAATGGAGTGTGTCCTCATTAGTAAATAAGGGGTAGGGGTAACTTAAATATACAAAAAGGTGAACAATGGAGCATTCCTCATTAGTAAATAAGGGGTAGGGGTAACTTAAATATACAAAAAGGTGAACAATGGAGTGTGTCCTCATTAGTAAATAAGGGGTAGGGGTAACTTAAATATACAAAAGGTGAACAATGGAGCATTCCTCATTAGTAAATAAGGGGAAGGGGTAACTTAAATATACAACAAGAGATCCCAGAGGGATCTTGGCGCCCACCATCAAATGATCTAAGTTTGTTTTTTGAAAGATGGTTCTTTTCTCTTCTTTCGATTGTCTCTTAGGTGTTGATTAAGTGTGAGCAGAGACTCTGGTGGGACACAGATGCATTTTTTTGTTTTTTTTTGTGAATTACATTGTCGTTTCCTTATTCTTAGCACCCATGAATTGTATTTGTTTTTGTCTTTGTCATGAGTTTTTTTTTTCGTGTATGTAGATTGGATTTTTTTTTTAAAGATTTTGTTTTTCTGAATCATGTCGAAAACCTACAGTTACGTACATTGGGGGTTTTAAGTATATCCTTGAACAGTATTTTGGTGATATTTTGTTATTTTGTTATTTTTATTAAAGATGCTACGTCGTCGATAGAGCGTCAATATCGTCGATTGAAAACTAGAATAGGCCATTATATAATTTGATACAACAACAAAAGTTACAAAATCCAAGATGGCTGCCTGTCGGCTATGTTGTTTTCCGATCTGTCCAAAAATGGAATATGCACAACTAGGGACCAAGGTGAACCAACAAATGAAATTTGAGAAAGATGCCTTCAGTACTTTCTTAGAAATAGCGATAACAAACTTCAATTGTCAAAATCCAAGATGGCTGCCTGTCGGCCATATTGTTTTCTGATCTGTCCCAAAATTGAATATACACAACTAGGGACCAAGGTGAACCAACACATGAAATTTGAGAAAGATACCTTCAGTAATTTCTGAGAAATAGCCATAACGAACTTCAATTGTCAAAATCCGAGATGGCTGCCTGTCGGCCATGTTGTTTTTGGATTGGTCCCAAAATGCAATATGCATAACTACACACCAAGAGGAACCTACACATGAAATTTGAGAAAGATCCATTCAGTACATTCTCAGAAATAGCGATAACAAAGTTCAACTGTCAAAATCCAAGATGGCTGCCTGTCGGCCATGTTGTTTTCGGATTGGTCCAAAAATGCAATATGCATAACTAGGCACCAAGGGGAACCTAAACAGGAAATTTGAGAAAGATCCATTAAGTACATTCTAAGAAATAGGGATAACAAAGTTCAAATGTCAAAATCCAAGATGGCTGCCTGTCGGCCATCTTGAATTCAGATCGGTCCCAAAATGGAATATACACAACTACGGACCAAGGTGAACCAACACATGAAATTTGAGAAAGATCCATTCAGTACATTCTCAGAAATAGGGATAACAAAGTTCAATTGTCAAAATCCAAGATGGCTGCCTGTCGGCCATCTTGAATTCAGATCGGTCCCAAAATGGAATATACACAACTACGGACCAAGGTGAACCAACACATGAAATTTGAGAAAGATACCTTCAGTACTTTCTTAGAAATAGCGATAACAAACTTCAATTGTCAAAATCCAAGATGGCTGCCTGTCGGCCATGTTGTTTTTGGATTGGTCCCAAAATGCAATATGCATAACTACACACCAAGGGGAACCTACACATGAAATTTGAGAAAGATCCATTCAGTACATTCTCAGAAATAGCGATAACAAAGTTCAACTGTCAAAATCCAAGATTGCTGCCTGTCGGCCATGTTGTTTTCGGATTGGTCCAAAAATGCAATATGCATAACTAGGCACCAAGGGGAACCTACACATGAAATTTGAGAAAGATCCATTCAGTACATTCTAAGAAATAGGGATAACAAAGTTCAAATGTCAAAATCCAAGATGGCTGCCTGTCGGCCATCTTGAATTCAGATCGGTCCCAAAATGGAATATACACAACTACGGACCAAGGTGAACCAACACAGGAAATTTGAGAAAGATACCTTCAGTACTTTCTTAGAAATAGCGATAACAAACTTCAACTGTCAAAATCCAAGATGGCTGCCTGTCGGCCATGTTGTTTTTGGATTGGTCCCAAAATGCAATATGCATAACTACACACCAAGGGGAACCTACACATGAAATTTGAGAAAGATCCATTCATTACATTTTTCAGAAATAGCGATAACAAAGTTCAACTGTCAAAATCCAAGATGGCTGCCTGTCGGCCATGTTGTTTTCGGATTGGTCCCAAAATGCAAAATGCATAACTAAGCACCAAGGGGAACCTACACATGAAATTTGAGAAAGATCCATTCAGTACATTCTAAGAAATAGGGATAACAAAGTTCAAATGTCAAAATCCAAGATGGCTGCCTGTCGGCCATCTTGAATTCAGATCGGTCCCAAAATGGAATATGCACAACTACGGACCAAGGTGAACCAACACATGAAATTTGAGAAAGATCCATTAAGTACATTCTCAGAAATAGGGATAACAAAGTTCAAATGTCAAAATCCAAGATGGCTGCCTGTCGGCCATCTTGAATTCAGATCGGTCCCAAAATGGAATATGCACAACTAGGGACCAAGGTGAACCAACACATGAAATTTGAGAAAGATTCCTTCGGTACTTTATGAGAAATAGCGATAACAAGAATTGTTTACGGACGGACGGACGGACGGACGGACCACGGACGCAGGGCGATTTGAATAGCCCACCATCTGATGATGGTGGGCTAAAAAGGTGAACAATGGAGTGTGTCCTCATTAGTAAATAAGGGGAAGGGGTAACATAAATATACAAAAAGGTGAACAATGGAGCATTCCTCATTAGTAAATAAGGGATAGGGGTAACTTAAATATACAAAAAGGTGAACAGTGGAGCATTCCTCATTAGTAAATAAGGGATAGGGGTAACATAAATATACAAAAAGGTGAACAGTGGAGCATTCCTCATTAGTAAATAAGGGATAGGGGTAACTTAAATATACAAAAAGGTGAACAATGGAGCATTCCTCATTAGTAAATAAGGGATAGGGGTAACATAAATATACAAAAAGGTGAACAGTGGAGCATTCCTCATTAGTAAATAAGGGATAGGGGTAACTTAAATATACAAAAAGGTGAACAGTGGAGCATTCCTCATTAGTAAATAAGGGATAGGGGTAACTTAAATATACAAAAAGGTGAACAATGGAGTGTGTCCTCATTAGTAAATAAGGGGAAGGGGTAACATAAATATACAAAAAAGTGAACAATGGAGCATTCCTCATTAGTAAATAAGGGATAGGGGTAACTTAAATATACAAAAAGGTGAACAATGGAGCTTTCCTCATTAGTAAATAAGGGGTAGGGGTAACTTAAATATACAAAAAGGTGAACAATGGAGCATTCCTCATTAGTAAATAAGGGGTAGGGTTAACTTAAATATACAAAAAGGTGAACAGTGGAGCTTTCCTCATTTGTAAATAAGGGGAAGGGGTAACTTAAATATACAAAAAGGTGAACAATGGAGCTTTCCTCATTAGCAAATAAGAGGTAGGGTTAACTTAAATATACAAAAAGATGAACAGTGGAGCTTTCCTCATTAGTAAATAAGGGATAGGGTTAACTTAAATATACAAAAAGGTGAACAGTGGAGCTTTCCTCATTAGTAAATAAGGGATAGGGGTAACTTAAATATACAAAAGGGTGAACAGTGGAGCTTTCCTCATTTGTAAATAAGGGATAGGGGTAACTTAAATATACAAAAAGGTGAACAGTGGAGCTTTCCTCATTAGTAAATAAGGGATAGGGGTAACTTAAATATACAAAAAGGTGAACAGTGGAGCTTTCCTCATTAGTAAATAAGGGATAGGGGTAACTTAAATATACAAAAAGGTGAACAGTGGAGCTTTCCTCATTAGTAAATAAGGGGTAGGGGTAGGGTTAACTTAAATATACAAAAAGGTGAACAGTGGAGCTTTCCTCATTAGTAAATAAGGGGTAGGGTTAACTTAAATATACAAAAAGGTGAACAGTGGAGCATTCCTCATTAGTAAATAAGGGGTAGGGGTAGGGGTAACTTAAATATATAAAAAGGTGAACAATGGAGCATTCCTCATTAGTAAATAAGGGGTAGGGGTAGGGGTAACTTAAATATACAAAAATGTGAACAATGGAGCATTCCTCATTAGTAAATAAGGGGTAGGGGTAGGGGTAACTTAAATATACAAAAAGGTGAACAGTGGAGCATTCCTCATTAGTAAATAAGGGATAGGGGTAACTTAAATATACAAAAAGGTGAACAGTGGAGCTTTCCTCATTAGTAAATAAGGGATAGGGGTAACTTAAATATACAAAAAGGTGAACAGTGGAGCTTTCCTCATTAGTAAATAAGGGATAGGGGTAACTTAAATATACAAAAAGGTGAACAGTGGAGCTTTCCTCATTAGTAAATAAGGGGTAGGGTTAACTTAAATATACAAAAAGGTGAACAATGGAGCATTCCTCATTAGTAAATAAGGGGTAGTGGTAACTTAAATATACAAAAAGGTGAACAGTGGAGCATTCCTCATTAGTAAATAAGGGGTAGGGGTAACTTAAATATACAAAAAGGTGAACAGTGGAGCATTCCTCATTAGTAAATAAGGGATAGGGGTAACTTAAATATACAAAAAGATGAACAATGGAGCATTCCTCATTAGCCAATAAGGGGTAGGGGTAACTTAAATATACAAAAGGTGAACAGTGGAGCATTCCTCATTAGTAAATAAGGGGAAGGGGTAACTTAAATATACAAAAAGGTGAACAATGGAGCATCCCTCATTAGTAAATAAGGGGTAGGGGTAGGGGTAACTTAAATATACAAAAAGGTGAACAGTGGAGCATTCCTCATTAGTAAATAAGGGGTAGGGGTAACTTAAATATACAAAAAGGTGAACAATGGAGCATTCCTCATTAGTAAATAAGGGGTAGGGGTAGGGGTAACTTTAATATACAAAAAGGTGAACAATGGAGCTTTCCTCATTAGTAAATAAGGGATAGGGGTAACTTAAATATACAAAAAAGTGAACAATGGAGCATTCCTCATTAGTAAATAAGGGGTAGGGGTAACTTAAATATACAAAAAGGTGAACAATGGAGCATTCCTCATTAGTAAATAAGGGGAAGGGGTAACTTAAATATACAAAAAGGTGAACAATGGAGCATTCCTCATTAGTAAATAAGGGGTAGGGGTAACTTAAATATACAAAAAGGTGAACAGTGGAGCATTCCTCATTAGTAAATAAGGGGTAGGGGTAACTTAAATATACAAAAAAGTGAACAATGGAGCATTCCTCATTAGCCAATAAGGGATAAGGGTAACTTAAATATACAAAAAGGTGGAATAATGGAGCATTCCGCATTAGTAAATAAGGTGTAGGGGTAACTTAAATATACAAAAAGGTGAACAATGGAGCATTCCTCATTAGTAAATAAGGGGTAGGGGTAGGGGTAACTTAAATTTACCAGAAGGTGAACAATGGAGCATTCCTCATTAGTAAATAAGGGGTAGGGGTAACTTAAATATACAAAAAGGTGAACAGTGGAGCATTCCTCATTAGTAAATAAGGGGTAGGGATAGGGGTAACTTAAATATACAAAAAGGTGAACAATGGAGTGTGTCCTCATTAGTAAATAAGGGGTAGGGGTAACTTAAATATACAAAAAGGTGAACAATGGAGCATTCCTCATTAGTAAATAAGGGGTAGGGGTAACTTAAATATACAAAAAGGTGAACAATGGAGTGTGTCCTCATTAGTAAATAAGGGGTAGGGGTAACTTAAATATACAAAAGGTGAACAATGGAGCATTCCTCATTAGTAAATAAGGGGAAGGGGTAACTTAAATATACAACAAGAGATCCCAGAGGGATCTTGGCGCCCACCATCAAATGATCTAAGTTTGTTTTTTGAAAGATGGTTCTTTTCTCTTCTTTCGATTGTCTCTTAGGTGTTGATTAAGTGTGAGCAGAGACTCTGGTGGGACACAGATGCATTTTTTTGGTTTTTTTTGTGAATTACATTGTCGTTTCCTTATTCTTAGCACCCATGAATTGTATTTGTTTTTGTCTTTGTCATGAGTTTTTTTTTTCGTGTATGTAGATTGGATTTTTTTTTTAAAGATTTTGTTTTTCTGAATCATGTCGAAAACCTACAGTTACGTACATTGGGGGTTTTAAGTATATCCTTGAACAGTATTTTGGTGATATTTTGTTATTTTGTTATTTTTATTAAAGATGCTACGTCGTCGATAGAGCGTCAATATCGTCGATTGAAAACTAGAATAGGCCATTATATAATTTGATACAACAACAAAAGTTACAAAATCCAAGATGGCTGCCTGTCGGCCATGTTGTTTTCCGATCTGTCCAAAAATGGAATATGCACAACTAGGG
This sequence comes from Mimachlamys varia, assembly GCA_947623455.1. NCBI lineage: Eukaryota > Metazoa > Mollusca > Bivalvia > Pectinida > Pectinidae > Mimachlamys > Mimachlamys varia. The sequence continues at coordinate 57,987,627 of OX392531.1, forward strand.
ACCAAGGTGAACCAACAAATGAAATTTGAGAAAGATGCCTTCAGTACTTTCTTAGAAATAGCGATAACAAACTTCAATTGTCAAAATCCAAGATGGCTGCCTGTCGGCCATATTGTTTTCTGATCTGTCCCAAAATTGAATATACACAACTAGGGACCAAGGTGAACCAACACATGAAATTTGAGAAAGATACCTTCAGTAATTTCTGAGAAATAGCCATAACGAACTTCAATTGTCAAAATCCGAGATGTCTGCCTGTCGGCCATGTTGTTTTTGGATTGGTCCCAAAATGCAATATGCATAACTACACACCAAGGGGAACCTACACATGAAATTTGAGAAAGATCCATTCAGTACATTCTCAGAAATAGCGATAACAAAGTTCAACTGTCAAAATCCAAGATGGCTGCCTGTCGGCCATGTTGTTTTCGGATTGGTCCAAAAATGCAATATGCATAACTAGGCACCAAGGGGAACCTAAACAGGAAATTTGAGAAAGATCCATTAAGTACATTCTAAGAAATAGGGATAACAAAGTTCAAATGTCAAAATCCAAGATGGCTGCCTGTCGGCCATCTTGAATTCAGATCGGTCCCAAAATGGAATATACACAACTACGGACCAAGGTGAACCAACACATGAAATTTGAGAAAGATCCATTCAGTACATTCTCAGAAATAGGGATAACAAAGTTCAAATGTCAAAATCCAAGATGGCTGCCTGTCGGCCATCTTGAATTCAGATCGGTCCCAAAATGCAATATGCATAACTACACACCAAGGGGAACCTACACATGAAATTTGAGAAAGATCCATTCATTACATTTTTCAGAAATAGCGATAACAAAGTTCAACTGTCAAAATCCAAGATGGCTGCCTGTCGGCCATGTTGTTTTCGGATTGGTCCCAAAATGCAAAATGCATAACTAAGCACCAAGGGGAACCTACACATGAAATTTGAGAAAGATCCATTCAGTACATTCTAAGAAATAGGGATAACAAAGTTCAAATGTCAAAATCCAAGATGGCTGCCTGTCGGCCATCTTGAATTCAGATCGGTCCCAAAATGGAATATGCACAACTACGGACCAAGGTGAACCAACACATGAAATTTGAGAAAGATCCATTAAGTACATTCTCAGAAATAGCGATAACAAAGTTCAAATGTCAAAATCCAAGATGGCTGCCTGTCGGCCATCTTGAATTCAGATCGGTCCCAAAATGGAATATGCACAACTAGGGACCAAGGTGAACCAACACATGAAATTTGAGAAAGATTCCTTCGGTACTTTATGAGAAATAGCGATAACAAGAGTTGTTTACGGACGGACGGACGGACGGACGGACCACGGACGCAGGGCGATTTGAATAGCCCACCATCTGATGATGGTGGGCTAAAAAGGTGAACAATGGAGTGTGTCCTCATTAGTAAATAAGGGGAAGGGGTAACATAAATATACAACAAGAGATCCCAGAGGGATCTTGGCGCCCACCTTCAAATGATCTAAGTTTGTTTTTTGAAAGATGGTTCTTTTCTCTTCTTTCGATTTTCTCTTAGGTGTTGATTAAGTGTGAGCAGAGACTCTGGTGGGACACAGATGCATTTTTTTGTTTTTTTTTTGTGTGAATTACATTGTCGTTTCCTTATTCTTAGCATAGCTAGGCACCAGGAGGAACCTACATATGAAATTTGGGAAAGTTCCCTTCAGTATATTCTCAGAAATAGGGATAACAAACTTCAATTGTCAAAATCAAAGATGGCTGCCTGTCGGCCATGTTGTTTTCCGATCTGTCCAAAAATGGAATATGCACAACTAGGGACCAAGGTGAACCAACACATGAAATTTGAGAAAGATACCTTCAGTACTTTCTTAGAAATAGCGATAACAAAGTTCAATTGTCAAAATCCAAGATGGCTGCCTGTCGGCCATATTGTTTTCTGATCTGTCCCAACATGGAATATACACAACTACGGACCAAGGTGAACCAACACATGAAATTTGAGAAAGATACCTTCAGTAATTTCTGAGAAATAGCCATAACGAACTTCAATTGTCAAAATCCAAGATGGCTGCCTGTCGGCCATGTTGTTTTTGGATTGGTCCCAAAATGCAATATGCATAACTACACACCAAGGGGAACCTACACATGAAATTTGAGAAAGATCCATTCAGTACATTCTCAGAAATAGCGATAACAAAGTTCAACTGTCAAAATCCAAGATGGCTGCCTGTCGGCCATGTTGTTTTCGGATTGGTCCAAAAATGCAATATGCATAACTAGGCACCAAGGGGAACCTACACATGAAATTTGAGAAAGATCCATTCAGTACATTCTCAGAAATAGGGATAACAAAGTTCAAATGTCAAAATCCAAGATGGCTGCCTGTCGGCCATCTTGAATTCAGATCGGTCCCAAAATGGAATATACACAACTACGGACCAAGGTGAACCAACACATGAAATTTGAGAAAGATACCTTCAGTACTTTCTTAGAAATAGCGATAACAAACTTCAATTGTCAAAATCCAAGATGGCTGCCTGTCGGCCATGTTGTTTTTGGATTGGTCCCAAAATGCAATATGCATAACTACACACCAAGGGGAACCTACACATGAAATTTGAGAAAGATCCATTCAGTACATTCTCAGAAATAGCGATAACAAAGTTCAACTGTCAAAATCCAAGATGGCTGCCTGTCGGCCATGTTGTTTTCGGATTGGTCCAAATATGCAATATGCATAACTAAGCACCAAGGGGAACCTACACATGAAATTTGAAAAAAGATCCATTCAGTACATTCTCAGAAATAGGGATAACAAAGTTCAAATGTCAAAATCCAAGATGGCTGCCTGTCGGCCATCTTGAATTCAGATCGGTCCCAAAATGGAATATGCACAACTAGGGACCAAGGTGAACCAACACATGAAATTTGAGAAAGATACCTTCAGTACTTTCTTAGAAATAGCGATAACAAACTTCAATTGTCAAAATCCAAGATGGCTGCCTGTCGGCCATGTTGTTTTTGGATTGGTCCCAAAATGCAATATGCATAACTACACACCAAGGGGAACCTACACATGAAATTTGAGAAAGATCCATTCAGTACATTCTCAGAAATAGCGATAACAAAGTTCAACTGTCAAAATCCAAGATGGCTGCCTGTCGGCCATGTTGTTTTCGGATTGGTCCCAAAATGCAATATGCATAACTAGGCACCAAGAGGAACCTACACATGAAATTTGAGAAAGATCCATTCAGTACATTCTCAGAAATAGGGATAACAAAGTTCAAATGTCAAAATCCAAGATGGCTGCCTGTCGGCCATCTTGAATTCAGATCGGTCCCAAAATGGAATATGCACAACTAGGGACCAAGGTGAACCAACACATGAAATTTGAGAAAGATACCTTCAGTACTTTCTTAGAAATAGCGATAACAAACTTCAATTGTCAAAATCCAAGATGGCTGCCTGTCGGCCATGTTGTTTTTGGATTGGTCCCAAAATGCAATATGCACAACTAGGGACCAAGGTGAACCAACACATGAAATTTGAGAAAGATTCCTTCGGTACTTTATGAGAAATAGCGATAACAAGAATTGTTTACGGACGGACTAACGGACTAACGGACTAACGGACTAACGGACTAACGGACGGACGGACTGACGGACGGACGGACGGACGGACGACGGACCACGGACGCAGGGCGATTTGAATAGCCCACCATCTGATGATGGTGGGCTAAAAAGGTGAACAATGGAGCATTCCTCATTAGTAAATAAGGGATAGGGGTAACTTAAATATACAAAAAGGTGAACAGTGGAGCATTCCTCATTAGTAAATAAGGGATAGGGGTAACATAAATATACAAAAAGGTGAACAGTGGAGCATTCCTCATTAGTAAATAAGGGATAGGGGTAACTTAAATATACAAAAAGGTGAACAATGGAGCATTCCTCATTAGTAAATAAGGGATAGGGGTAACATAAATATAAAAAAAGGTGAACAGTGGAGCATTCCTCATTAGTAAATAAGGGATAGGGGTAACTTAAATATACAAAAAGGTGAACAGTGGAGCATTCCTCATTAGTAAATAAGGGATAGGGGTAACTTAAATATACAAAAAGGTGAACAATGGAGTGTGTCCTCATTAGTAAATAAGGGGAAGGGGTAACATAAATATACAAAAAAGTGAACAATGGAGCATTCCTCATTAGTAAATAAGGGATAGGGGTAACTTAAATATACAAAAAGGTGAACAATGGAGCTTTCCTCATTAGTAAATAAGGGGTAGGGGTAACTTAAATATACAAAAAGGTGAACAATGGAGCATTCCTCATTAGTAAATAAGGGGTAGGGTTAACTTAAATATACAAAAAGGTGAACAGTGGAGCTTTCCTCATTTGTAAATAAGGGGAAGGGGTAACTTAAATATACAAAAAGGTGAACAATGGAGCTTTCCTCATTAGCAAATAAGAGGTAGGGTTAACTTAAATATACAAAAAGATGAACAGTGGAGCTTTCCTCATTAGTAAATAAGGGATAGGGTTAACTTAAATATACAAAAAGGTGAACAGTGGAGCTTTCCTCATTAGTAAATAAGGGATAGGGGTAACTTAAATATACAAAAGGGTGAACAGTGGAGCTTTCCTCATTTGTAAATAAGGGATAGGGGTAACTTAAATATACAAAAAGGTGAACAGTGGAGCTTTCCTCATTAGTAAATAAGGGATAGGGGTAACTTAAATATACAAAAAGGTGAACAGTGGAGCTTTCCTCATTAGTAAATAAGGGATAGGGGTAACTTAAATATACAAAAAGGTGAACAGTGGAGCTTTCCTCATTAGTAAATAAGGGGTAGGGGTAGGGTTAACTTAAATATACAAAAAGGTGAACAGTGGAGCTTTCCTCATTAGTAAATAAGGGGTAGGGTTAACTTAAATATACAAAAAGGTGAACAGTGGAGCATTCCTCATTAGTAAATAAGGGGTAGGGGTAGGGGTAACTTAAATATATAAAAAGGTGAACAATGGAGCATTCCTCATTAGTAAATAAGGGGTAGGGGTAGGGGTAACTTAAATATACAAAAATGTGAACAATGGAGCATTCCTCATTAGTAAATAAGGGGTAGGGGTAGGGGTAACTTAAATATACAAAAAGGTGAACAGTGGAGCATTCCTCATTAGTAAATAAGGGATAGGGGTAACTTAAATATACAAAAAGGTGAACAGTGGAGCTTTCCTCATTAGTAAATAAGGGATAGGGGTAACTTAAATATACAAAAAGGTGAACAGTGGAGCTTTCCTCATTAGTAAATAAGGGATAGGGGTAACTTAAATATACAAAAAGGTGAACAGTGGAGCTTTCCTCATTAGTAAATAAGGGGTAGGGTTAACTTAAATATACAAAAAGGTGAACAATGGAGCATTCCTCATTAGTAAATAAGGGGTAGTGGTAACTTAAATATACAAAAAGGTGAACAGTGGAGCATTCCTCATTAGTAAATAAGGGGTAGGGGTAACTTAAATATACAAAAAGGTGAACAGTGGAGCATTCCTCATTAGTAAATAAGGGATAGGGGTAACTTAAATATACAAAAAGATGAACAATGGAGCATTCCTCATTAGCCAATAAGGGGTAGGGGTAACTTAAATATACAAAAGGTGAACAGTGGAGCATTCCTCATTAGTAAATAAGGGGAAGGGGTAACTTAAATATACAAAAAGGTGAACAATGGAGCATCCCTCATTAGTAAATAAGAGGTAGGGGTAGGGGTAACTTAAATATACAAAAAGGTGAACAGTGGAGCATTCCTCATTAGTAAATAAGGGGTAGGGGTAACTTAAATATACAAAAAGGTGAACAATGGAGCTTTCCTCATTAGTAAATAAGGGGTAGGGGTAGGGGTAACTTTAATATACAAAAAGGTGAACAATGGAGCTTTCCTCATTAGTAAATAAGGGATAGGGGTAACTTAAATATACAAAAAAGTGAACAATGGAGCATTCCTCATTAGTAAATAAGGGGTAGGGGTAACTTAAATATACAAAAAGGTGAACAATGGAGCATTCCTCATTAGTAAATAAGGGGAAGGGGTAACTTAAATATACAAAAAGGTGAACAATGGAGCATTCCTCATTAGTAAATAAGGGGTAGGGGTAACTTAAATATACAAAAAGGTGAACAGTGGAGCATTCCTCATTAGTAAATAAGGGGTAGGGGTAACTTAAATATACAAAAAAGTGAACAATGGAGCATTCCTCATTAGCCAATAAGGGATAAGGGTAACTTAAATATACAAAAAGGTGGAATAATGGAGCATTCCGCATTAGTAAATAAGGTGTAGGGGTAACTTAAATATACAAAAGGTGAACAATGGAGCATTCCGCATTAGTAAATAAGGGGTAGGGGTAACTTAAATATACAAAAAGGTGAACAATGGAGCATTCCTCATTAGTAAATAAGGGGTAGGGGTAACTTAAATATACAAATGATGAACAATAGAGCATTCCTCATTAACAAATAAGGGGTCAATTTTGCAAAAATATCAGCTCACAAATGATTTTGATATATTTGATCGGGCACAGCACAAAAACAAGTTCCCTTACAGACATGTACATTTCATATTTTGCATTTTCTATTATGCCATGAACTCCCTTTTTTAAACGCACATACATGGGTAAGAAAAAAGTTCGGCCTAGTCATCAGAAAATGATAGTTTTCTGTTAGTGACTTCCCGTCGTGTTTTTTAAGTTAAATAAAGGACATACAACTCAGGCTGAGCTGTGATGTTTTAAGTATATGTAATTTGCGATACTTCTTCTACTTCTACCAGATAATGACCAACTTCAACTGATTGAAGATCCTGTCATGTTTGGTTGGTTATGGCAAGAAAGGGGGAGAACAGAATTAATATATGTGAGAGGAGATGGCTGATTTGAAAGAAGAAAGAGAGTCTGCTGATGAAATTTCAGGCGGTATTGTGTTCAAGTCGTTGATAGTCCGGGGAAAGAAGGATTCTTTCCTCACGGACGTTCTGCAAAGAATAGTTTGGAAAGTATTGTGGTGACAGCGCCTTGATCGTCTTGATGTGGGAATTAGATGTTTAGGATTGATGGCAACTTTGCTATGGCATATTTTGAAAAACATGGTCAGCCTCGCATCTTACTCGATTTACTAACCTCGATAGTAAATATCACCGCTCCTGTGAACATACAGTTCAGGCTGAGCTGTGATGTTTTAAGTATATGTAATTTGCGATAGTAAATATCACCGCTCCTGTGACATTAGCGGACATACAACTCAGGATGAGCTGTAATGTTTAAGTATATGTAATTTGCGATAGTAAATATCACCGCTCCTGTGGACATACAGTTCAGGCTGAGCTGTGATGTTTTAAGTATATGTAATTTGCGATAGTAAATATCACCGCTCCTGTGGACATACAGTTCAGGCTGAGCTGTGATGCTTTAAGTATATGTAATTTGCGATAGTAAATATCACCGCTCCTGTGGACATACAGTTCAGGCTGAGCTGTGATGTTTTAAGTATATGTAATTTGCGATAGTAAATATCACCGCTCCTGTGACAGTAGCGGACATACAGTTCAGACTAAGCTGTAATGTTTTAAGTGTATGTAATTTGCGATAGTAAATATCACCGCTCCTGTGACAGTAGCGGACATACAGTTCAAGCTGAGCTGTGATGTTTTAAGAATATGTAATTTGCGATAGTAAATATCACCGCTCTTGTGACAGTAGCGGACATTCAGTTCAAGCTGAGCTGTGATGTTTTAAGAATATGTAATTTGTGATAGTAAATATCACCGCTCCTGTGACAGTAGCGGACATACAGTTCAGGCTGAGCTGTGATGTTTTAAGTATATGTGATTTGTGATAGTAAATATCACCGCTCCTGTGACAGTAGCGGACATACAGTTCAGACTAAGCTGTGATGTTTTAAGTGTATGTAATTTGCGATAGTAAATATCACCGCTCTTGTGACAGTAGCGGACATTCAGTTCAAGCTGAGCTGTGATGTTTTAAGAATATGTAATTTGTGATAGTAAATATCACCGCTCCTGTGACAGTAGCGGACATACAGTTCAGGCTGAGCTGTGACGTATTCCCGTAACCAGGTTAATTGGTTCCGGGTTTCCAGGGTGGAATGATTCAACAACACAAATATAACAATTAAGACATTTATTATACATATAGAAATTGTACAGCGACAAACAAAACAAGCTGCTCAGCACCTTACAGACTATAGACAATACCTACATGGGACGTCACACGGGACAGGTATCACTCACCCTCACACGCCATGACAACACATACACAGTGGCCAGCCAACTAGGCTCTACCCGGACGACAAACAATACCAACCTATTCCACATAACGGTCACAGGGGAAATTACGATACAACACAAGACAGACAGAAAGATGGAGAGACCCAGCCGAAGCTACCAGTGCAACTCGACGGATTCACGTGCGACAGTTTATTTAGTAGGAACTGTAGCCAATGACAGAAGAGATGAGACAATGTTTGAGAGTGACCAATGAGAACGAAGCTCAGAGAGTTATATTAGATAGAGAATGAGCCCGGATTACAACACAAAGTCCCATATAGCCGCGGGAAACATCTCACAAGACAAACGGTAGATATATTACACAAAGCTATTTGATCATATCAACAATTCCCATTTCCACTCGTATACTGTTGCACACACTTACTACCTCGCATACTCATTCATAACCACCTGGCCAGGTTTCAATTAACTCTCCACTTTCAAATATGTAATTTGCGATAGTAAATATCACCGCTCCTGTGACAGTAGCGGACATACAGTTCAGGCTGAGCTGTGACGTTTTAGGTATGTGTGTAGTAGTCCCATATAGCCACGGGAAACATCTCACAAGACAAACGGTAGATATATTACACAAAGCTATTTGATCATATCAACAATTACTATTTCCACTCGTACACTGTTGCACAAACTCACTACCTCGCATAATGGCCAGGTTTCAATTTACTCTCCACTTTCAAATATGTATTTTTCGATAGCAAATATCATCGCTCCTGTGGACATACAGTTCAGGCTGAGCTGTGATGTTTTAAGTATATGTAATTTGCGATAGTAAATACCACCGCTCCTGTGACAGTAGCGGACATACAGTTCAGCCCGAGCTGTGATGTTTTAAGTATATGTAATTTGCGATAGTAAATACCACCGCTCCTGTGACAGTAGCGGACATACAGTTCAGCCTGAGCTGTGATGTTTTAAGTATATGTAATTTGCGATAGTAAATACCACCGCTCCTGTGACAGTAGCACCTCCTCCGAAATAAAACCCATCTGAGTAGTTTCCATTCAAATCCTGCAGCAACCCTGAAAATAAATTTAGTTTAAACATTTTAAGTTGTCAACACGTGACAAGAGGATTTGGCTGAAGTTGTTATAACAAGAACGTTAATAGAACAATAACAAACAACAATAGGTGTACAGCCACAAAATCTAATAAAGAAGTATTAATGACTAAATGTTGAATGAACGACCAGACCCGGAATAACAGATAATGCTTTTACTAAAGATAGTCCATTTAAACTTTTCAAAATCAGATTTTGAAACAATTCAAGCCTTTGATGCAAGTAAATAGTGCATTAAAAACATTGACATGCATTTTTACAATGGAATCCACAGAAACAGGAGAGGCTATCTACATGTCGACTCTAAATAGATCGTAGTCAGTGAACTGCATTAATGCCAGTGATGTACATAGCAGAATTTTGTAAATAGAGGTGAAGTTATAAATTAAACATATTCATAGGACTTTTTACAAATATTTCTGGTTCCGTAATAAAAACTGAATTGTTTCACTTAACATTATATATGTAAAATTCCCTGGAACGTCGGAATTGTCTGAACACAATCGAGCAGAGCCTCTCACAAAAATATATTGTGCACCTCACCTGAAATAGGCGGACCAATGAAAACGCCAATGCCCTGGAATGCCGATAATATCCCGAAAGCATTGGGCAGCTTCTTAATTCCAAGAATGTCAACAACGACGACGGACCTTTGAGAGATTACTCCGCCCATCAGAATTCCGTACAGGGAGCACACAATGCCGAGCTCCGTTAAAGTTGTAGTCGAGGGCAGGGTGATCGATACTACTCCTACCAGTATCAAACATAGGCTATACACGGTTACTCTATACTGTTTGATACATTTTATATCTAGAACTGCTCCTATCCCAATACGGCCAAAGCTGTCCGCGAGAATAGTAACAGCAATCATGTACGTGGACTGTCGGTCGTCAATACCGATCTGGGCTGCATACAACGGTATGAAAGCATAGGCTGAATGGAAAGCTACAGAGAACATCGAAATAGCGATGCAGAAACTTGTGAATCTATAATTTCCTAAAATCTCTTTTAATCTGTGTATGTAATTACATGTACTTGTACATGATTTTGAACTATTAAAGGAATAGTGTCGACGGGACAAAGATGGCGTCATTTCTCTTGCTGTTTCTTCTTTTAGTACACATGGCGATATTTCTTCTTTGTCGTTCAAACAAATCGTCTTACTGAAATGCCAATAAATGTTTGCTTCAATCTTTTTATAGCACTCTTAATTCCTTCAAACAAATATTTACATTTACCTATACAGGTCAGAGAATGGTATTGTCTATGTTGTGATCGTGGTATTGTCTATGTTGTGATCGTGGTAGTGTCTATGTTGTGATCGTGGTAGTTTCTATGTTGTGTTTGTGGTATTGTGCATGCTGTGATGCTTCTATTGCTATTGGATAATAATAGCAAGTACCTTCTGCGTGGGTCACGCATTTTGAGTGGTCTAAACAAACTTCCAAAAACCATCATGTTCAATGCTATTCCGGCCAATATTAGGAAAGCGCCAGTGAATCCAAAGTAGTCAAACAAAAATTCAATCAAGGTCGGGAAGAGAAAGGATCCAAAACTTGAGGTTGCTATGCCGACGGCTAGCCCCCGCCTCCTGCTGAAATACCGACCAACAATGACAACGGACGTTGTGTACACCAGACACGCTCCACTCCCTGATAAAAAGACAAAGAAGAAAGAGTAGGATTAGTGATCAATCCAACGGGTCATATTTACTGTAGTAATTTCTGAATAGCTTGGTTGATTATAGACGCGACAACAATTACAAAGAATGTATACGCAATTGTGAATAAGCAAACACTGCAGCAGTTGAACATAGATGACCTTAGAATGACCCCCTCCTTCAGCATTTTCATGTTCTTCATCCCCGTATTGCTATGGCCCAGCTGGATACATAGTAACTGGCAATCTCAAGATCATCCCGAACATAAAGCTACGGGAGCTTTTCATGAAAGGTATCGCGAGACTCCATCCATCAAATGGAATGTGAATTTCAAGATTCTTATGGACTCTGTGGAAGATTACGCCAGACAATGGGCTACACGTGAACATGCTGAATTGATTCACTTTCAGAGTGGGTCAAATTTATCAGGTCCTCTATTCAGAAAAGAATAAGCAGTTTGCGATACAAAATGAAAACTAAACACAAGTCAATATTTCTAGACCCCGATGTTCGAACACTCAACGACCTACATGACAAGTATGTGATTGTGTCTGCAGACAAGGCATCTAATAACCTGATCCTAGTTTGCAAACACTATTACATTCATTGTTTGCAAAAAGAACTGGGCCTGCTTGATAACCAAGGTAACCCTACTTACACATTGACCTGTTTTTTTCGAAAGATGAAATACTTTCCAATCATACATCAGTATTACAATCATTCAAAATACCCGTTAATGATAAAGACGCTGACTTACCTCGGCTATATTGGATACCTAAACTACACAGGGATCCTTATAAGCAACGTTTTATCGCTGGCTGGTCTCATTGCTCAACCAAGCCATTATCAAAACTTCTTACTACCATTCTTAGTACCGTTATATCAGGGCTTCAGTCTTATTGTGACACTGTATACTCCAGAAGTGGCATTAATGGGATGTGGATTTTGAAAAACTCAAAATATTTTCTGATTAGTCTTGAGCACCCCCTTCTCAGAAAGGTTTCGTCCATCAAACCATTTGATTTTTCCACCCTGTACACTACCATACCACAAGCCAAATTGAAAGAACGTCTTCGGTCTCTCATTACGAGAGCTTTCTTTTCCAAGAAAGGTGAACGACGATACAAATACATGGTTGTGAGCTATCTTGGAACATACTTTGTGAAAAACACAACAAAAGCTAGATTGAAATATACTGAGGAAGATATAGTACGAATGATTGAATTCCTGGTTGACAATATCTTTGTTGAGTTCGGAGGAAAGATTTTCCAACAGACTGTTGGCATTCCAATGGGACCTAACTGTGCACCACTTTTGGCTGACTTGTTTTTGTTTTCATACGAGGCTGAATTTGTCAAGGGGCTTATCAGGACGGGTAACAAAAACCTTGCCAAATCTTTCAATTTCACTTTCAGGTATATCGACGATTTGTTGTCTATAAACAACAAGAAGTTTGCTGACCTAGTCGATCGACTACACCCTACTGAACTTGAGATTAAAGACACAACATATTATCCTTCATCAGCTTCTTACCTCGATCTTTCCTTAAGCTATGACCAAAACGGGAAACTTACTACTAAGCTGTATGATAAACGTGACGATTTCGATTTTCCGATCGTGAACTATCCCTTTCTTGATAGTAACATTCCTGCTTCTCCATCCTATGGTGTTTACATATCGCAGTTGATTCGTTATTCTAGGGCTTGTTAGTGTGTTTACTTGTTGTGATGACAATGATGACTCGGTTCTCATTTTGAGGATTGATGCTTACTTTGATATGACCAAGATTTACATGGCGTGTGTCGTCGATGAAGCAGAAGACGCTTACTCTTCCGGAACACCTGGTCTTATTATCCCCTGTGCTTTCACGAGAGACTCCATGTAAATATTTCCTTTGTTCCTATTTTGCCTATAGTTTAATCGATTTTGAGTTCGGATTATGGCTTTAGTATTCTCTGATTTTTTTTCATTGAGAGTACCAGCGCACAGCATCTTAAAGATTTTCATTGAGTGTAAATTAAGAAAATTTCGGAGTAGATATTCAACCGGTTGTCCGCTGTTTTAATGTACTTGCGCGGGTTTTTTTACGCATTAATAAGGTACCAACTCTCTCTATAAAGTTTCTGGTGTTAGAAGAGTGATGGTGTATGTGGATATAGATTAATGAGACAGGGAGATACTGCTAGAGGGTCTAGTTTTAGGTGTGAAACAGAGTGATGTTGCTAGAGGGTATAATCTTGGGTGTGAGACAGGGGTCTTCCCCGAACACCAACTCTGCTTATGAAAACATGTTTACTTAGGTGGTCAGTTGTAATGATAGTGAGTTATAGTCTATAACAGAAATATTGTACGGGTAACAGGGTGATTTTGCTAGGGGGTTTAATTTTAATGGTGAGAAAGGGTGATGTAGCTAGAGGGTCCAGTTTTAGGTGTGAAACAGGGTGATGTTGTTAGAGGGTCTAGTTTTAGGTGCGAGACAGGGTGATGTTGTTAAAGGGTCTAGTTTTAGGGTGAGATAGGGTGATGTTGTTAAAGGGTCTAGTTTTAGGGTGAGACAGGGTGATGTTGTTAGAGGGTCTAGTTTAAGGTGTGAGACAGGGTGATGTTGTTAAAGGGTCTAGTTTTAGGTGTGAGACAGGGTGATTTTGTTAAAGGGTCTAGTTTTAGGGTGAGACAGGGTGATGTTGTTAGAGGGTCTAGTTTTAGGGTGAGACAAGATAATGTTGTTAGATGGTCTAGTTTTAGATGTGAGACAGGATGATGTTGTTAGATGGTCTAGTTTTAGGATGAGACAGGGTGATGTTGTTAGATGGTCTAGTTTTAGTGCGAGACAGTGTGATGTTGTTAGATGGTCTAGTTTTAGGGTGAGGCAGGGTGATGTTGTAAAAGAGTCTAGTTTTAGGGTGAGACAGGGTGATGTTGTTAAAGGGTCTAGTTTTAGGGTGAGACAGGGTGATGTTGTTAAAGGGTCTAGTTTTAGGGTGAGACAGGGTGATTTTGTTAAAGGGTCTAGTTTTAGGGTGAGACAGGTTGATGTTGCTGGAGGATACACCATTCACTTACCTCCAATTAAAGAAAAGCTACAAAACGTCAACATCAGATTGGTAGAGAAGGCCGTCAGGAGCAAACTGGCACTCAGCAGCACAGCTCCAGCTAGGACGACAGGGCGGAACTGGTATTTGTTGATCAGAATACTGCATATCGGGGCTGGGCATGATAACAACAAATGTTAGGATTTCAAGTTCTGGTCGTGTGCTAGACGACATTAAATACAGTGTTTCTTTTTAAATTGTAATATTGGCGCTTAAATGTAAAACCATTATATTTAGTTATCACTGGCAATGTGGCCACCCTCTCATATACTTACCCTTAATTACCAAACAGGAATCCGAGACCAGCTGGCAGTGTGGCCACCCTCTCATATACTTACCCTTACCAAACAGGAGTCCGAGACCAGCTGGCAGTGTGGCCTACCTATCATATACTTACCCTTACCAAACATGAGTCGGAGACCAGCTGGCAGTGTGACCTACCTATCATATACTTACCCTTACCAAACAGGAATCCGAGACCAGCTGGCAGTGTGGCCACCCTCTCATATACTTACCCTTACCAAACAGGAGTCGGAGACCAGCTGGCAGTGTGGCCTACCTATCATATACTTACCCTTACCAAACATGAGTCGGAGACCAGCTGGCAGTGTGACCTACCTATCATATACTTACCCTTACCAAACAGGAATCCGAGACCAGCTGGCAGTGTGGCCACCCTCTCATAAACTTACCCTTACCAAACAGGAATCCGAGACCAGCTGGCAGTGTGGCCACCCTCTCATATACTTACCCTTACCAAACAGGAATCCGAGACCAGCTGGCAGTGTGGCCTACCTATCATATACTTACCCTTACCAAACAGGAATCCGAGACCAGCTGGCAGTGTGGCCTACCTATCATATACTTACCCTTACCAAACAGGAGTCGGAGACCAGCTGGCAGTGTGGCCACCCTCTCATAAACTTACCCTTACCAAACAGGAGTCGGAGACCAGCTGGCAGTGTGGCCTACCTATCATATACTTACCCTTACCAAACAGGAATCCGAGACCAGCTGGCAGTGTGGCCTACCTATCATATACTTACCCTTACCAAACAGGAGTCGGAGACCAGCTGGCAGTGTGGCCACCCTCTCATAAACTTACCCTTACCAAACAGGAGTCGGAGACCAGCTGGCAGTGTGGCCTACCTATCATATACTTACCCTTACCAAACATGAGTCGGAGACCAGCTGGCAGTGTGACCTACCTATCATATACTTACCCTTACCAAACAGGAATCCGAGACCAGCTGGCAGTGTGGCCTACCTATCATATACTTACCCTTACCAAACAGGAATCCGAGACCAGCTGGCAGTGTGGCCTACCTATCATATACTTACCCTTACCAAACAGGAATCCGAGACCAGCTGGCAGTGTGGCCTACCTATCATATACTTACCCTTACCAAACAGGAATCCGAGACCAGCTGGCAGTGTGACCACCCTCTCCTATACTTACCCTTACCAAACAGGAATCCGAGACCAGCTGGCAGTGTGGCCTACCTATCATATACTTACCCTTACCAAACAGGAATCCGAGACCAGCTGGCAGTGTGACCACCCTCTCATATACTTACCCTTACCAAACAGGAGTCGGAGACCAGCTGGCAGTGTGACCACCCTCTCATATACTTACCCTTACCAAACAGGAATCCGAGACCAGCTGGCAGTGTGACCACCCTCTCATATACTTACCCTTACCAAACAGGAATCCGAGACCAGCTGGCAGTGTGACCACCCTCTCATATACCTACCCTTACCAAACAGGAATCCGAGACCAGCTGGCAGTGTGACCAACCTCTCATATACTTACCAATACCAAACAGGAGTCGGAGACCAGCTGGCAGTGTCACCACCCTCTCATATACTTACCCTTACCAAACAGGAATCCGAGACCAGCTGGCAGTGTGGCCTACCTATCATATATTTACCAAACAGGAGTCGGAGACCAGCTTGCAGTGTGACCTACCTATCATATACTTACCAAACATGAGTCGGAGACCAGCTTGCAGTGTGACCACCATCACATATACTTACCAAACATGAGTCGGAGACCAGCTTGCAGTGTGACCACCATCACATATACTTACCAAACATGAGTCGGAGACCAGCTTGCAGTGTGACCTACCTATTATATACTTACCAAACATGAGTCAGAGAGCAGCTGGCAGTGTGACCACCATCACATATACTTAATAAACATGAGTCGGAGACCAGCTTGCAGTGTGACCTACTTATCATTTACAGTACTTACCAAACATGAGTTGGAGACCAGCTTGCAGTGTGACCTACCTATCATATACTTACCAAACAGGAGTCGGAGAGCAGCTGGCAGTGTGACCACCATCACATATACTTACCAAACAGGAGTCGGAGACCTGCTGGCAGTGTGACCACCATCACATATACTTACCAAACAGGAGTCGTTACCAAACAGGAGTCGGAGACCTGCTTGCAGTGTGACCACCATCACATATACTTACCAAACAGGAGTCGTTACCAAACAGGAGTCGGAGACCTGCTGGCAGTGTGACCACCATCACATATACTTACCAAACAGGAGTCGGAGACCAGCTGGCAGTGTGACCACCATCACATATACTTACCAAACAGGAGTCGGAGACCAGCTGGCAGTGTGGCCTACCTATCATATACTTACCCTTACCAAACATGAGTCGGAAACCAGCTGGCAGTGTGACCTACCTATCATATACTTACCCTTACCAAACAGGAATCCGAGACCAGCTGGCAGTGTGGCCTACCTATCATATACTTACCCTTACCAAAGAGGAATCCGAGACCAGCTGGCAGTGTGGCCTACCTATCATATACTTACCCTTACCAAACAGGAATCCGAGACCAGCTGGCAGTGTGACCACCCTCTCATAAACTTACCCTTACCAAACAGGAGTCGGAGACCAGCTGGCAGTGTGGCCACCCTCTCATAAACTTACCCTTACCAAACAGGAATCCGAGACCAGCTGGCAGTGTGGCCTACCTATCATATACTTACCCTTACCAAACAGGAGTCGGAGACCAGCTGGCAGTGTGGCCACCCTCTCATATACTTACCCTTTCCAAACAGGAGTCGGAGACCAGCTGGCAGTGTGGCCACCCTCTCATATACTTACCCTTACCAAACAGGAATCCGAGACCAGCTGGCAGTGTGGCCTACCTATCATATACTTACCCTTACCAAACAGGAATCCGAGACCAGCTGGCAGTGTGGCCTACCTATCATATACTTACCCTTACCAAACAGGAATCCGAGACCAGCTGGCAGTGTGGCCTACCTATCATATACTTACCCTTACCAAACAGGAATCCGAGACCAGCTGGCAGTGTGGCCACCCTCTCATAAACTTACCCTTACCAAACAGGAATCCGAGACCAGCTGGCAGTGTGGCCTACCTATCATATACTTACCCTTACCAAACAGGAATCCGAGACCAGCTGGCAGTGTGACCACCCTCTCATATACTTACCCTTACCAAACAGGAGTCCGAGACCAGCTGGCAGTGTGACCACCCTCTCATATACTTACCCTTACCAAACAGGAGTCGGAGACCAGCTGGCAGTGTGACCACCCTCTCATATACTTACCCTTACCAAACAGGAATCCGAGACCAGCTGGCAGTGTGACCACCCTCTCATATACTTACCCTTACCAAACAGGAATCCGAGACCAGCTGGCAGTGTGACCACCCTCTCATATACCTACCCTTACCAAACAGGAATCCGAGACCAGCTGGCAGTGTGACCACCCTCTCATATACTTACCCTTACCAAACAGGAGTCGGAGACCAGCTGGCAGTGTCAGCACCCTCTCATATACTTACCCTTACCAAACAGGAATCCGAGACCAGCTGGCAGTGTGGCCTACCTATCATATACTTACCAAACAGGAGTCGGAGACCAGCTTGCAGTGTGACCTACCTATCATATACTTACCAAACATGAGTCGGAGACCAGCTTGCAGTGTGACCACCATCACATATACTTACCAAACATGAGTCGGAGACCAGCTTGCAGTGTGACCACCATCACATATACTTACCAAACATGAGTCGGAGACCAGCTTGCAGTGTGACCTACCTATTATATACTTACCAAACATGAGTCGGAGAGCAGCTGGCAGTGTGACCACCATCACATATACTTAATAAACATGAGTCGGAGACCAGCTTGCAGTGTGACCTACTTATCATTAACAGTACTTACCAAACATGAGTTGGAGACCAGCTTGCAGTGTGACCTACCTATCATATACTTACCAAACAGGAGTCGGAGAGCAGCTGGCAGTGTGACCACCATCACATATACTTACCAAACAGGAGTCGGAGACCTGCTGGCAGTGTGACCACCATCACATATACTTACCAAACAGGAGTCGTTACCAAACAGGAGTCGGAGACCTGCTGGCAGTGTGACCACCATCACATATACTTACCAAACAGGAGTCGGAGACCAGCTGGCAGTGTGACCACCATCACATATACTTACCAAACAGGAGTCGGAGACCTGCTGGCGGTGTGACCACCATCACATATACTTACCAAACAGGAGTCGGAGACCTGCTGGCAGTGTGACCACCATCACATATACTTACCAAACAGGAGTCGTTACCAAACAGGAGTCGGAGACCTGCTGGCAGTGTGACCACCATCACATATACTTACCAAACAGGAGTCGGAGACCAGCTGGCAGAGTGACCACCATCACATATACTTACCAAACAGGAGTCGGAGACCTGCTGGCGGTGTGACCACCATCACATATACTTACCAAACAGGAGTCGGAGACCTGCTGGCAGTGTGACCACCCAAGCTGTAGCTGACGAGGACTGCTTGAATGTTTCTGTAAACTTCCTTAAAAAAATTCCTGACGATTTTTCTAACCCGACTACAACGTATAGAAATACGACTTACAGAATGAAGTTTGTAAATCCATATTGTAATGATTACATACTAAACAGGACCTTGTTGAGCACAGGAAAATGTTTCAAACTTCATGAATTAATCAAATGGAGTACTAGTAAACAGCATCCGTCAGATTTATATCATTAATAGTAGGTTCTTTAATAATGCACGCTGTTAAAGCAAGATTGTCTACTTATTAGAAGCCGCCGTGCACTTGCTCCTGCATATCACAAGAAGAAATAATCTCCGTCAACCTCGTGTAAATTTAAACCTCTTTATGGAACAACTTCCTTAAAACATGTTTTAATTGTGAAATGTTTTAACTAGGGAGTGTACAGTGGTTAGAGTGTCCCCTTAGTACTTACACAATACAATATGAATCATCAGGCTGCCAAGGACGACCAGCCACCCCCATCCACCATCAGGAGCAGACATCTCCTCCTCCTCAATCTCAATAATGTCCACATCTTCCGGAACTTGCTTGTCCGGAGTACTAACCGTATGTAACAAAAGTGTGTCGTGTCCTGGTTCAGACTGGTTGACAGTCGGACCGGTACACCCAGCAGACTCCATCGCTGACGTACTACAAACACAGAGACTTTATACAGACGGACCGGTACACTCAGCAGACTCCATCGCTGACGTACTACAAACACAGAGACTGTATACAGACGGACCGGTACACCCAGCAGACTCCATCGCTGACGTACTACAAACACAGAGACTTTATACAGACGGACCGGTACACCCAGCAGACTCCATCGCTGACGTACTACAAACACAGAGACTTTATACAGACGGACCGGTACACCCAGCAGACTCCATCGCTGACGTACTACAAACACAGAGACTTTATACAGACGGACCGGTACATCCAGCAGACTCCATCGCTGACGTACTACAAACACAGAGACTTTATACAGACGGACCGGTACACCCAGCAGACTCCATCGCTGACGTACTACAAACACAGAGACTTTATACAGACGGACCGGTACACCCAGCAGACTCCATCGCTGACGTACTACAAACACAGAGACTTTATACAGACGGACCGGTACACCCAGCAGACTCCATCGCTGACGTACTACAAACAGAGAGACGGTATACAGACGGACCGGTACACCCAGCAGACTCCATCGCTGACGTACTACAAACACAGAGACGGTATACAGACGGACCGGTACACCCAGCAGACTCCATCGCTGACGTACTACAAACACAGAGACTTTATACAGACGGACCGGTACACCCAGCAGACTCCATCGCTGACGTACTACAAACACAGAGACGGTATACAGACGGACCGGTACACCCAGCAGACTCCATCGCTGACGTACTACAAACACAGAGACTTTATACAGACGGACCGGTACACCCAGCAGACTCCATCGCTGACGTACTACAAACAGAGAGACTTTATACAGACGGACCGGTATACCCAGCAGACTCCATCGCTGACGTACTACAAACACAGAGACTTTATACAGACGGACCGGTACACCCAGCAGACTCCATCGCTGACGTACTACAAACACAGACTTTATACAGACGGACCGGTACACCCAGCAGACTCCATCGCTGACGTACTACAAACACAGACTTTATACAGACGGACCGGTACACCCAGCAGACTCCATCGCTGACGTACTACAAACAGAGACTTTATACAGACGGACCGGTACACCCAGCAGACTCCATCGCTGACGTACTACAAACAGAGACTTTATACAGACGGACCGGTACACTCAGCAGACTCCATCGCTGACGTACTACAAACACAGAGACTTTATACAGACGGACCGGTACACCCAGCAGACTCCATCGCTGACGTACAACAAACACAGAGACTTTATACAGACGGACCGGTACACCCAGCAGACTCCATCGCTGACGTACTACAAACACAGAGACTTTATACAGACGGACCGGTACACCCAGCAGACTCCATCGCTGACGTACAACAAACACAGAGACTTTATACAGACGGACCGGTACACCCAGCAGACTCCATCGCTGACGTACTACAAACAGAGAGACTTTATACAGACGGACCGGTACACCCAGCAGACTCCATCGCTGACGTACTACAAACAGAGACTTTATACAGACGGACCGGTACACCCAGCAGACTCCATCGCTGACGTACAACAAACACAGAGACTTTATACAGACGGACCGGTACACCCAGCAGACTCCATCGCTGACGTACTACAAACAGAGAGACGGTATACAGACGGACCGGTACACCCAGCAGACTCCATCGCTGACGTACTACAAACACAGAGACTTTATACAGACGGACCGGTACACCCAGCAGACTCCATCGCTGACGTACTACTAACAGAGAGACTTTATACAGACGGACCGGTACACCCAGCAGACTCCATCGCTGACGTACTACTAACAGAGAGACTTTATACAGACGGACCGGTACACCCAGCAGACTCCATCGCTGACGTACTACAAACAGAGACTTTATACAGACGGACCGGTACACCCAGCAGACTCCATCGCTGACGTACTACAAACACAGAGACTTTATACAGACGGACCGGTACATCCAGCAGACTCCATCGCTGACGTACTACAAACACAGAGACTTTATACAGACGGACCGGTACACCCAGCAGACTCCATCGCTGACGTACTACAAACAGAGAGACTGTATACAGACGGACCGGTACATCCAGCAGACTCCATCGCTGACGTACTACAAACACAGAGACTTTATACAGACGGACCGGTACACCCAGCAGACTCCATCGCTGACGTACTACAAACAGAGAGACTTTATACAGACGGACCGGTACACCCAGCAGACTCCAACGCTGACGTACTACAAACACAGAGACGGTATACAGACGGACCGGTACACCCAGCAGACTCCATCGCTGACGTACTACAAACACAGAGACTTTATACAGACGGACCGGTACACCCAGCAGACTCCATCGCTGACGTACTACAAACACAGAGACTTTATACAGACGGACCGGTACACCCAGCAGACTCCATCGCTGACGTACTACAAACAGAGAGATTTTATACAGACGGACCGGTACACCCAGCAGACTCCATCGCTGACGTACTACAAACACAGAGACTTTATACAGACGGACCGGTACACTCAGCAGACTCCATCGCTGACGTACTACAAACAGAGAGACTTTATACAGACGGACCTGTACACCCAGCAGACTCCATCGCTGACGTACTACAAACACAGAGACTTTATACAGACGGACCTGTACACCCAGCAGACTCCATCGCTGACGTACTACAAACAGAGAGACTTTATACAGACGGACCTGTACACCCAGCAGACTCCATCGCTGACGTACTACAAACAGAGAGACGGTATACAGACGGACCGGTACACTCAGCAGACTCCATCGCTGACGTACTACAAACACAGAGACTTTATACAGACGGACCTGTACACCCAGCAGACTCCATCGCTGACGTACTACAAACACAGAGACTTTATACAGACGGACCGGTACACCCAGCAGACTCCATCGCTGACGTACTACAAACACAGAGACTTTATACAGACGGACCGGTACACCCAGCAGACTCCATCGCTGACGTACTACAAACACAGAGACTTTATACAGACGGACCGGTACACCCAGCAGACTCCATCGCTGACGTACTACAAACAGAGAGACGGTATACAGACGGACCGGTACACCCAGCAGACTCCATCGCTGACGTACTACAAACACAGAGACTTTATACAGACGGACCGGTACACCCAGCAGACTCCATCGCTGACGTACTACAAACAGAGAGACGGTATACAGACGGACCGGTACACCCAGCAGACTCCATCGCTGACGTACTACAAACAGAGAGACTTTTTACAGACGGACCGGTACACCCAGCAGACTCCATCGCTGACGTACTACAAACACAGAGACTTTATACAGACGGACCGGTACACCCAGCAGACTCCATCGCTGACGTACTACAAACAGAGAGACTTTATACAGACGGACCGGTACACCCAGCAGACTCCATCGCTGACGTACTACAAACACAGACTTTATACAGACGGACCGGTACACCCAGCAGACTCCATCGCTGACGTACTACAAACACAGAGACTTTTTACAGACGGACCGGTACACCCAGCAGACTCCATCGCTGACGTACTACAAACAGAGAGACTTTTTACAGACGGACCGGTACACCCAGCAGACTCCATCGCTGACGTACTACAAACACAGAGACTTTATACAGACGGACCGGTACACCCAGCAGACTCCATCGCTGACGTACTACAAACACAGACTTTATACAGACGGACCGGTACACCCAGCAGACTCCATCGCTGACGTACTACAAACAGAGAGACTTTATACAGACGGACCGGTACACCCAGCAGACTCCATCGCTGACGTACTACAAACACAGAGACTTTATACAGACGGACCGGTACACCCAGCAGACTCCATCGCTGACGTACTACAAACAGAGAGACTTTATACAGACGGACCGGTACACCCAGCAGACTCCAACGCTGACGTACTACAAACAGAGACTTTATACAGACGGACCGGTACACCCAGCAGACTCCATCGCTGACGTACTACAAACAGAGAGACTTTTTACAGACGGACCGGTACACCCAGCAGACTCCATCGCTGACGTACTACAAACACAGAGACTTTATACAGACGGACCGGTACACCCAGCAGACTCCATCGCTGACGTACTACAAACACAGAGACTTTATACAGACGGACCGGTACACCCAGCAGACTCCATCGCTGACGTACTACAAACAGAGAGACGGTATACAGACGGACCGGTACACCCAGCAGACTCCATCGCTGACGTACTACAAACACAGAGACTTTATACAGACGGACCGGTACACCCAGCAGACTCCATCGCTGACGTACTACAAACAGAGAGACGGTATACAGACGGACCGGTACACCCAGCAGACTCCATCGCTGACGTACTACAAACAGAGAGACTTTTTACAGACGGACCGGTACACCCAGCAGACTCCATCGCTGACGTACTACAAACACAGAGACTTTATACAGACGGACCGGTACACCCAGCAGACTCCATCGCTGACGTACTACAAACAGAGAGACTTTATACAGACGGACCGGTACACCCAGCAGACTCCATCGCTGACGTACTACAAACACAGACTTTATACAGACGGACCGGTACACCCAGCAGACTCCATCGCTGACGTACTACAAACACAGAGACTTTTTACAGACGGACCGGTACACCCAGCAGACTCCATCGCTGACGTACTACAAACAGAGAGACTTTTTACAGACGGACCGGTACACCCAGCAGACTCCATCGCTGACGTACTACAAACACAGAGACTTTATACAGACGGACCGGTACACCCAGCAGACTCCATCGCTGACGTACTACAAACACAGACTTTATACAGACGGACCGGTACACCCAGCAGACTCCATCGCTGACGTACTACAAACAGAGAGACTTTATACAGACGGACCGGTACACCCAGCAGACTCCATCGCTGACGTACTACAAACACAGAGACTTTATACAGACGGACCGGTACACCCAGCAGACTCCATCGCTGACGTACTACAAACAGAGACTTTATACAGACGGACCGGTACACCCAGCAGACTCCATCGCTGACGTACTACAAACAGAGAGACTTTATACAGACGGACCGGTACACCCAGCAGACTCCATCGCTGACGTACTACAAACACAGAGACTTTATACAGACGGACCGATACATCCAGCAGACTCCATCGCTGACGTACTACAAACACAGAGACTTTATACAGACGGACCGGTACACCCAGCAGACTCCATCGCTGACGTACTACAAACACAGACTTTATACAGACGGACCGGTACACCCAGCAGACTCCATCGCTGACGTACTACAAACACAGAGACTTTATACAGACGGACCGGTACATCCAGCAGACTCCATCGCTGACGTACTACAAACACAGAGACTTTATACAGACGGACCGGTACACCCAGCAGACTCCATCGCTGACGTACTACAAACACAGAGACTTTATACAGACGGACCGGTACACCCAGCAGACTCCATCGCTGACGTACTACAAACAGAGAGACTGTATACAGACGGACCGGTACACCCAGCAGACTCCAACGCTGACGTACTACAAACACAGAGACTTTATACAGACGGACCGGTACACCCAGCAGACTCCATCGCTGACGTACTACAAACAGAGAGACTGTATACAGACGGACCGGTACACCCAGCAGACTCCAACGCTGACGTACTACAAACACAGAGACTTTATACAGACGGACCGGTACACCCAGCAGACTCCATCGCTGACGTACTACAAACAGAGAGACGGTATACAGACGGACCGGTACACCCAGCAGACTCCATCGCTGACGTACTACAAACAGAGAGACGGTATACAGACGGACCGGTACACCCAGCAGACTCCATCGCTGACGTACTACAAACAGAGACTTTATACAGACGGACCGGTACACCCAGCAGACTCCATCGCTGACGTACTACAAACAGAGACTTTATACAGACGGACCGGTACACCCAGCAGACTCCATCGCTGACGTACTACAAACACAGAGACTTTATACAGACGGACCGGTACACCCAGCAGACTCCATCGCTGACGTACTACAAACACAGAGACTTTATACAGACGGACCGGTACACCCAGCAGACTCCATCGCTGACGTACTACAAACACAGACTTTATACAGACGGACTGGTACACCCAGCAGACTCCATCGCTGACGTACTACAAACAGAGACTTTATACAGACGGACCGGTACACCCAGCAGACTCCATCGCTGACGTACTACAAACACAGAGACTTTATACAGACGGACCGGTACACCCAGCAGACTCCATCGCTGACGTACTACAAACAGAGACTTTATACAGACGGACCGGTACACCCAGCACACTCCATCGCTGACGTACTACAAACAGAGAGACTTTATACAGACGGACCGGTACACCCAGCAGACTCCAACGCTGACGTACTACAAACACAGAGACTTTATACAGACGGACCGGTACACCCAGCAGACTCCAACGCTGACGTACTACAAACACAGAGACTTTATACAGACGGACCGGTACACCCAGCAGACTCCATCGCTGACGTACTACAGAGACTTTATACAGACGGGCCGGTACACCCAGCAGACTCCATCGCTGACGTACTACAAACACAGAGACTTTATACAGACGGACCGGTACACCCAGCAGACTCCATCGCTGACGTACTACAAACAGAGAGACTTTATACAGACGGACCGGTACACCCAGCAGACTCCATCGCTGACGTACTACAAACAGAGAGACTTTATACAGACGGACCGGTACACCCAGCAGACTCCAACGCTGACGTACTACAAACAGAGAGACGGTATACAGACGGACCGGTACACCCAGCAGACTCCATCGCTGACGTACTACAAACAGAGAGACTTTATACAGACGGACCGGTACACCCAGCAGACTCCATCGCTGACGTACTACAAACACAGACTTTATACAGACGGACCGGTACACCCAGCAGACTCCATCGCTGACGTACTACAAACAGAGAGACTTTATACAGACGGACCGGTACACCCAGCAGACTCCATCGCTGACGTACTACAAACACAGAGACTTTATACAGGCGGACCGGTACACCCAGCAGACTCCATCGCTGACGTACTACAAACAGAGAGACTTTATACAGACGGACCGGTACACCCAGCAGACTCCATCGCTGACGTACTACAAACAGAGAGACTTTATACAGACGGACCGGTACACCCAGCAGACTCCATCGCTGACGTACTACAAACAGAGAGACTTTATACAGACGGACCGGTACACCCAGCAGACTCCAACGCTGACGTACTACAAACAGAGAGACGGTATACAGACGGACCGGTACACCCAGCAGACTCCATCGCTGACGTACTACAAACACAGAGACTTTATACAGACGGACCGGTACACCCAGCACACTCCATCGCTGACGTACTACAAACAGAGAGACTTTATACAGACGGACCGGTACACCCAGCAGATTCCATCGCTGACGTACTACAAACAGAGACTTTATACAGACGGACCGGTACACCCAGCAGACTCCATCGCTGACGTACTACAAACACAGAGACTTTATACAGACGGACCGGTACACCCAGCAGACTCCATCGCTGACGTACTACAAACAGAGAGACTTTATACAGACGGACCGGTACACCCAGCACACTCCATCGCTGACGTACTACAAACACAGAGACTTTATACAGACGGACCGGTACACCCAGCAGACTCCATCGCTGACGTACTACAAACACAGAGACTTTATACAGACGGACCGGTACACCCAGCACACTCCATCGCTGACGTACTACAAACAGAGACTTTATACAGACGGACCGGTACACCCAGCAGACTCCATCGCTGACGTACTACAAACACAGAGACTTTATACAGACGGACCGGTACACCCAGTAGACTCCATCGCTGACGTACTACAAACACAGAGACTTTATACAGACGGACCGGTACACCCAGCAGACTCCCCACCAAAGCGAAATAACGAAATAACGCCAAACCGAAGTGAAAATAACGACAAAACGTAGAATTTAAATGGCGTCTTTTAGAAAAGACGCTTTGGCGTTATTTTCACTTCGGTTTGGCGTTATTTTGGGCGAAGAGACGAAATTTCATATACAAGCCACCATACATGTATTACTACTCTGTATGGACGTGTTGTGAACGTGGCTGCAACGAAGAAAGATATCACCACAGACAGAATATAACGTGATACACACAGGAAAAAGTGTTATACAGAATAAATGCTGTACCTATTCATCACAAATTGTGGTCCCGTCAGTTCAAACTGAAGCAGTCGGCTGCGCTAGCTGACAGATTCAGATAAACGTTTCTCCCGTATGTACACAGCTACGTATACTCGGGCGAGTGTGTAGCTTTCGCCTGTCATCGCCTGCATGCAGTGATATAAGGGGACTCAACTGTTCGCGGTTTCGTTAGTAATATGGTCTGATTAACTTGTGCGTTGTATGTGTATTGGCGACAGGTTTATAAATGTCTCATAATTTGTAGTTAGTACGATATATTTAAGACAATGGTCTATGTTATACAACATTACCGTAATTTGTAGTTAGTACGATATATTTAAGATAATGGTCTATGTTATACAACATTACCGTAAGACTCTCATTTCTCCAAGTATCTGTGTATAAGTAGAATGTTGCATGAGTCGGAGGTACTTGACAACTACGTACGGCAACCCATATCTAAGGTCAATTTATCCACATATTAGTCGTAAGGTTACATACATATAAATTGTCAGATTACATACATATCAATCGTAAGGTTACCTACATATCAGTTGTCAGGTTACATACATATCAGTCGTCAGGTTACATACATATCAGTCGTCAGGTTACATACATATCAGTCGTCAGGTTACATACATATCAGTCGTCAGGTTACATACATATCAGTTGTCAGGTTACATACATATCAGTTGTCAGGTTACATACATATCAGTCGTCATGTTACATACATATCTGTCGTCAGGTTACATACATATCAGTCGTCATGTTACATACATATCTGTCGTCAGGTTACATACATATCAGTCGTCAGGTTACATACATATCAGTTGTCAGGTTACATACAATCAGTCGTCAGGTTACATACATATCAGTCGTCAGGTTACATACATATCAGTCGTCAGGTTACATACATATCAGTTGTCAGGTTACATACATATCAGTTGTCAGGTTACATACATATCAGTCGTCAGGTTACATACATATCAGTCGTTAGGTTACATACATATCAGTTGTCAGGTTACATACATATCAGTCGTCAGGTTACATACATATCAGTCGTAAGGTTACATACATATCAGTCGTCAGGTTACATACATGTCAGTCGTCAGGTTACATACATATCAGTTGTCAGGTTACATACATATCTGTCGTCAGGTTACATACATATCAGTTGTCAGGTTACATACATATCAGTCGTCAGGTTACATACATATCAGTCGTCAGGTTACATACATATTAGGTGTCAGGTTACATACATATCAGTTGTCAGGTTACATACATATCAGTCGTCATGTTACATACATATCTGTCGTCAGGTTACATACATATCAGTCGTCAGGTTACATACATATCAGTTGTCAGGTTACATACATATCAGTCGTCAGGTTACATACATATCAGTCGTCAGGTTACATACATATCAGTCGTCAGGTTACATACATATCAGTTGTCAGGTTACATACATATCAGTTGTCAGGTTACATACATGTCAGTCGTCAGGTTACATACATATCAGTTGTCAGATTACATACATATTAGGTTTCAGGTTACATACATATCAGTCGTCAGGTTACATACATATCAGTCGTCAGGTTACATACATAACAGGTGTCATGTTACATACATGTCAGTCGTCAGGTTACATACATATCAGTTGTCAGGTTACATACATATCAGTTGTCAGGTTACATACATAACAGGTGTCATGTTACATACATGTCAGTCGTCAGGTTACATACATATCAGTTGTCAGGTTACATACATATCAGGTGTCAGGTTACATACATATCAGTCGTCATGTTCCATACATGTCAGTCGTCAGGTTACATACATATCAGTTGTCAGGTTACATACATATCAGTCGTCAGGTTACATACATATCAGTCGTCAGGTTACATACATATTAGGTGTCAGGTTACATACATATCAGTTGTCAGGTTACATACAGTCAGGTTACATACATATCAGTTGTCAGGTTACATACATATCAGTTGTCAGGTTACATACATATCAGTCGTCAGGTTACATACATATCAGTCGTCAGGTAACATACATATCAGGTGTCATGTTACATACATATCAGTCGTCAGGTTACATATCAGATGTCAGGTTACATACATATCAGTCGTCAGGTTACATACATATCAGTTGTCAGGTTACATACATATCAGTCGTCAGGTTACATACATATCAGTCGTCAGGTTACATATCAGATGTCAGGTTACATACATATCAGTCGTCAGGTTACATACATATCAGTCGTCAGGTTACATACATAACAGGTGTCATGTTACATTCATGTCAGTCGTCAGGTTACATACATATCAGTTGTCAGGTTACATACATATCAGGTGTCAGGTTACATACGTATCAGTCGTCATGTTCCATACATGTCAGTCGTCAGGTTACATACATGTCAGTCGTCAGGTTACATACATATCAGTCGTCATGTTACATATATGTCAGTCGTCAGGTTAAATATCAGTCGTCAGGTTACATACATGTCAGTCGTCAGATTAAACATCAGTTGTCAGGTTACATACATATTAGTTGTCAGGTTACATACATATCAGTCGTCATTTTCATACCTACCAGTCGTCAGGTTACATACATATCAGTCGTCAGGTTACATACATGTCAGTTGTCAGGTTACATACATATCGGTTGTCATGTTACATACATACCAGTCGTCATGTTACATACATATCAGTCGTCAGGTTACATACATGTATGACGACTGTTGTATGATACATGTAAGTGACGGTTTCGATTATATCATCGTGAACTTTCCCTTTTTTCATCATATGGTGTTTTCATGTCGCAGTTGATTCGTTATTTCAGAGCTTGCTATTATTAGTGTGCTTTATTTGTTGTGATTGGCAATGATGACTCTGTTCTCATTTTGAGGATTGATTTTTACTATGATGTTACCTAGGTTTTCATGACTGGTGTCGTCGATGAAGCATAAGACGCTTAATCTTCTTGAACACCTGGTCTTATTCTTTTGTACTTTTACGAGGGTCTCCATGTACATCTTTCTTTTGTTCATATTTTGCCTCTAGTTTGATCGATTTTGAGTTCCCTTAATTGTTTTGTTGACGCTTTGGTATTCTCTGATTTGTGTTTATTTTAATAACATATATCACATACAAAATAAGATTGTGTACTCTCACATGGTATATAAGATGCATCATATATACACAATACATAGAGGATATCTAACAGTATCTTCAGTAATACCAAATATATTTTAGTGGGGCTAATATTTGATATTTTTTGGTATTACTGAAGATAATGTTAGATATTTTGTTTATTACATTTTTGTATGAAAATCTACATTGGCAGCTTCTGATTTTCCCATCGTTTGTAAGCAGCGTTCTGATTGGTCAAATCAGAAAAAGTGATATTTTTCACCAGTGCCTGTTCTTGTATACCATCTGTGACTGCAATAAAGAGCTTTTGAAATAAAATTACAATCTGATGGACTTGTCCCTAAAGGTTCATATACCTATTACTCATTCTTTATAATAAAGTTATCATTTGTGTTGTATACCAATAATAGCTTTTTATGTTTTTTCCGTGTGTAGTTAACATCGAAAATGGTTCGTATGTACATTAGGCGCCTTTGTTTTTATACACACCAGGTGCAGATATTGTTTTATCTATGCAGTACAGAATAAAGTACTGTGGATAAACAAAATCCAATAAGGAATTTCCGAGCTTCCGGTAGACGCCTTCACACGTGGGTATCAACTATTTTGTTAAAGAGATTGTAAACTAAAGACATTGTATGTAACAACCAGAATCCCTTGTATGTAACAACCAGAATCCCTTGTATGTAACAACCAGAATCCCTCCTTTCTCTGCCTTACCTACGATATCTATCACAGTATACCTATATAATGGTAACGTTACATATCGTTTCTCATTGTCTGTAGACCGTAGTCTCAACCTGGAATGTACCATGGTGCACGGTAGTATATTAGAATAAAGGTGAGACAATCATTGACCTTGGCATTGTGAAATGAGGTAACCAATAATCTGGTGATTCCTCGTACGATGTCATTGTATCATGGTATTATAAAGCTGTCGTCATTCTCTTTTTTACAAATATATCATAACAATCGCAAAACTGCTTTCGAACGTAAAAACAATAATCACTAACTTTCACATATTCCTCTCAATATGATAGATAAGTATGTCTCTCTGAAAAATGAGAAATGAGACGTCCACAAAAAAAAATATGATATTAACATGTCCCTCTGAAATATAACAGAGCACATGTCCCTCTGAAATATAACAGAACACATGTCTCTCTGAAATATAACAGAACACACGTCCCTCTGAAATATAACAGAACACGCGTCCCTCTGAAATATAACAGAACACATGTCCCTCTTAAATATAACAGAACACATGTCCCTCTGAAATATAACAGAACACACGTCCCTCTGAAATATAACAGAACACATGTCCCTCTTAAATATACCAGAATACATGTCCCTCTTAAATATAACAGAGCACATGTTCCTCTTAAATATAACAGAACACGTGTCCCTCAAAAACATAACAGAACACGTGTCCCTCAAAAATATAACAGAGCACATGTCCCTCTGAAATATAACAGAACACATGTCTCACTGAAATATAACAGAACACACGTCCTTCTGAAATATAACAGAACACATGTCCCTCTGAAATATAACAGAACACATGTCCCTCTTAAATATAACAGAACACGCGTCCCTCTTAAATATACCAGAATACATGTCCCTCTTAAATATAACAGAACACATGTTCCTCTAAAATATAACAGAACACATGTCCATCCAAATAAAACAGAACACATATCCCTCTGAAATATAACAGAACACGTGTCCCTCTTAAATATAACAGAACACGTGTCCCTCTTAAATATAACAGAACACATGTCCCTCTGAAATATAACAGAACACATGTCCCTCTTAAATATAACAGAACACATGTCCCTCCAAAATATAACAGAACACATGTCCCTCTGAAATATAACAGAACACACGTCCCTCTGAAATATAACAGAACACATGTCCCTCTGAAATATAACAGAACACATGTCCCTCTTAAATATAACAGAACACATGTCCCTCCAAAATATAACAGAACACATGTACCTCTGATATAAAACAGAACACATGTCCCTCTGAAATATAACAGAACACATGTCCCTCTGAAATATAACAGAGCACATGTCCTTCTGAAATATAACAGAACACATGTCCCTCTGAAATATAACAGAACACATGTCCCTCTTAAATATAACAGAACACATGTCCCTCTGAAATATAACAGAACACATGTCCCTCTGAAATATAACAGAACACACGTCCCTCTGAAATATAACAGAACACATGTCCCTCTGAAATATAACAGAACACATGTCCCTCTGAAATATAACAGAACACATGTCCCTCTTAAATATAACAGAACACATGTCCCTCTGAAATATAACAGAACACATGTCCCTCTGAAATATAACAGAACACACGTCCCTCTGAAATATGACAGAACACATGTCCCTCTTAAATATACCAGAATACATGTCCCTCTTAAATATAACAGAGCACATGTTCCTCTTAAATATAACAGAACACGTTTCCCTCTTAAATATACCAGAATACATGTCCCTCTTAAATATAACAGAGCACATGTTCCTCTTAAATATAACAGAACACGTGTCCCTCAAAAATATAACAGAGCACATGTCCCTCTGAAATATAACAGAACACATGTCTCACTGAAATATAACAGAACACACGTCCTTCTGAAATATAACAGAACACATGTCCCTCTGAAATATAACAGAACACATGTCCCTCTTAAATATAACAGAGCACATGTCCCTCAAAAATATAACATAACACGTGTCCCTCAAAAATATAACAGAGCACATGTCCCTCTGAAATATAACAGAACACATGTCTCACTGAAATATAACAGAACACACGTCCTTCTGAAATATAACAGAACACATGTCCCTCTGAAATATAACAGAACACATGTCCCTCTTAAATATAACAGAACACGCGTCCCTCTTAAATATACCAGAATACATCTCCCTTTTAAATATAACAGAACACATATCCCTCTGAAATATTACAGAACACATGTTCCTCTAAAATATAACAGAACACATGTCCATCCAAATAAAACAGAAGACATGTCCCTCTGAAATATAACAGAACACACGTCCCTCTTAAATATAACAGAACACGTGTCCCTCTTAAATATAACAGAACACATGTCCCTCTGAAATATAACAGAACACATGTCCCTCTGAAATATAACAGAACACATGTCCCTCCAAAATATAACAGAACACATGTCCCTCTGAAATATAACAGAACACACGTCCCTCTGAAATATAACAGAACACATGTCCCTCTGAAATATAACAGAACACATGTCCCTCTTAAATATAACAGAACACATGTCCCTCCAAAATATAACAGAACACATGTCCCTCTGAAATAAAACAGAACACATGTCCCTCTGAAATATAACAGAACACATGTCCCTCTGAAATATAACAGAGCACATGTCCTTCTGAAATATAACAGAACACATGTCCCTCTAAAATATAACAGAACACATGTCCCTCTGAAATATAACAGAACACATGTCCCTCTGAAATATAACAGAACACACGTCCCTCTGAAATATAACAGAACACATGTCCCTCTGAAATATAACAGAACACATGTCCCTCTGAAATATAACAGAACACATATCCCTCTGAAAATATAACAGAACACACGTCCCTCTGAAATATAACAGAACACATGTCCCTCTTAAATATACCAGAATACATGTCCCTCTTAAATATAACAGAGCACATGTTCCTCTGAAATATAACAGAACACGTTTCCTTCTTAAATATACCAGAATACATGTCCCTCTTAAATATAACAGAGCACATGTTCCTCTTAAATATAACAGAACACGTGTCCCTCAAAAATATAACAGAACACGTGTCCCTCAAAAATATAACAGAGCACATGTCCCTCTGAAATATAACAGAACACATGTCTCACTGAAATATAACCGAACACACGTCCTTCTGAAATATAACAGAACACATGTCCCTCTGAAATATAACAGAACACATGTCCCTCTTAAATATAACAGAGCACATGTCCCTCAAAAATATAACAGAACACGTGTCCCTCAAAAATATAACAGAGCACATGTTCCTCTTAAATATAACAGAACACATGTCTCTCTGAAATACAACAGAACACACGTCCTTCTGAAATATAACAGAACACATGTCCCTCTGAAATATAACAGAACACATGTCCCTCTTAAATATAACAGAACACGCGTCCCTCTTAAATATACCAGAATACATCTCCCTTTTAAATATAACAGAACACATATCCCTCTGAAATATTACAGAACACATGTTCCTCTAAAATATAACAGAACACATGTCCATCCAAATAAAACAGAAGACATGTCCCTCTGAAATATAACAGAACACACGTCCCTCTTAAATATAACAGAACACGTGTCCCTCTTAAATATAACAGAACACATGTCCCTCTGAAATATAACAGAACACATGTCCCTCTGAAATATAACAGAACACATGTCCCTCCAAAATATAACAGAACACATGTCCCTCTGAAATATAACAGAACACACGTCCCTCTGAAATATAACAGAACACATGTCCCTCTGAAATATAACAGAACACATGTCCCTCTTAAATATAACAGAACACATGTCCCTCCAAAATATAACAGAACACATGTCCCTCTGAAATAAAACAGAACACATGTCCCTCTGAAATATAACAGAACACATGTCCCTCTGAAATATAACAGAGCACATGTCCTTCTGAAATATAACAGAACACATGTCCCTCTAAAATATAACAGAACACATGTCCCTCTGAAATATAACAGAACACATGTCCCTCTGAAATATAACAGAACACACGTCCCTCTGAAATATAACAGAACACATGTCCCTCTGAAATATAACAGAACACATGTCCCTCTGAAATATAACAGAACACATATCCCTCTGAAAATATAACAGAACACACGTCCCTCTGAAATATAACAGAACACATGTCCCTCTTAAATATACCAGAATACATGTCCCTCTTAAATATAACAGAGCACATGTTCCTCTGAAATATAACAGAACACGTTTCCTTCTTAAATATACCAGAATACATGTCCCTCTTAAATATAACAGAGCACATGTTCCTCTTAAATATAACAGAACACGTGTCCCTCAAAAATATAACAGAACACGTGTCCCTCAAAAATATAACAGAGCACATGTCCCTCTGAAATATAACAGAACACATGTCTCACTGAAATATAACAGAACACACGTCCTTCTGAAATATAACAGAACACATGTCCCTCTGAAATATAACAGAACACATGTCCCTCTTAAATATAACAGAGCACATGTCCCTCAAAAATATAACAGAACACGTGTCCCTCAAAAATATAACAGAGCACATGTTCCTCTTAAATATAACAGAACACATGTCTCACTGAAATACAACAGAACACACGTCCTTCTGAAATATAACAGAACACATGTCCCTCTGAAATATAACAGAACACATGTCCCTCTTAAATATACCAGAATACATGTCCCTCTTAAATATAACAGAGCACATGTTCCTCTTAAATATAACAGAACACGTGTCCCTCAAAAATATAACAGAACACGTGTCCCTCAAAAATATAACAGAGCACATGTCCCTCTGAAATATAACAGAACACATGTCCCTCTGAAATATAACAGAACACACGTCCTTCTGAAATATAACAGAACACATGTCCCTCTTAAATATAACAGAACACGCGTCCCTCTTAAATATACCAGAATACATGTCCCTCTTAAATATAACAGAACACATATCCCTCTGAAATATTACAGAACACATGTTCCTCTTAAATATAACAGAACACATATCCCTCTGAAATATTACAGAACACATGTTCCTCTAAAATATAACAGAACACATGTCCATCCAAATAAAACAGAAGACATGTCCCTCTGAAATATAACAGAACACGTGTCCCTCTTAAATATAACAGAACACGTGTCCCTCTGAAATATAACAGAACACATGTCCCTCTGAAATATAACAGAACACATGTCCCTCTCAAATATAACAGAACACATGTCCCTCCAAAATATAACAGAACACATGTCCCTCTGAAATATAACAGAACACACGTCCCTCTGAAATATAACAGAACACATGTCCCTCTGAAATATAACAGAACACATGTCCCTCTTAAATATAACAGAACACATGTCCCTCCAAAATATAACAGAACACATGTCCCTCTGAAATAAAACAGAACACATGTCCCTCTGAAATATAACAGAACACATGTCTCACTGAAATATAACAGAACACACGTCCTTCTGAAATATAACAGAACACATGTCTCTCTGAAATATAACAGAACACATGTCCCTCTTAAATATAACAGAGCACATGTCCCTCAAAAATATAACAGAACACGTGTCCCTCAAAAATATAACAGAGCACATGTCCCTCTGAAATATAACAGAACACATGTCTCACTGAAATATAACAGAACACACGTCCTTCTGAAATATAACAGAACACATGTCCCTCTGAAATATAACAGAACACATGTCCCTCTTAAATATAACAGAACACGCGTCCCTCTTAAATATACCAGAATACATCTCCCTCTTAAATATAACAGAACTCATATCCCTCTGAAATATTACAGAACACATGTTCCTCTAAAATATAACAGAACACATGTCCATCCAAATAAAACAGAAGACATGTCCCTCTGAAATATAACAGAACACGTGTCCCTCTTAAATATAACAGAACACGTGTCCCTCTTAAATATAACAGAAACCATGTCCCTCTGAAATATAACAGAACACATGTCCCTCTGAAATATAACAGAACACATGTCCCTCAAAAATATAACAGAACACATGTCCCTCTGAAATATAACAGAACACACGTCCCTCTGAAATATAACAGAACACATGTCCCTCTGAAATATAACAGAACACATGTCTCTCTTAAATATAACAGAACACATGTCCCTCCAAAATATAACAGAACACATGTCCCTCTGAAATAAAACAGAACACATGTCCCTCTGAAATATAACAGAACACATGTCCCTCTGAAATATAACAGAGCACATGTCCTTCTGAAATATAACAGAACACATGTCCCTCTGAAATATAACAGAACACATGTCCCTCTGAAATATAACAGAACACATGTCCCTCTGAAATATAACAGAACACACGTCCCTCTGAAATATAACAGAACACATGTCCCTCTGAAATATAACAGAACACATGTCCCTCTGAAATATAACAGAACACATATCCCTCTGAAATATAACAGAACACACGTCCCTCTGAAATATAACAGAACACATGTCCCTCTTAAATATACCAGAATACATGTCCCTCTTAAATATAACAGAGCACATGTTCCTCTGAAATATAACAGAACACGTTTCCTTCTTAAATATACCAGAATACATGTCCCTCTTAAATATAACAGAGCACATGTTCCTCTTAAATATAACAGAACACGTGTCCCTCAAAAATATAACAGAACACGTGTCCCTCAAAAATATAACAGAGCACATGTCCCTCTGAAATATAACAGAACACATGTCTCACTGAAATATAACAGAACACACGTCCTTCTGAAATATAACAGAACACATGTCCCTCTGAAATATAACAGAACACATGTCCCTCTTAAATATACCAGAATACATGTCCCTCTTAAATATAACAGAGCACATGTTCCTCTTAAATATAACAGAACACGTGTCCCTCAAAAATATAACAGAACACGTGTCCCTCAAAAATATGACAGAGCACATGTCCCTCTGAAATATAACAGAACACATGTCCCTCTGAAATATAACAGAACACACGTCCTTCTGAAATATAACAGAACACATGTCCCTCTTAAATATAACAGAACACGCGTCCCTCTTAAATATACCAGAATACATGTCCCTCTTAAATATAACAGAACACATATCCCTCTGAAATATTACAGAACACATGTTCCTCTTAAATATAACAGAACACATATCCCTCTGAAATATTACAGAACACATGTTCCTCTAAAATATAACAGAACACATGTCCATCCAAATAAAACAGAAGACATGTCCCTCTGAAATATAACAGACCACGTGTCCCTCTTAAATATAACAGAAAACGTGTCCCTCTTAAATATAACAGAACACATGTCCCTCTGAAATATAACAGAACACATGTCCCTCTGAAATATAACAGAACACATGTCCCTCTGAAATATAACAGAACACATGTCCCTCTGAAATATAACAGAACACACGTCCCTCTGAAATATAACAGAACACATGTCCCTCTGAAATATAACAGAACACATGTCCCTCTGAAATATAACAGAACACATGTCCCTCTTAAATATAACAGAACACGCGTCCCTCTTAAATATACCAGAATACATCTCCCTCTTAAATATAACAGAACACATGTCCCTCTGAAATATTACAGAACACATGTTCCTCTAAAATATAACAGAACACATGTCCATCCAAATAAAACAGAAGACATGTCCCTCTGAAATATAACAGAACACGTGTCCCTCTTAAATATAACAGAACACGTGTCCCTCTTAAATATAACAGAACACATGTCCCTCTGAAATATAACAGAACACATGTCCCTCTGAAATATAACAGAACACATGTCCCTCTGAAATATAACAGAACACATGTCCCTCTGAAATATAACAGAACACACGTCCCTCTGAAATATAACAGAACATGTGTCCCTCTGAAATATAACAGAACACATGTCCCTCTTAAATATAACAGAACACATGTCCCTCCAAAATATAACAGAACACATGTCCCTCTGAAATAAAACAGAACACATGTCCCTCTGAAATATAACAGAACACATGACCCTCTGAAATATAACAGAGCACATGTCCTTCTGAAATATAACAGAACACATGTCCCTCTGAAATATAACAGAACACACGTCCCTCTGAAATATAACAGAACACATGTCCCTCTGAAATATAACAGAGCACGTGTCCCTCCAAAATATAACAGAGCACATGTCCCTCTGAAATATAACAGAACACACGTCACTCTGAAATATAACAGAACACGTGTCCCTCTTAAATATAACAGAACACGCGCCCCTCTAAAATATAACAGAACACATGTCCCTCTTAAATATAACAGAGCACATGTTCCTCTTAAATATAACAGAACACGTGTCCCTCAAAAATATAACAAAACACGTGTCCCTCTCAAAATATAACAGAGCACATGTCCCTCTGAAATATAACAGAACACATGTCTCACTGAAATATAACAGAACACACGTCCTCCTGAAATATAACAGAACACATGTCCCTCTGAAATATAACAGAATACATGTCCCTCTTAAATATAACAGAGCACATGTTCCTCTTAAATATAACAGAACACACGTCCCTCTGAAATATAACAGAACACATGTCCCTCTGAAATATAACAGAACACATGTCCCTCTTAAATATAACAGAACACATGTCCCTCCAAAATATAACAGAACACATGTCCCTCTGAAATAAAACAGAACACATGTCCCTCTGAAATATAACAGAACACATGTCCCTCTGAAATATAACAGAGCACATGTCCTTCTGAAATATAACAGAACACATGTCCCTCTGAAATATAACAGAACACATGTCCCTCTGAAATATAACAGAACACATGTCCCTCTGAAATATAACAGAACACATGTCCCTCTGAAATATAACAGAACACACGTCCCTCTGAAATATAACAGAACACATGTCCCTCTGAAATATAACAGAACACATGTCCCTCTGAAATATAACAGAACACATGTCCCTCTGAAATATAACAGAACACATGTCCCTCTGAAATATAACAGAACACATGTCCCTCTTAAATATACCAGAATACATGTCCCTCTGAAATATAACAGAGCACATGTTCCTCTTAAATATAACAGAACACGTTTCCCTCTTAAATATACCAGAATACACGTCCCTCTGAAATATAACAGAACACGTGTCCCTCTTAAATATAACAGAACACGCGCCCCTCTAAAATATAACAGAACACATGTCCCTTTTAAATATAACAGAGCACATGTTCCTCTTAAATATAACAGAACACGTGTCCCTCAAAAATATAACAGAACACGTGTCCCTCTCAAAATATAACAGAGCACATGTCCCTCTGAAATATAACAGAACACATGTCTCACTGAAATATAACAGAACACACGTCCTCCTGAAATATAACAGAACACATGTCCCTCTGAAATATAACAGAATACATGTCCCTCTGAAATATAACAGAGCACATGTTCCTCTTAAATATAACAGAACACACGTCCCTCTGAAATATAACAGAACACATGTCCCTCTGAAATATAACAGAACACATGTCCCTCTTAAATATAACAGAACACATGTCCCTCCAAAATATAACAGAACACATGTCCCTCTGAAATAAAACAGAACACATGTCCCTCTGAAATATAACAGAACACATGTCCCTCTGAAATATAACAGAGCACATGTCCTTCTGAAATATAACAGAACACATGTCCCTCTGAAATATAACAGAACACATGTCCCTCTGAAATATAACAGAACACATGTCCCTCTGAAATATAACAGAACACATGTCCCTCTGAAATATAACAGAACACACGTCCCTCTGAAATATAACAGAACACGTGTCCCTCAAAAATATAACAGAACACGTGTCCCTCTCAAAATATAACAGAGCACATGTCCCTCTGAAATATAACAGAACACATGTCTCACTGAAATATAACAGAACACACGTCCTTCTGAAATATAACAGAACACATGTCCCTCTGAAATATAACAGAACATATGTCCCTCTTAAATATAACAGAGCACATGTCCCTTAAAAATATAACAGAACACGTGTCCCTCCAAAATATAACAGAGCACATGTCCCTCTGAAATATAACAGAACACACGTCCCTCTGAAATATAACAGAACACGTGTCCCTTTGAAATATAACAGAACACGCGCCCCTCTAAAATATAACAGAACACATGTCTCACTGAAATATAACAGAACACACGTCCTCCTGAAATATAACAGAACACACGTCCCTCTGAAATATAACAGAACACATGTCTCACTGAAATATAACAGAACACACGTCCTTCTGAAATATAACAGAACACATGTCCCTCTGAAATATAACAGAACACATGTCCCTCTTAAATATAACAGAACACGCGTCCCTCTTAAATATACCAGAATACATCTCCCTCTTAAATATAACAGAACACATATCCCTCTGAAATATTACAGAACACATGTTCCTCTAAAATATAACAGAACACATGTCCATCCAAATAAAACAGAAGACATGTCCCTCTGAAATATAACAGAACACGTGTCCCTCTTAAATATAACAGAACACGTGTCCCTCTTAAATATAACAGAACACATGTCCCTCTGAAATATAACAGAACACATGTCCCTCTGAAATATAACAGAACACATGTCCCTCTGAAATATAACAGAACACATGTCCCTCTTAAATATAACAGAACACGCGTCCCTCTTAAATATACCAGAATACATCTCCCTCTTAAATATAACAGAACACATATCCCTCTGAAATATTACAAAACACATGTTCCTCTAAAATATAACAGAACACATGTCCATCCAAATAAAACAGAAGACATGTCCCTCTGAAATATAACAGAACACGTGTCCCTCTTAAATATAACAGAACACGTGTCCCTCTTAAATATAACAGAACACATGTCCCTCTGAAATATAACAGAACACATGTCCCTCTGAAATATAACAGAACACATGTCCCTCTGAAATATAACAGAACACATGTCCCTATGAAATATAACAGAACACACGTCCCTCTGAAATATAACAGAACACATGTCCCTCTGAAATATAACAGAACACATGTCCCTCTTAAATATAACAGAACACATGTCCCTCCAAAATATAACAGAACACATGTCCCTCTGAAATAAAACAGAACACATGTCCCTCTGAAATATAACAGAACACATGTCCCTCTGAAATATAACAGAGCACATGTCCTTCTGAAATATAACAGAACACATGTCCCTCTGAAATATAACAGAACACATGTCCCTCTGAAATATAATAGAACACATGTCCCTCTGAAATATAACAGAACACATGTCCCTCTGAAATATAACAGAACACACGTCCCTCTGAAATATAACAGAACACATGTCCCTCTGAAATATAACAGAACACATGTCCCTCTGAAATATAACAGAACACATGTCCCTCTGAAATATAACAGAACACACGTCCCTCTGAAATATAACAGAACACATGTCCCTCTTAAATATACCAGAATACATGTCCCTCTTAAATATAACAGAGCACATGTTCCTCTTAAATATAACAGAACACGTGTCCCTCAAAAATATAACAGAACACGTGTCCCTCTCAAAATATAACAGAGCACATGTCCCTCTGAAATATAACAGAACACATGTCCCTCTTAAATATAACAGAACACATGTCCCTCTGAAATATAACAGAACATATGTCCCTCTTAAATATAACAGAGCACATGTCCCTTAAAAATATAACAGAACACGTGTCCCTCCAAAATATAACAGAGCACATGTCCCTCTGAAATATAACAGAACACACGTCCCTCTGAAATATAACAGAACACGTGTCCCTTTGAAATATAACAGAACACGCGCCCCTCTAAAATATAACAGAACACATGTCTCACTGAAATATAACAGAACACACGTCCTCCTGAAATATAACAGAACACATGTCCCTCTGAAATATAACAGAACACATGTCTCACTGAAATATAACAGAACACATGTCCCTCTGAAATATAATAGAACACATGTCCCTCTGAAATATAACAGAACACATGTCCCTCTGAAATATAACAGAACACACGTCCTTCTGAAATATAACAGAACACATGTCCCTCTGAAATATAACAGAACATATGTCCCTCTTAAATATAACAGAGCACATGTCCCTTAAAAATATAACAGAACACGTGTCCCTCCAAAATATAACAGAGCACATGTCCCTCTGAAATATAACAGAACACACGTCCCTCTGAAATATAACAGAACACGTGTCCCTTTGAAATATAACAGAACACGCGCCCCTCTAAAATATAACAGAACACATGTCTCACTGAAATATAACAGAACACATGTCTCACTGAAATATAACAGAACACACGTCCTCCTGAAATATAACAGAACACACGTCCCTCTGAAATATAACAGAACACATGTCTCACTGAAATATAACAGAACACATGTCCCTCTGAAATATAACAGAACACACGTCCTCCTGAAATATAACAGAACACACGTCCCTCTGAAATATAACAGAACACATGTCTCACTGAAATATAACAGAACACACGTCCTTCTGAAATATAACAGAACACATGTCCCTCTGAAATATAACAGAACACATGTCCCTCTTAAATATAACAGAACACGCGTCCCTCTTAAATATACCAGAATACATGTCCCTCTTAAATATAACAGAACACATATCCCTCTGAAATATTACAGAACACATGTTCCTCTAAAATATAACAGAACACATGTCCATCCAAATAAAACAGAAGACATGTCCCTCTGAAATATAACAGAACACGTGTCCCTCTTAAATATAACAGAACACGTGTCCCTCTTAAATATAACAGAACACATGTCCCTCTGAAATATAACAGAATACATGTCCCTCTTAAATATAACAGAACACATATCCCTCTGAAATATTACAGAACAC
Source organism: Mimachlamys varia (assembly GCA_947623455.1). NCBI lineage: Eukaryota > Metazoa > Mollusca > Bivalvia > Pectinida > Pectinidae > Mimachlamys > Mimachlamys varia. The sequence goes on from OX392531.1 coordinate 58,032,504, forward strand.
ATGTTCCTCTAAAATATAACAGAACACATGTCCATCCAAATAAAACAGAAGACATGTCCCTCTGAAATATAACAGAACACGTGTCCCTCTTAAATATAACAGAACACGTGTCCCTCTTAAATATAACAGAACACATGTCCCTCTGAAATATAACAGAACACATGTCCCTCTTAAATATAACAGAACACATGTCTCATTGAAATAAAACAGAACACGTGTCCCTCTGAAATATAACAGAACACGTGTCCTTCTGAAATATAACAGAACACATGTCCCTCCAAAATATAACAAACACATGTCCCTCTGAAATATAACAGAACACGTGTCTCACTGAAATATAACAGAATACATGTCTCACTGAAATATAACAGAACACATGTCCCTCTGAGATATAACAGAATACATGTCCCTCTGAAATATAACAACACACGTCCCTCTGAAATATAACAGAACACGCGTCCCTCTTAAATATATGGGAACACATGTCCCTCTTAAATATATGGGAACACATGTAACTCCAAAATATAACAGAACACACGTCCCTCTGAAATATAACAGAACACACGTCCCTCTGAAATATAACAGAACATATGTCCCTCTTAAATATAGGGGAACACATGTCCCTCTTAAATATATGGGAACACATGTACCTCCAAAATATAACAGAACACACGTCCCTCTGAAATATAACAGAACACACGTCCCTCTGAAATATAACAGAACACATGCCCCTCTTAAATATAACAGAACACATGTCTCATTGAAATAAAACAGAACACGTGTCCCTCTGAAATATAACAGAACACACGTCCCTCTTAAATTTAACAGAACACATGTCCCTCTTAAATATAACAGAACACATGTACCTCCAAAATATAACAGAACACATGTCTCATTGAAATAAAACAGAACACGTGTCCCTCTGAAATATAACAGAACACATGTCCCTCTGAAATATAACAGAACACATGTCCCTCTGAAATATAACAGAACACACGTCCCTCTGAAATATAACAGAATACATGTCTCACTGAAATATAACAGAACACATGTCCCTCTGAAATATAACAGAACACACGTCCCTCTGAAATATAACAGAACACATGTCCCTCTGAAATATAACAGAACACATGTCCCTCTGAAATATAACAGAACACATGTCTCACTGAAATATAACAAACACATGTCCCTCTGAAATATAACAGAACACATGTCCCTCTGAAGTATAACAGAACACATGTCCCTCCAAAATATAACAAACACATGTCCCTCTGAAATATAACAGAACACATGTCCCTCTGAGGTATAACAGAACACATGTCCCTCCAAAATATAACAAACACATGTCCCTCTGAAATATAACAAACACATGTCCCTCTGAAATTTAACAGAACACATGTCCCTCCAAAATATAACAAACACATGTCCCTCTGAAATATAACAAACACATGTCCCTCCAAAATATAACAAACACATGTCCCTCTGAAATATAACAGAATGCATGTCCCTCTGAAATATAACAGAAGACATGTCCCTCTGAAATATAACAGAACACATGTCCCTCCAAAATATAACAGAACACATGTCCCTCTGAAATGTAACAAAATACATGTCCCTCTGAAATATAACAGAAGACATGTCCCTCTGAAATATAACAGAAGACATGTCCCTCCAAAATATAACAGAACACATGTCCCTCTGAAATATAACAGAACACGTGTCCCTCTAAAATATAACAGAACACGCGTTCCTCTAAGATATTAGAGAAAAGCACTTCTTTCTAAAACATAAAAGGTTAGCATGTCAGTCGAATAAATAAAAAAAATCGAACCTCACATCCCTTCAAAAAAATGAGATGAAGAGGTCCCTTTGACCCATAAGAGAAAAAACATATCCCTCTATGAAATAAGAGATCCGCAAGTCCCTCTAAGATAAACAGATAGTATGCCCCTCAAAGTTCAGAATGTCTCTCTAAAATATAAAACATAACAATTTCCCTCTCAGAAATAAAAGACTTGCATGACCCTCTAAAACATAAAATATAACAACGTCCCTCTCAGAATGGTTAGCAATAAAATGTGTATAACTCTTACTTGCCAACTTTTTGAAATTTACATGGGTGATATTACGCGTCCTCAGAATTGAAAACGTAAATAATAAGTAACCATATACATTTAGAGGGAAAATAACACTTTTAAATGGATTCTTTTGAGCTCTTAGGAACAGTCTAGCAAAGTTGAAAATACAACATTTCGGGGTTTAAAATTGGGAGTCTCCCTCCTAAATAGGGAGGGTTGGCAAGTATGAAATTTCATTAACTAATCCACGATAACTTTCTTTACACTGCGACATATTATCATTGCCTTCAACAAGATTTAACGCTTCCTGCTATTACATTTACCAGGGACGTATATATGTCCCTGTATTTACAAATGAAGAATATATTATTGATACAATGGAAAAGAACAAATAGTATTCGGACAAACGGCCAGCAATCGTAAGTTTTCATCGCTTTTGCTGGCTAGTAGGCCTATCATTTCCTCAGCCGATACTAAAAGTAAGATCAAAAGGTGAAAAATATCCATGCAAATCCTACCAAATTAAGCTACAAGCATGAATGGGTAAATACTAGATGAACCAACCTCAATTTGATTTATAACTGTAACATAAAAACCGTTTCATTTAAGGTTTTGTAATAGTTTTTTTATAGATCCATAGAACTGAAACGTAAACGAATACCGGAAGTAGCATTATTCCGTACTTGAAAGAATGTGTCGGTTTACCTTTTATTAACGGTTCTGTACTTCCGCTTGTGTGCTTTGTGTTGTCGGCGTCAGATGCAGCATTGTCTTTTGATCAAAACATTTCAATTTCTCTTCTCAATTAAGATAACATAAGAAATGGAAGAGAAGGACAAAGAAAAGAAACGTCAAGGAGCAGAAGACGAAGGAGAAGACAGCGAAGCTAGGCGAACAAGCAGGCGGAAACGGGCCAGGGTAAAAGCACGTTACCGAATTTATTTACTTGACTGTTGTCGTGCATCAGTGTTGTCTTTTGTCATAACTACATCAATCGGAATTTCAGAATGTCATATTTATTTTGTTTTTTTGAGTAAAGTAGTAATTGACATCTTAATATGTCAATTGTATTTGCACCACATTGTAATGTTATATCGCTTCTTGTAGCAATCGGCGAGCTGAAATCAGGGGAGATAATCATTACATTAGTCGTCAAGTAAAATTTCGGTGTCTTATTCTTCCTGTATGGATGTAACGTGCAGGCCGTCAGCCATCCAACTACTGACAACGCTTACCTTTGCTTAACTATCTTGGGCGTGTCCCCGGGTTATACTGCATGATTGGAAAAGCTAGCTAGTATGGATTTGTTACTAAAAATAGCTTAAATCACTTTAAACTCATCTTTTTAACTTTTCCTGCCATGTTGCATTAATATTTTGCTGAAACATGTTTAATGGAATCATTTGCTACTTAGAAACTTGATGTAACAATCATCGCCATAGTAACTCTACCATGGTAACATAGGCCATATATACCGGAAGTGTTGCATCTGTTTTCAGTACTTTCCCGCACGTATATGAAATTAATTTTTGTATTTCCACAATGTTTCATGCTTAAATAATATAAATGCAATTTGTTAAGAAAATTGAAGTTTAAAGTGACTTTGGCTATTTAGTAACAAATCTGATAATTTTCTAAATATATCTAAACATTTTGAAATTGAATGAAATCTAAAAATATCTGTAATTATTTACTATCTATTATACATATTTCATGACAAAAAACTAGTGATTATTACATATTAAATGTAGCAATACATATTGTTATGCATAATATGGTTTTTGATGGTATATTCATTTCTCAATAGACCTTTGGCTTTTTCACATGAAATGTCAACTTTGTGATATAAGTGCACAACACATCCATGACAATAAATTTCATTACTCCAATGTTGTCATGAAATATTGAACAATTACATCAAATAAAATTAAAGATAATTCAAATTCTAGAACACATTAGGTTTAATTGACTCTATGGATAAGTCTGCTATAAGAGATTGTAAACATGTCTGTTTGCTCATTAATGGGAAACACTCTGGACATTATACTGCTTTGTCAGCCTGCTATTTATGGCTTAATAAAATAACTTGCTTTGCAATGTCTTCTTCCATTGTGATGTTATATGTATGTGCTACTACTAAGTTTATATTAATGTAAGTCTAATTTGAGGACAGGTTGAGTACAAGGAGATGGATGAACAGCTGGCAAACATTTCTGAGGATGAGTACTATTCCGAGGAAGAGAAGAAAGACAAGCCTGAAAAAAGTGCACCGCCGCCACCACCTCCAAAAGTAGAGGCAGATCCAGAACCGGCCGATGAGAGTGAAAATGATGATCCTACTGGTAACTAGATTAGTTTTCAACTTTAAACCATTTCATACTTATTAATCTAGCTCACAAGGACTTAATCATGTTAAAATATTATCAGGGAAATTGTGGCACGTTTTACATCAAGGTCGTTATAATTACTAGTCACAGTTGTTAACATCATTATGAATTTCATTACAAATACAAAGAATTATTCCTTCCTAACTGTATTTGTTACATGAATATGCTTGTCAATTACAGGTAATCATAGAAAAATGTATTCATTGGTTTCATAGTCCTGCTAAATTGATCTTGTCACACAAACGAAGGTTGAATTCAGTTTTTTAAAACCATTACACATTATTCACTAACTACTGTATTAGTACTTTTAGACTTAACACAAAAACCATTATTATGTTGATGTATTATTTCCAGGTCTTGAAGGAGCAGCCTTTCAGAGTCGTCTGCCTTTTGATAAGATGACCTCCCAAGAGGCAGCATGCTTCCCTGATATTATTCAAGGTCCCCCTCAGTCACAAAAGGTGTTCCTATACTTGAGAAACAGACAGGTAATTGTTTGATGACCCTACAACTAAAGAAATGTTCATTAATTAACCTGATAATATACAGTGTTCTCCCCAGGTCGTTTTAGCGTAACAGTACCGTTACGCATGCATGGATCAAGATAGGCTTAGATCGAAGTTGGAGAGCAGATATTGCAAGTGCACATGGCGGCCATTGTTAGAACCTGAATAATCTTGTGTAATCCGTGATGCAATACCTATTGAAACATGGTTGAGAGGCGTTAATCATTTTTGGCACCAACACTATAAATAAAACATGTCTTTCCCAGTTTGACAACAGTAGCAAAAAAATCATTTTACTTGATGATTACAATTCAATTTGTTTTTAAAGAGAACAACTTAATTTTTCTGATAAAATTGAGTTTTGCTTACAATGTTTATGGCACACTGACTAAATATATGTCACACTGACTACATATATGTCACACTGACTATATATGTCACACTGACTATATATGTCACACTGACTATATATGTCACACTGACTATATATGTCACACTGACTATATATGTCACACTGACTATATATATGTCACACTGACTATATATGTCACACTGACTATATATGTCACACTGACTATATATGTCACACTGACTATATATGTCACACTGACTATATATGTCACACTGACTATATATATGTCACACTGACTATATATATATGTCACACTGACTATATATGTCACACTGACTATATATATGTCACACATAAATGTCACGCTGACTATATATATGTCACACTGACTATATATGTCACACTGACTATATATATGTCACACTGACTATATATGTCACACTGACTAGATATATGTCACACTGACTATATATGTCACACTGACTATATATGTCACACTGACTATATATGTCACACTGACTATATATATGTCACACTGACTATATATGTCACACTGACTATATATGTCACACTGACTATATATGTCACACTGACTATATATGTCACACTGACTAGATATGTCACACTGACTAGATATGTCACACTGACTAGATATGTCACACTGACTAGATATGTCACACTGACTAGATATGTCACACTGACTACATATATGTCACACTGACTACATATATGTCACACTGACTATATATGTCACACTGACTAAATATTTGTCACACTGACTAAATATATATCACACTGTTATCTTGCACATTTACTAATTGTTGTATGTTTAACACTTTCATGATATGACTCTGACCTATAAGCTGTACTGCTTTTGGAATAAACATAAGCTGACTTGACTAGATATGTTACTGAGATTATTCATACTAAGCAGTCTTGTGACCAGGTGTACTAAGAAGTTAATGTGATTTAACCCCCACCCCTGTATTAGGGGTGGGTATACTGGAATCGGGTTGTGCATCCGTCTGTCTGTCTGTCTGTAGATCTAAACACAATTTTGTCCGGCTATGCATTCGCTCAGTTTTCAACAGATCATTTTAAAATTTTGTGGTAATAGACAGTACAGTATGAAGATGTGCCCCTTGAAGTTAACTTGCGTTTTCGACCCTTTTTCAGAAAGTTGTTCCCCTTTTTATGTAAAAAATGAACACAATTATTGTGTCCGGCTATGCATTCGCTCAGTTTTCAACAGATCATTTTAAAATTTTGTGGGAATAGACAGTACAGTAAGAAATTGTGCCCCTCTTTTGTTGTACAAATAACTTTAAGGGGCAGGGTGTATTAGTTTGCCCCCGGAAGACAGTTCTATTTTTCTCCTGTTTGTCCCACAGATTATATATACTAAGCAGTCTTGTGACCAGGTGTACTAAGAAGTTAATGTAAGTTTCACCTGTTTGTCACACAGATTCAGCTTTGGTTGGAGAATCCCAAACAGCAGCTGACATTTGAGAATGCCTTACCTCAGATTGAGGCCCCTTACAACAGTGAGTGTATCCCTACAACATGTGTCTGTATCTTATGGACATCAGAATTATATAGATTCACTTACCGTTATCACTGTCATATCATAGACTATACTTGTTCAAATCCAAATCACTTACATAGGAGAGATCTTAAGAACTGATGGACGAACCATAAGTGTGTTCACATAATTATTGACATTAGTGTACATGTGTTTACAATTGACTTGCTAATCATGCTAATAAAATGTAACATTTTAAAACATCAGTGAGAATCTAAAGATCAGACCATTAAAACAATCTATTTCAAATGTGGAAATATGTAGTTCGATTCTCAAAGTGTACTTCAAACTTAGTAGCCAGCAGTAGTTTTTTAGAATCTACACATGACTATTTAGGAGGATGGTGTACACATTAATTGCCTCTAAAAGTTGAAGTGCTTGACTTTGCTGTATATAGGTGACGGGCCCCTAGTAATGAGAGTGCACGCCTATCTGGAGCGGTTTGGCTACATAAACTTTGGGGTGTACAAGCGTCTAAAACCATTACCAGGTATGTATCTCCGACCTTACAAGAATATCATGGCTTTCTCATTGGGAAAATGCTTTCAACACATTCTAAATAAAGTCATATCTTGCAAAATGGTGACTTCAGCTGCAAATTGAACTATCACTTGGTAATTGACCTGTGATTCGTCCTGAATATCTTGGGATCTGTTCTTGCAAATGTTCTGATGTCTTTCAGATTGTAATTGTCTTGCAGTCATTCATACTTTTTATATTCCAACATTTTTATAGTAAAGAAGCATGGAAGGGTGATTATCATCGGGGCTGGTATTGCGGGGCTCACAGCTGCCCGCCAACTCATGTCGTTTGGGATGGAGGTCATTGTGCTGGAGGCTCGGGTAAGTTTGGGATGGAGGTCATTGTGCTGGAGGCTCGGGTAAGTTTAAGTCGGCAGATAATACCAGTTCTTTTGAAATCTGTAAAGTAATAAAAGGTACAAAAAAAGTGAATGATGTTTACAGTCAATACAAATATCATGTTTGGAAATACAACAAATAAACAAGCAAACAAGCTAATAAAGAATTTCCTGTCAACTGCTGACAAACAAACTAACAACACAAGAATTCGGGAGATGCAGGTTGATCAGAACTCTTGGCAAGTTTTATGGTCGCCATCTTTGTCTCATTGAGAAATATTCTGTATCTTTAAGTGATATGAAGATGGACGTTTTTCAGTATGCTCATTAGTGTGTTAACTTGTTGTGATTGTTTATGATACTTGTTTCTCATTATGAGAACATTATGTTTACTTGGATGTGACAAAGATTTACATGGCAGGTGTCGTCGATGAAGCAAAAGACGCTAACTCTCCCGGAACACCTGGTCTTATTCTCTTGTACTTTTACAAGGGTCTCCATGTAAATCTTTCCTTTGTTCATATTTTAATTTGCCTCTGGTTTAATTGATTTTGAGTTGGGATTATGATTTTGGTAACGTATTTGGTATTCTCTAATTTATAATAATAATGATAATTTGAGGTTCTTATATACCGCTTTATGACAACTTGAAAGTCGCCTCAAAGCGGTTCACAAATTATCATCCATGATTATAGGGCCTTAGCAACCAGCCAATATCTTTCTCAACTCTCTTGGGGGCATACAACCGGTGCTACCATCTCGGCACTCACGGCTAGCATTCTACAATTTCTAACACTACCCAACCACGTACTCATTTATAGCTGATTAGACTGGAACAAGCGAAGTAAAGTATCTTGCTCAAGGATACAACACAAGTGCCATGACTGGGACTCAAACTCGCACCCTTCGATCACAAGCCCAGCATCCTACCACTAGACCACTGTGCCTCTGTTTTTAGCTCCTTGTACAGTCAGCATAGAGAAAACATATACAGGTCAAGAATTGTCGAGTCTGCTGTGAAGTAGCTATAAGTCCTACATCAACCAAACTTACATGCTTGATGTGTCTAAGGATACACAGCACATGCTCACCTTCGGATGCTGGATTTGACCTATATTTTCTGCTTGAATGACCATGTTTGTGGACTTAGTGAGTTTGGTTAAAAAGAATTGTCAAGTCTGTTGTGAAGTAGCTATAAGTCCTACATCATTCATCAACATTATGAATACAAATTTTGTATATTTTATATGAGGTTGTAATATGGTTATTTCTTGACATTTTCTTGTGACTTTCTTGTGAATTATGTGTGTACAAGCGAGCATTGGGTGGATTTGACACCATCTCCGGTTATATTCTTTTAATATTCTGCTTTTAATCAATTTTCCAACACACTTTATTAACATTGCTGACTGTACAAGGAACCAGCACTTGACCTGCCGACTGTACAAGGAACCAACACTTGACCTGTATATGTTTTAACTATGCTGACTGTACAAGGAACCAGCACTTGACCTGTATATGTTTTCTCTATGCTGACTGTACAAAGAACCAGCACTTGACCTGTATATGTTTTCTCTATGCTGACTGTACAAGGAACCAGCACTTGACCTGTATATGTTTTCTCTATGCTGACTGTACAAAAAACCAGCACTTGACCATGTATATATTTTCTCTATACTGACTGTACAAAGAACCAGCACTTGACCATGTATATGATTTCTCTATGCTGACTGTACAAAGAACCAGCACTTGACTTGTATATGTTTTAACTATGCTGACTGTACAAGGAACCAGCACTTGACCATGTATATATTTTCTCTATACTGACTGTACAAAAAACCAGCACTTGACCATGTTTATATTTTCTCTATACTGACTGTACAAAGAACCAGCACTTGACCTGCCGACTGTACAAAGAACCAGCACTTGACCTGCCGACTGTACAAAGAACCAGCACTTGACCATGTATATGTTTTCTCTATGCTGAATGTACAAGGAACCAGCACTTGACCTGTATATGTTTTCTCTATGCTGACTGCAAGGAACCAGCACTTGACCATGTATATGTTTTCTCTATGCTGACTGTACAAGGAACCAGCACTTGACCTGTATATGTTTTCTCTATGCTGACTATACAAGGAACCAGCACTTGACCTGTATATGTTTTCTCTATGCTGACTGTACAAAGAACCAGCACTTGACCTGCCGACTGTACAAGGAACCAACACTTGACCTGTATATGTTTTAACTATGCTGACTGTACAAGGAACCAGCACTTGACCTGTATATGTTTTCTCTATGCTGACTGTACAAAGAACCAGCACTTGACCTGTATATGTTTTATCTATGCTGACTGTACAAGGAACCAGCACTTGACCTGTATATGTTTTCTCTATGCTGACTGTACAAAGAACCAGCACTTGACCTGTATATGTTTTATCTATGCTGACTGTACAAGGAGCCAGCACTTGACCTGTATATGTTTTCTCTATGCTGACTGTACAAAAAACCAGCACTTGACCTGTATATGTTTTCTCTATACTGACTGTACAAGGAACCAGCACTTGACCTGTATATGTTTTCTCTATGCTGACTGTACAAAAAACCAGCACTTGACCATGTATATGTTTTCTCTATGCTGACTGTACAAGGAACCAGCACTTGACCATGTATATGTTTTCTCTATGCTGACTGTACAAGGAACCAGCACTTGACCTGTATATGTTTTCTCTATGCTGACTGTACAAGGAACCAGCACTTGACCTGTATATGTTTTCTCTATGCTGACTATACAAGGAACCAGCACTTGACCTGTATATGTTTTCTCTGTGCTGACTGTACAAGGAACCAGCACTTGACCTGTATGTTTTCTCTATGCTGACTGTACAAAGAACCAGCACTTGACCATGTATATATTTTCTCTATACTGACTGTACAAAAAACCAGCACTTGACCATGTTTATATTTTCTCTATACTGACTGTACAAAGAACCAGCACTTGACCTGCCGACTGTACAAAGAACCAGCACTTGACCTGCCGACTGTACAAAGAACCAGCACTTGACCATGTATATGTTTTCTCTATGCTGAATGTACAAGGAACCAGCACTTGACCTGTATATGTTTTCTCTATGCTGACTGTGCAAGGAACCAGCACTTGACCATGTATATGTTTTCTCTATGCTGACTGTACAAGGAACCAGCACTTGACCTGTATATGTTTTCTCTATGCTGACTATACAAGGAACCAGCACTTGACCTGTATATGTTTTCTCTGTGCTGACTGTACAAGGAACCAGCACTTGACCTGTATATGTTTTCTCTATGCTGACTGTACAAAGAACCAGCACTTGACCTGCCGACTGTACAAGGAACCAACACTTGACCTGTATATGTTTTAACTATGCTGACTGTACAAGGAGCCAGCACTTGACCTGTATATGTTTTCTCTATGCTGACTGTACAAAGAACCAGCACTTGACCTGTATATGTTTTCTCTATGCTGACTGTACAAGGAACCAGCACTTGACCTGTATATGTTTTCTCTATGCTGACTGTACAAAGAACCAGCACTTGACCTGTATATGTTTTCTCTATGCTGACTGTACAAGGAACCAGCACTTGACCTGTATATGTTTTCTCTATGCTGACTATACAAGGAACCAGCACTTGACCATGTATATGTTTTCTCTGTGCTGACTATACAAGGAACCAGCACTTGACCTGTATATGTTTTCTCTGTGCTGACTATACAAAGAACCAGCACTTGACCTGTATATGTTTTCTCTGTGCTGACTGTACAAGGAACCAGCACTTGACCTGTATATGTTTTCTCTATGCTGACTATACAAGGAACCAGCACTTGACCTGTATATGTTTTCTCTGTGCTGACTGTACAAGGAACCAGCACTTGACCTGTATGTTTTCTCTATGCCGACTGTACAAAGAACCAGCACTTGACCATGTATATATTTCTCTATGCTGACTGTACAAAGAACCAGCACTTGACCTGCCGACTGTACAAGGAACCAGCACTTGACCTGTATATGTTTTAACTATGCTGACTGTACAAAGAACCAGCACTTGACCTGTATATGTTTTCTCTATGCTGACTGTACAAAGAACCAGCACTTGACCTGTATGTTTTCTCTATACTGACTGTACAAAGAACCAGCACTTGACCTGCCGACTGTACAAGGAACCAGCACTTGACCTGCCGACTGTACAAGGAACCAGCACTTGACCATGTATATGTTTTCTCTATGCTGACTGTACAAAGAACCAGCACTTGACCATGTATATATTTCTCTATGCTGACTGTACAAGGAACCAGCACTTGACCTGCCGACTGTACAAGGAACCAGCACTTGACCTGCCGACTGTACAAGGAACCAGCACTTGACCATGTATATGTTTTCTCTATGCTGACTGTACAAAGAACCAGCACTTGACCTGTATATATTTCTCTATGCTGACTGTACAAGGAACCAGCACTTGACCATGTATATGTTTTCTCTATGCCGACTGTACAAGGAACCAGCACTTGACCATGTATATGTTTTCTCTATGCTGACTGTACAAGGAACCAGCACTTGACCATGTATATATTTCTCTATGCCGACTGTACAAGGAACCAGCACTTGACCTGTATATGTTTTCTCTATACTGACTGTACAAGGAACCAGCACTTGACCTGTATATGTTTTCTCTATGCTGACTGTACAAGGAACCAGCACTTGACCTGTAAGGTGACAGTACCCAAATCGGATCAGTACCCAAATCGGATCACTTTTTTTAAAAATACTTCTAAATCAACAACAGTGTCAACAGATTAATTATAACAATAATATAGTCTTAGAATAGATAGTCACACACCATTTTATGTCCACATATCATAAGTTTTTTAGTTGAAATATGCCATAAAACATTTTTGAATCTAAAAACTTTGCGTTTTGTTATGTTTCTGAAAAAAATGGTGCGTGCAACGCCTATGCGTTCTGTTTTGAACTATAAAAATAAATCCACCCGATAGAAATACTTGTTTTCATATGAATTCTAAAGGACATCATTAAATGTTGATATGCTACAACAAAAATATTAATTTGAAATGTAAAATACTGCGAAATTCAAGTCTTGATCCGATTTGGGTCCTCAAATTCGCAAAATCTCAAACCGCTGATTGGTGACGTCAGAGCGTTCTATAAATATCCAAAGTGAACCTCGAGTGCTATTTTTTTTTGTAAGAACACCTATCGATGTTCTTCTTTTGATGCAACCATTAATGGATATAATTCATCTTCAGATTTTTTAATGAATGAATAAAATGATGGTTTGGTGATCCGATTTGGGTACTGTCACCTTATATGTTTTCTCTATGCTGACTGTACAAAGAACCAGCACTTGACCTGTATATGTTTTCTCTATGCCGACTGTACAAAGAACCAGCACTTGACCTGTATATGTTTTCTCTATGCTGACTGTACAAAGAACCAGCACTTGACCATGTATATATTTCTCTATGCTGACTGTACAAGGAACCAGCACTTGACCTGCCGACTGTACAAGGAACCAGCACTTGACCATGTATATGTTTTCTCTATGCTGACTGTACAAGGAACCAGCACTTGACCTGTATATGTTTTCTCTATGCTGACTGTACAAAGAACCAGCACTTGACCTGTATGTTTTCTCTATGCTGACTGTACAAGGAACCAGCACTTGACCTGTATATGTTTTCTCTATGCTGACTGTACAAGGAACCAGCACTTGACCTGTATATGTTTTAACTATGCTGACTGTACAAGGAACCAGCACTTGACCTGTATATGTTTTCTCTATGCTGACTGTACAAGGAACCAGCACTTGACCTGTATGTTTTCTCTATGCTGACTGTACAAGGAACCAGCACTTGACCTGCCGACTGTACAAGGAACCAGCACTTGACCTGTATGTTTTCTCTTTGCTGACTGTACAAGGAACCAGCTCTTGACCTGTATGTTTTCTCTATGCTGACTGTAAAAAGAACCAGCACTTGACCTGTATATTTTTTCTCTATGCTGACTGTACAAAGAACCAGCACTTGACCTGTATATGTTTTCTCTATGCTGACTGTACAAGGAACCAGCACTTGACCTGTATATGTTTTCTCTATGCTGACTGTACAAGGAACCAGCACTTGACCATGTATATGTTTTCTCTATGCTGACTGTACAAAGAACCAGCACTTGACCTGTATATGTTTTCTCTATGCTGACTATACAAGGAACCAGCACTTGACCTGTATATGTTTTCTCTATAGGACCGGGTAGGAGGGAGAGTGGCCACCTTCCGTAAAGGCAACTATGTAGCAGATCTTGGGGCCATGGTTGTCACTGGCCTTGGTAAGTATTGATGATATTAGTGAACTAGTAACTACCATTGTTTGGGACCTCTGATACACATTGGCCAGAGGACAGAGCCTATTACACATTATAATTATGTGTTGACCTCCCACCGTAGACAAAGACCATATTAACTAGGTTAATTCTAGCCCACCATCATCAGATGGTGGGCTATTCAAATCGCCCTGAGTCCGTGGTCCGTTCGTCCTTAAACAATTCTTGTTATTGCTATTTCTTGAGAAGAACTGAATAGATCTTTCTTAAATTGCATATGTAGGTTCCCCTTGGTCCCTTTTGAATTTGAGCCTGATTGGAAAAACAAAATGGCTGAAAAGGGCCATCTTGTATTTTGACATTGAAATTTTGTTAACGCTGTTTCGTGAGAAGTACTGGATGGATCTTATTCAAATGTCATATGAATAAGGTTCCCCTTGGTGCCTAGTTGTGCCCTTTTGATATTGGAACTGATTGAAAAAACAAAATGGCTGAAAGTTGGCCATCTTGAATTTTGAAATGAAAGTTTCCTTTCACTATATCTTGAGAAGAACCTGATAGATCTTACTCAAATTTCATATGTAGGTTCCCCTTTGTTTCTAGTTGTGCCCTTTTGATTTCAGGACTGATTGAAAAAACAAAATTGCTGAAAGGCGGCCATCGTTGATTTTAGAATTTAAAGCTTGTTATCACTAGTTCTTGAGTAGTACGTGATGGTTCTTCCTCATATTTCATATGTAGGTTCCTCTTGTTTAAGAAATACAAGATGGGTTTGGAACTTGGTATTGATCAGAAAAACAACACTCTTGACAAGAGACCTTCTCTCAGCTATTCAATTTTCAAGAGAAACTCATAGAACTAAGTTAAATAGATAAATGACAGTTAAATAAGAAGTGAAAGATCCATCTTTCTAAGAATGAATGAAAAATCCATCCATGGTGGGTGCTGAGATCCTTCTGGGATTTCTTATTAGGTTACTTATTATGTTACAGGTGGGAACCCAATCACTGTGATGAGCCGACAAATCAACATGGAACTTCACAAGATCAAACAGAAATGTCCCCTGTATGAAACCAATGGAGGAACGGTCGGTGCCTCTTCCTATGTTTAAATTTCTACTGTTTTCTTCTAATTTTACTGCACATTTGTAGTGATTGTATTTTATGTAAAAATTAGATCCATTGTAAATATTTATTGTTGTTTGAGAATTATTATAATAGAAGCTTGCCTTGTGTCAACATGTTGTATTGTATTGGATGTGTACAGACTGCTTCAATGTGATCCACTGACTTAAGATTACAACAATCCAGCTGTGTCATGAATAAGTTGACTACAATACCAAAGTGAAAACATTTTGTGCATCAGATAAAAATTGAATTCAATACCTATTTTCACAGGTGCCCAAAGACAAGGATGAAATGGTGGAGCGTGAGTTTAACAGGTTATTGGAATCCACCTCTTATCTCTCCCATCAGCTAGACTTCAACTCTGTCAATGGTAAACCTGCATCCTTGGGTCAGGCTCTGGAGGCAGTCATCAAGTAAGTCACTGGCTTGTTCCATTGTAGTAGTCAATGGTAAACCTGCATCCCTGGGTCAGGCTCTGGAGGCAGTCATCAAGTAAGTCACTGGCTTGTTCCATTGTAGTAGTCAATGGTAAACCTGCATCCTTGGGACAGGCTCTGGAGGCAGTCATCAAGTAAGTCACTGGCTTGTTCCATTGTAGTAGTCAATGGTAAACCTGCATCCTTGGGACAGGCTCTGGAGGCAGTCATCAAGTAAGTCACTGGCTTGTTCCATTGTAGTAGTCAATGGTAAACCTGCATCCTTGGGACAGGCTCTGGAGGCAGTCATCAAGTAAGTCACTGGCTTGTTCCATTGTAGTAGTCAATGGTAAACCTGCATCCTTGGGACAGGCTCTGGAGGCAGTCATCAAGTAAGTCACTGGCTTGTTCCATTGTAGTAGTCAATGGTAAACCTGCATCCTTGGGACAGGCTCTGGAGGCAGTCATCAAGTAAGTCACTGGCTTGTTCCATTGTAGTAGTCAATGGTAAACCTGCATCCTTGGGACAGGCTCTGGAGGCAGTCATCAAGTAAGTCAATAACAAGGTGCTCTTTAGAAGAAGCTCTCTATTGGTCAATAACAAGGGGCTCTGTAGTATAAGTTATCTATTGGTTAGTACCAAGATGTTCTGTAATAGAATTATATTGTAGAAGCCTCATTGGTCAATAACAAGGGGCTCTGTAGTAGAAGCTTTGTATTTTTTGCGAGAAATTTATATTGAATTAAAATAAAATAAGTAAAAAAAGTTGGAACACATGAGTCATTAAGGATGTTTTGATATTGATGAATTGTTTGTTCTTTTTCAGAATGCAGGAGAAACATGTGAAGGAGAAGCAGTGTGAACAACAGAGGACCATTATCAGTCTACAGGAGAAACTGAAGAAAAATCAAACTACTGTGAGTTATATTTCCTACACATAATAAATCTTTGTTCTAGTGCTATAATCATAATGGCATAGTGTCTATGTTTTCCAGCATTAACAGTACATGTATTCACAGTTTGTTAGTCTGTGGTCAGTGTAACAATCAGGATGACCAGGTAAAATTCTCCTAGGTGCATTTGGCTCAATACATGTGCTTCAGTGAGGAAGTATATGTTGTCACAAGAATGCAAACACACATGTGTCTTCCAACACACATACATATGTAACAAACGTGTACACCTCTTCTACCACATATACATAACACACATGGAAATAATTAGGTCCTGAAATAAACTAATCAATAAGCGGTTAATAGGATACTAAATTCAATATAACAGACTGATCGTTTTTGATTTGTAGATGTTGTCTGTGAAGGACAGGGTTGAAGAGTTACATAGACAGTGGAAGGAAGCATCAGATGTCAAACCACCGCGAGACATCACCGCAGAATTTCTTGTCAAAAGTAAACTACGGGACCTTAATTCTGCTTGTAAAGTAAGTCTTTTACTTTGCACATTTGTTTTCACATATGATACCAAATAAGGAATGTAAAATTTGCAAGCCAAAAACATCATAAAGAGTTATAAACTTGATATAAGTTTTGGTCGAAAATCATTGCGCACTATTTTGTGTACTTTTTTCATTATTCTACTAAATAATGTTAAATAAGGAAATTAAAAACTTTTAAAGTATTTGTGAAATAAATAGATATCTTATGGATTTTAGTAATATGTTTTTGTATTTTTGCCAAATTTTGAACAAAAAATAGAACTTCATCCTGTGGCGTATCAATATTCTCTAAGTCTTAGGCACTCCGTCGCGATCAGTTGTAACTGCAAATTTTAAAAATGAAATAAGACTTTTGGGAATTTCGAAAATGAAATAAAAAGACAATTCAATGGTTTCCCAATAAATATTAAATATATTTCATTCGTATGGCAGATTTTAAATATATTTTCACTCGTGCTACGCACTCGTGAAAATATAAAAAAAATCGGCCATACTCGTGAAATATATTTGATATTTAACGGGAAACCATTGAATAGCCTCTATATATATATATATATGAACTTGTTAAATGATAATAGACATGTTCTATATATGATCTTATTATATGATAATAGATATAGTCTGTATTTTAACTTGTTTCATGACCCTAGACATGTTTCTATGATGTGAATGTGTTTGATGTTGTATTAAATTTGTTGTTTTTTTTTATAGGAATATGAACAGTTGCAAGCTCAGCAGAAAGAGATGGAAGAAAAGCTACAAGAAATAGAGAGTACCCCTCCTAGGTAGTATAGTGTAAACTCCTTTGTTATCATCACCAACTATTCTTGTTTGATAAAACATTTGTCCAAGATTGAAAGATTCAATCTCAGAAGCTCTGGATTAAGATGTGCTTGATTTTATATTACTTGGCGGATAACTTTTAGGAATCCATATTTAGAATGTTAAGACGGTGGATGATATTAAGATTGTTCAGGCCATGGACGATAATATGAATTTAAATGAAATCATGATTATTGTTTTTCTTTGGTTTTTCTTAGTGACGTATACCTCTCATCCCGAGACAGACAAATCCTTGATTGGCATTTTGCCAATCTTGAGTTTGCCAATGCCACACCACTTTCTCTCCTTTCACTGAAACACTGGGATCAAGATGATGACTTCGAATTCTCTGGAAGTCACATCACAGGTAAAGCAGCTTCTATAAATAGATTTATACCTGTACAGGTGTTAACATGACCAACTCACCTGTAATCTCTATACGAGATCAAGGCTATCTGCTCACTCTCTCTCATTGAACTTATTAGGTACAAACACAGAGACTATAAATGTCTAGATTTCACTTATTAGGTACAAACACAGAGACTATACATGTTCAGATTTCACTTATCAGGTACAAACACAGAGACTATACATGCCTAGATATCATTATTAGGTACAAACATGGAGACTATATATGTCTAGATTTCACTTATCAGGTACAAACACAAAGATTATACATGTCTAGATTTCATTATTAGGTACAAACACAGAAACTATACATGTCTAGATTTCACTTATTAGGTACAAACACAGAAACTATACATGTCTAGATTTCACTTATTAGGTACAAACACAGAGACTATACATGTCTAGATTTCACTTATTAGGTTCAAACACAGAAACTATACACGTCGAGATTTCATTATTAGGTACAAACACAAACTATACATGTCTAGATTTCACTTATTAGGTACAAACACGGAAACTATACATGTCTAGATTTCACTTATTAGGTACAAACACAGAAACTATACACGTAGAGATTTCATTATTAGGTACAAACACAGAAACTATACATGTCTAGATTTCACTGATCATGGTACAAACACAGAAACTATACATGTCTAGATTTCACTGATCATGGTACAAACACAGAGACTATACATGTCTAGATTTCACTTATTAGGTACAAACACAGAAACTATACATGTCTACATTTCATTATAAGGTACAAACACAGAGACTGTACATGTCTAGATTTCACTTATTAGGGTACAAACACAGAGACTATACATGTCTAGATTTCACTTATTAGGTACAAACACAGAAACTATACATGTCTAGATTTCATTATTAGGTACAAACTCAGAAACTATACATGTCTAGATTTCACTTATTAGGTACAAACACAGAGACTATACATGTCTAGATTTCACTTATTAGGTACAAACACAGAAACTATACATGTCTAGATTTCATTATTAGGTACAAACTCAGAAACTATACATGTCTAGATTTCACTTATTAGGTACAAACACAGAGACTGTACATGTCTAGATTTCACTTATTAGGTACAAACTCAGAAACTATACATGTCTAGATTTCACTTATTAGGTACAAATTCAGAAACTATACATGTCTAGATTTCATTATTAGGTACAAACTCAGAACTATACATGTCTAGATTTCATTATTAGGTACAAACACAGAAACTATACATGTCTAGATTTCACTTATTAGGTACAAACACAGAAACTGTACATGTCTAGATTTCATTATTAGGAACAAACACAAAAATTATACATGTCTAGATTTCACTTATTAGGGACAAACACAGAGACTATACATGTCTAGATTTCACTTATTAGATACAATTTTATACAGAGAAACTATACATGTCTAGATTTCATTATTAGGTACAAACTCAGAAACTATACGTGTCTAGATTTCACTTATTAAGTACAAACACAGAGACTATACATGTTTAGATTTCATTATTAGGAACAAACACAAAAATTATACATGTCTAGATTTCACTTATTAGGGACAAACACAGAGACTATACATGTCTAGATTTCACTTATTAGATACAATTTTATACAGAGAAACTATACATGTCTAGATTTCATTATTAGGTACAAACACATATGATATACGTGTCAAGATTCTATTATTAAGTACAAACACAGAAACTATACATATCTAGATTTCACTTATCAGGTACAAACACAAAGACTAAACATGTTTAGATTTCACTTATTAGGGTACAAACACAGAGACTATACATGTCTAGATTTCACTTATTAGGTACAAACACAGAAACTATACATGTTTAGATTTCACTTATTAGGTACAAACACAGAAACTATACATGTCTAGATTTCACTTATTAGGGTACAAACACAGAAACTATACATGTCTAGATTTCACTTATTAGGGTACAAACACAGAGACTATACATGTCTAGATTTCACTTATTAGGTACAAACACAGAGACTATACATGTATAGTTTTCACTTATTAGGTACAAACACAGAAACTATACATGTCTAGATTTCACTTATTAGGTACAAACACAGAGACTATACATGTCTAGTTTTCACTTATTAGGTACAAACACAGAAACTATACATGTCTAGATTTCACTTATTAGGTACAAACACAGAGACTATACATGTCTAGATTTCACTTATTAGGTACAAACACAGAGACTATACATGTCTAGATATCACTTATTAGGTACAAACACAGAGACTATACATGTCTAGTTTTCACTTATTAGGTACAAACACAGAAACTATACATGTCTAGATTTCACTTATTAGGTACAAACACAGAGACTATACATGTCTAGTTTTCACTTATTAGGTACAAACATAGAAACTATACGTGTCTAGATTTCACTTATTAGGGTACAAACTCAGAAACTATACATGTCTAGATTTCACTTATTAGGTACAAATTCAGAAACTATACATGTCTAGTTTTCACTTATTAGGTACAAACACAGAAACTATACACGTCTAGTTTTCACTTATTAGGTACAAACACAGAGACTATACATGTCTAGTTTTCACTTATTAGGTACAAACACAGAGACTGTACATGTCTAGATTTCACTTATTAGGAACAAACACAAAGATTATACATGTCTAGATTTCACTTATTAGGTACAAACACAGAAACTATACATGTCTAGATTTCACTTATTAGGTAAAAACACAGAAACTATACATGTCTAGATTTCATTATTAGGTACAAACTCAGAAACTATACGTGTCTAGATTTCACTTATTAGGTACAAACACAGAGACTATACATGTTTAGATTTCACTTATTAGGTACAAACACAGAGACTATACATGTCTACATTTCACTTATTAGGTACAAACACAGAGACTATACATGTCTAGATTTCACTTATTAGGTACAAACACAGAGACTATACATGTTTAGATTTCACTTATTAAAGTACAAACACAGAGACTATACATGTCCATTTTTAGGTCAGTACACTTACAGTCCATGGCTTCTTTTATTTGATGCAGAGTTTATTTGTTCCACCTGGACTATTTTGATTAGAATACATGGAAGTCAGTCGTGTACATAATTATATGACATCGACTGATAGATACGTCCCTTTGTTATGATTGAGTAGCTGCAATAATGTTACTTTTTTCAACTTAATAGTTATAAAATAAACTTTTCCAAGAGAATACTTGACCATCATTTTGTGTTACCAGTGAGAAATGGTTACTCCTGTGTACCTGTGGCTCTGTCTGAAGGGGTGGACATCAAACTTAACACTGCTGTCCGCAAGGTCACCTGTAACCCGAATGGTGAGTACTTTTTATTGTTTAATACCCGTTATACAGCTAGGTCAGTAAAGGATAATCCTCCATATATGTAATGTATGCTTGTGTAGGTATGCTGAAGGTAGGGTAGGTTTGTGTCATTGCCTGTGTGTAGGTATGCTGCATGTAGGTTTGTGCCATTGCCTGTGTGTAGGTATGCTGGATGTAGGTTTGTGTCATTGCCTGTGTGTAGGTATGCTGGATGTAGGTTTGTGTCATTGCCTGTGTGTAGGTATGCTGGAGGCAGGGTAGGTTTGTGTCATTGCCTGTGTGTAGGTATGCTGGAGGTAGGGTAGGTTTGTGTCATTGCCTGTGTGTAGGTATCCTGGATGTAGGTTTGTGTCGTTGCCTGTGTGTAGGTATGCTGGATGTAGGTTTGTGTCGTTGCCTGTGTGTAGGAATGCTGGATGTAGGTTTGTGTCATTGCCTGTGTGTAGGTATGCTTGATGTAGGTTTGTGCCATTGCCTGTGTGTAGGTATGCTGGAGGTAAGGTTGTGTCATAGCCTGTGTGTAGGTATGCTGGAGGTAGGGTAGGTTTGTGTCATTGCCTGTGTGTAGGTATGCTGGATGTAGGGTAGGTTTGTGTCATTGCCTGTGTGTAGGTATGCTGGAGGTAGGGTAGGTTTGTGTCATTGCCTGTGTGTAGGTATGCTGGAGGTAGGGTAGGTTTGTGTCATAGCCTGTGTGTAGGTATGCTGGAGACAGGGTAGGTTTGTGTCATTGCCTGTGTGTAGGTATGCTGGAGGTAGGGTAGGTTTGTGTCATTGCCTGTGTGTAGGTATGCTGGAGGTAGGGTAGGTTTGTGCCATTGCCTGTGTGTAGGTATGCTGGAGGTAGGGTAGGTTTGTGTCATTGCCTGTGTGTAGGTATGCTGGAGGTAGGGTAGGTTTGTGTCATTGCCTGTGTGTAGGTATGCTGGAGGTAGGGTAGGTTTGTGTCATAGCCTGTGTGTAGGTATGCTGGATGTAGGGTAGGTTTGTGTCATAGCCTGTGTGTAGGTATGCTGGAGGTAGGGTAGGTTTGTGTCATTGCCTGTGTGTAGGTATGCTGGATGTAGGGTAGGTTTGTGTCATAGCCTGTGTGTAGGTATGCTGGAGACAGGGTAGGTTTGTGTCATTGCCTGTGTGTAGGTATGCTGGATGTAGGTTTGTGTCATTGCCTGTGTGTAGGTATGCTAGATGTAGGGAAGGTTTGTGTCATAGCCTGTGTGTAGGTATGCTGGAGACAGGGTAGGTTTGTGTCATTGCCTGTGTGTAGGTATGCTGGAGGTAGGGTAGGTTTGTGTCATAGCCTGTGTGTAGGTATGCTGGATGTAGGGTAGGTTTGTGTCATAGCCTGTGTGTAGGTATGCTGGAGACAGGGTAGGTTTGTGTCATTGCCAGTGTGTAGGTATGCTGGATGTAGGTTTGTGTCGTTGCCTGTTGTAGGTATACTGGATGTAGGGTAGGTTTGTGTGATAGCCTGTGTGTATGTATGCTGGATGTAGGTTTGTGTCATAGCCTGTGTGTAGGTATGCTGGATGTAGGTTTGTGTCATTGCTTTTGTGTAGGTATGCTGGATGTAGGTTTGTGTCATTGCCTGTGTGTAGGTATGCTGGAGGCAGGGTAGGTTTGTGTCGTTGACTGTGTGTAGGTATGCTGGAGGTAGGGTAGGTTTGTGTCATAGCCTGTGTGTAGGTATGCTTGAGACAGGGTAGGTTTGTGTCATTGCTTGTGTGTAGGTATGCTGGAGGTAAGGTAGGTTTGTGTCATTGCTTGTGTGTAGGTATGCTGGAGACGGTAGGTTTGTGTCATTGCTTGTGTGTAGGTATGCTGGAGGTAGGATAGGTTTGTGTCATAGCCTGTGTGTAGGTATGCTGGAGACAGGGTAGGTTTGTGTCATTGCTTGTGTGTAGGTATGCTGGAGGAAGGTATACTAGGTTGTGTCATAGCCTCCTTGCCAATTTTAAAGCCAACCTTTCAATGTAAAAATATGACAACTAATTCTTATCTTTACATTTATTGAAAATAAACTAAGAAACAACTGATGCAGACATATACAAAAATATACTCAATGTCAGGGTAAATCCAGACAGTGAACAGCCACCCAGTAACAGTGGAGTAATGTAATGTTACAGTTATGACGTCACTATGTCCCAATGTTTGTTATTGGGACATAACTTACATTGAGCACGGTATGTTCAACATTGAGCACTGTAGGTTCAACATTGAGCACAGTAGGTTCAACATTGAGCACAGTAGGTTCATCTGGTCTCTGTGTAATGGAAATGTAAATGTAGTAATATAACGAAGCTTTGATTGATCAAGATTATTATATACCTAGACAAAGTGTAATTGTGTTTTTTATGTTCAGGCGTGGAAGTGGTGGTGAGTAATGCCAAAAACAACACAGGGCCCCAGACACTGAAGGGGGATGCAGTATTGTGCACACTGCCCCTTGGTGTAATGAAGGAGTGTATCCGTGGCAATGGCCTAAACAGTGTCCAGTTTGTCCCACCCCTCCCAGACTGGAAGTCGGCAGCCATACAGAGGATGGGCTTTGGCAATCTCAATAAGGTATGCTTACACACCTGTAAATATTCAGCCTGCCATCTGAGTTTTTTCATATTTTTACAAGATCCTGTGTTTGAAATAGTTTATAAGCAATACACGTTGTAATTATATTTCAAAGAGTCATATTGAAGAGGGCCAACAAGTCCTTTAATTAACCCATCAGAATTATAAATAACCCATCAATTTCCTTAGTGATCTTCCATTTTGATTTGGCATTGAAAGCCTCATATTCAATCATTAAATGTTCAATTCATTGAAATTCAGCCTAAAGAAGGAATGTTATATTTCTAACTAGATTTTAGATAAGGGGAATTGTTGTTAGTTGATGCTCATAACAACTAAGTAACATGTTTCAGATGTTAAGGTCTGGCATTATTAAAATAGAATCTAAAATGGTGTTAAGAAATATTTGGATGACTTTTGTAATAGATTTCTCCACATTTTCCCAAGGTCGTGCTGTGCTTTGACCGTGTATTCTGGGATCCAAATGCCAACCTGTTTGGCCATGTGGGCAGTACTACAGCCAGCCGGGGAGAGCTGTTCCTATTCTGGAACCTCTACAAGGCTCCTGTCCTCCTGGCCCTGGTGGCTGGGGAGGCTGCCGCTATCATGGAGAATGTTAGTGATGATGTCATTGTTGGACGCTCCATTGCTGTCCTCAAAGGAATCTTTGGAAACAATGCTGTGCCACAGGTTAGAAATATTTATATTGTTGTACTTTCTAAGTACAGTTTAAAGTCCAGTGGTTTTACAAAGCTGTAGAAAAATACATGAACTGTCAACCATGTATTGAATGTTTTGTCTGAACAGCCTAATGACACCCATGTAATAATTTGGAAAAACTTTTTTTTCTTCAACTTCTGGAAAATACTTAATACTTAATTAAACCTTTACCATTTAGACTATGATATTGTATATGTTGACAGCCTAAGGAGACCCTAGTTACACGATGGAGGGCTGATCCTTGGGCACGTGGATCATACTCCTATGTTGCAGCTGGCTCATCAGGTAACTCTTAAGTTATATGCAGTTCTAAATACCAAAAGGAGGGAAAATTTATTACGATATTTTGCAGCATAATCTGCAGAATGACATGACAACTGTGAAAACTGCCACAAAAGTAAGCTTCTTAACTGTAAAATATCCAAGAAACTTTATTTTTTCATCGTATACATAACATAAAACATTAGCTCTGTAGAGTTATTATTACGACAGAACCGTATACATAACATAAAACATTAGCTCTGTAGAGTTATTATTACAACAGAACCGTATACATGACATAAAACATTAGCTCTGTAGAGTTATTATTACGACAGAACTGTATACATAACATAAAACATTAGCTCTGTAGAGTTATTATTACAACAGAACCGTATACATAACATAAAACATTAGCTCTGTAGAGTTATTATTACGACAGAACCGTATACATAACATAAAACATTAGCTCTGTAGAGTTATTATTGCGACAGAACCGTATACATTACATAAAACATTAGCTCTGTAGAGTTATTATTAGACATAACTGTACATAACATAAAACATTAGCTCTGTAGAGTTATTACTGCGACAGAACCGTATACATAACATAAAACATTAGCTCTGTAGAGTTATTATTACGACAGAACTGTATACATGTACATAACATAAAATATTAGCTCTGTAGAGTTATTATTACGACAGAACCGTATACATAACATAAAACATTAGCTCTGTAGAGTTGTTATTACCACAGAACCGTATACATAACATGTAACATTAGCTCTGTAGAGTTATTTCTGCGACAGAATCGTATACATTTTAATTAAGGTGGAAAGGACCATCAGTGAATATTTCCATTTGAATTAAGGTGGAAAGGACCATCAGTGAATACTTCCATTTTAATTAAGGTGAGAAGGACCATCAGTGAATACTTCCATTTTAATTAAGGTGGAAAGGACCATCAGTGAATACTTCCATTTTAATTAAGGTGGAAAGGACCATCAGTGAATACTTCCATTTTAATTAAGGTGGAAAGGACCATCAGTGAATACTTCCATTTTAATTAAGGTGGAAAGGACCATCAGTGGATACTTCCATTTTAATTAAGGTGGAAGGGACCATCAGTGAATACTTCCATTTGAATTAAGGTGGAAAGGACCATCAGTGAATACTTCCATTTTAATTAAGGTGAGAAGGACCATCAGTGAATACTTCCATTTGAATTAAGGTGGAAAGGACCATCAGTGAATACTTCCATTTGAATTAAGGTGGAAAGGACCATCAGTGAATACTTCCATTTTAATTAAGGTGGAAAGGACCATCAGTGAATAATTCCATTTTAATTAAGGTGGAAAGAACCATCAGTGAATACTTCCATTTTAATTCAGGTGGAAAGGACTATCAGTGCATACTTAATACAAATGTCAGCTAGAGCTTTCTCCAATCGACATAGAAACAATAGCCACAAAAGTTTGATTCCATTTCATGTCTACATTAAAAATTGTTACAATTTATTTTAAGTTTAATTCCATAATTTTGGGCCAAAGTTGCAAAAATCTGAGCCAGTGAAAATAAGCTGAATTTTTTAGTTCACACCAAATATACATGTATATGATTTTATCGTTTTTTTAGCTCACCTGGTCCGAAGGACCGAGGTGAGCTTATGCCATACCGTGGCGTACGTCGTCCGTCAACAATTTCTTTAAACGACTTCTCCTCCATAACCACTGATTGGAAATCAACCTAATTTGGCAGGAAGCATCCTTGGGTGCCCAGGATTCAAAATTGTACTAATGGTGGGACTGACCCCCTAGGGGGCTGAGGGGCGGGGCCAAAAAGGGTTATTTAGCTATATTGGTTTAAGCGACTTCTTCTCCATAACCACTGATTGGAAATCAGCCTTATTTGGCTAAAAGTATCCCTAGAAGCTTAGGATTCAAAATTGTACTCATGGTGGGACTGACCCCCTAGGGGACTGAGGGGCAGGGCCATAAAAAATTATTTACCTATATTGATATTAGCGACTTCTTCATAACCACTGATTGGAAATCAACCTTATTTGGCAGGAAGCATGCTTAGGTGCCCAGGATTCAAAATTGTACTAATGGTGGGACTGACCCCCTAGATGGCTGAGGGGCGGGGCCATATAGGGTTATTTAGCTATATTGGTTTAGTCGACTTCTTCTCCATAACCACTGATTGGTAATCAACCTTATTTGGCAGGAAGCATCCCTAGCTGCTCAGGATTCAAAATGGTACTCATGGTGGGACTGACCCCCAAGGGAGCTGAGGGGCGGGGCCAAAAATAATTATTTAGCTATATTGATATTAGCGACTTCCTCTTCATAACCACTGATTGGAAATCAGCCTTATTTGGCAGAAAGTATCCCTAGGTGCTCAGGATTCAAAATTGTACTCATGGTGGGACTGACCCCCTAGGAGGCTGAGGGGTGGGGGCCATAAAAAAGTATTTAGCTATATTGATATTAATCAACTTCTTCTCCATAACCATTGATTGGAAATCAGCCTTATTTGGTAGGAACCATCCCTAGGTGCTCAGAATTCAAAATTGTACTAATGTTGGGACTGACCTCCTAGGGAGCTGAGGGGCGGGGCCAAAAAGGGTTATTTAGCTATATTGGTTTAATTGACTTCTTCTCCATAACCATTGATTGGAAATCAGCCTTATTTGGCAGGAAGGATCCCTAGCTGCTCAACATTCAAAATTGTACTAATGTTGGGACTGACCCCCTAGGGGGCTGAGGGGCGAGCCAAAAAGAAAATATTTTATCATGACTACTTAGATGCCAATGTATCCAGGTGAGCGATACAGGCCCTCTGGGCCTCTTGTTAAAATTTCATACTTCTTTATTACTTTAGTAAACATTTATATGCCCCATGTTTGTGAATAAAGATAATGTGCAGTTGTCCCCCTTTTTACCGTATATCCACATGTCATCTGTGCCAGGTGTTTGGTGCAGAATAATAGTATGACCTGTTGTTTTGCTAACTTTGTTTTGATATAGTAGTCCCTCAATCTAGAGTAAGTTACAAAACTTCATATTTATGAACAGGAAACGACTACGACCTGATGGCCACGCCTGTATCCCTACAGCCCGGGACCCAGCCACGTATGTTCTTCGCTGGTGAACACACAATCCGTAACTATCCCGCCACTGTCCATGGTGCACTACTGAGTGGCCTGAGGGAGGCAGAGCGCATCGCTGACCAGTTCCTCGGGGCTCCCTACGCTCTTCCTACTCATTCCAAATCAGAGCCCAAGACATGACCATCCTCATAACTATTGTGTTTCATGAGAGGACAGGTGGTTGTTCAGGACCACCCACACAAGCTGGCAGACTTCTTACCTGGATCTCGAGAATTGGTTTACTATGATAGTGACTGGTGCTAGCTGTGACACAGACAATTAGTGCTTACATGATGGAGGTGACACGGAATATCATCAGTACTTGTATTTGTCAGTAACTCCAACATTACATGATGGAGGTGACACAGAATAACATCAGTACTTGTGTTTGTCAGTAACTCCTACTTCAGTGTGTGGTTGATGAAACTGAATCTGACATAGATGGTTTTACTACACCATTTAGCACGGGTGATATATCCAGACCAAAGATTAAATACTTTGATTCATCTATCTTCAAGTTAGTGAAAGTGTGATGGAACATGGATCACTTTGGCCCAAATAAAAGTATATAAATCAATAGCATACAAAGCTCCAAGTGCATACAGGCCAGCTTCAATGCAGCTTTGTTAAAATCTAAAGTGACTTTTTTAGGAAATGTCTGGGTTATTCAGACAGTTTAATAGCAAAAATAAAAATCTATCCTTGGAAAGCTGGCTGACAGTGGGTCAGCTGAATAAAGATCCACGAGACCTGAGATATTGAAAGCTGGCTGACAGTGGGTCAGCTGAATAAAGATCCACGAGACCTGAGATATTGAAAGGATTCTCATTAACTCGTTCACCCCTGAAGACACATTTAAACTCTTCCAATTCAAAGATTGGAATAGTTCATTATGGAATTTCAGAGGTGAACAAGTTGAATACACCACCCATATGAGTGTTACATGGTGGAGTGTAGGACACCTGATTATTATTCCTGAAGTATATTGTCACCTGTCAATATATACCATGGATCGATGTACGTCACGTGGTTTATTCGTAATCATATCTGAGCATTATTTTAACTTTAAATGTGGATAGGATAGGACTGATGAATGATTAATTAAAGCATTTTCTATCATGTTAGTGCATTAATCACCAGTGTACTTCTGTTGTATGATGTGCTGACATTGGAGTGTGCTTACATGTTTACTTACTTATCAGGCCATTTATTTCATCTTCAATCTCATTAAAATACATATCCTCACTATTACTATCGTGTGTAGCCTACCTAGTAATAGTGATGATCTGTATTTTAATCAGATTGTTTCATCTTTTGATAACCGAATTTGTAATGTTTGTTGATTTTCAAGATGCAATAATGAAGCATACATGTACGTGTATTGTGACTTGTTTTGTTTATCTTACATAAAAATAAAGATTTTTTGTGGCTTTATGCTATTTTTGATTATATTTTGTTTCTCTGTTTTTAGCTCACCAGTCTAAAAGACAATAGAGGTAATACCATGCTGTGGTGTCCATTGCCCGTCCAACGTTAAGATTTTACTTCAAACAATTCTCTCAATAACCAAAAGGCTAGGAGTACTGAGCCAGTAGCATGCTGGTATGAAGGGCTACCAATTTTGTTCAAATGAATGACCTTGAACCACTTTCTAGGTCACTGAGATTTAATGTCTTCAAATCTTTAAGCAATTATCTCTTTAACCAAATAGCTCATTATACTTCTTCTCAATGACAAAAATACACAGGGTGCTGATATTTTGTATGTGGACTCCCATGACCTTAAAAATACAAGGTCAGAGTCACTCATTTTAACAAACTTGGTAACCCTTCATTCCAGCATGCTACAGGCAATATATCAGTACGTTAGGCATTTTGGTCATTGAGAAGAAGATTGTTGAAAATTTTCAGACATTTGACCCATGTGACCTTGAACATAGGCCAAGGTCATTCATTTGAACAATTTTGGTATCCCTTCATCCTGAAAGTTTTGAGACCTTTGACCTCTGTGACTTTTAAAGTGTATCAAGGTCACTCCCTTCAACAAATTTGGAAACGCCGCGTTATCAGACTGTCCTAGTTCACACCACGTTACCAGGCTGTCCTAGTTCACACGACGTTATCAGACTGTCCTAGTTCAAACCACGTTATCAGACTGTCCTAGTTCACACCACGTTATCAGACTGTCTTAGTTCACACCACGTTACCAGACTGTCCTAGTTCACACCACGTTACCAGACTGTCCTTGTTCACACAACGTTACCAGATTGTCCTAGTTCACACCACGTTATCAGACTGTCCTAGTTTACAACACGTGACCAGTCTGTCCTAGTTCACACCACGTTACCAGACTGTCCTAGTTCACACAACGTTACCAGACTGTCCTAGTTCACACCACGTTACCAGACTGTCCTTGTTCACACCACGTTACCAGACTGTCCTAGTTCATACCACATTACCAGACTGTCCTTATTCACACCTCGTTATCAGACTGTCTTAGTTCACAACACTTTATCAGACTGTCTTAGTTCACACCACGTTACCAGACTGTCCTTGTTCACACCACGTTACCAGACTGTCCTAGTTCACACCACGTTACCACATTGTCTTAGTTCACACCACGTTACCAGACTGTCCTAGTTCACACCAAGTTACCAGACTGTCTTGTTTCTCACCCCGTTATCAGACTGTTTTAGTTCACATCACGTTATCAGACTGTCCTAGTTCACACCACGTTACTAGACTGTCTTAGTTCACACCACGTTACCAGACTGTCCTAGTTCACACCACGTTACCAGACTGTCTTAGTTCACACCACGTTATAAGACTGTCCTACTTCACACAGCGTTAACAGACTGTCTTAGTTCACACCACGTTACCAGACTGTCCTAGTTCATACCACGTTACCAGACTGTCCTAGTTCACACCACGTTATAAGACTGTCCTAGTTCACACAGCGTTAACAGACTGTCTTAGTTCACACCACGTTACCAGACTGTCCTAGTTCATACCACGTTACCAGACTGTCCTAGTTCACACCACGTTACCAGACTGTCTTAGTTCACACCACGTTACCAGACTGTCCTAGTTCACACCACGTTACCAGACTGTCTTAGTTCACACCACGTTACCAGACTGTCTTAGTTCACACCACGTTACCAGACTGTCTTAGTTCACACCACGTTACCAGACTGTCTTAGTTCACACCACGTTACCAGACTGTCTTAGTTCACACCACGTTACCAGACTGTCTTAGTTCACACCACGTTACCAGACTGTCCTAGTTCACACCTCGTTATCAGACTGTCTTAGTTCACAACACTTTATCAGACTGTCTTAGTTCACACCACGTTACCAGACTGTCTTAGTTCACACCACGTTTACAGACTGTCCTAGTTCACACCTCGTTATCAGACTGTCTTAGTTCACAACACTTTATCAGACTGTCTTAGTTCACACCACGTTATCAGACTGTCTTAGTTCACACCACGTTTACAGACTGTCCTAGTTCACACCACGTTACCAGACTGTCCTAGTTCACACCACGTTACCAGACTGTCCTAGTTCACACCACGTTACCAGACTGTTTTAGTTCACACCACGTTACCAGACTGTCCTAGTTCACACCACGTTACCAGACTGTCTTAGTTTACACCACATTACCAGACTGTCTTAGTTCATACCACGTTACCAGACTGTCTTAGTTCACACCACGTTTACAGACTGTCCTAGTTCACACCACGTTACCAGACTGTCTTAGTTCACACCACGTTACCAAACTGTCCTAGTTCACACCTCGTTATCAGACTGGTTTAGTTCACAACACTTTATCAGACTGTCCTTGTTCACACCACGTTACCAGACTGTCCTAGTTCACACCCCGTTATCAGACTGTCTTAGTTCAAATTACGTTATCAGACTGTCCTAGTTCACACCACGTTACTAGACTGTCTTAGTTCACACCACGTTACCAGACTGTCCCAGTTCACAACATGTTATCAGACTGTCTTAGTTCACACCATGTTATCAGACTGTCCTTGTAAACACCACGTTATCAGACTGTCCTAGTTCACACCACGTTACCTGACTGTCCTTGTATACACCACCGTACCAGACTGTCCTAGTTCACACCACGTTACCGGACTGTCCTAGTTTACAACACGTTACCAGATTGTCCTAGTTCACACCACGTTATCAGACTGTCCTAGTTCACACCACATTACCAGACTGTCCTAGTTCACACCACGTTACCAGACTGTCCTAGTTCATACCACGTTACCAGACCGCCTTGTTCACTCCACGTTATCAGACTGTTTTAGTTCACACCACGTTACCAGACTGTCCTAGTTCACACCACGTTACCAGACTGTCCTTGTTCACACAACGTAACCAGATTGTCCTAGTTCACACCACGTTATCAGACTGTCCTAGTTTACAACACGTGACCAGTCTGTCCTAGTTCACACCACGTTACCAGACTGTCCTAGTTCACACAACGTTACTTACCAGACTGTCCTAGTTCACACCACGTTACCAGACTGTCCTTGTTCACACCACGTTACCAGACTGTCCTAGTTCATACCACATTACCAGACTGTCTTTATTCATACCACATTACCAGACTGTCCTTGTTCACACCACGTTACCAGACTGTCCTAGTTCACATCACGTTACCAGACTGTCCTTGTTCACACCACGTTACCAGACTGTCCTAGTTCATACCACGTTACCACATTGTCTTAGTTCACACCACGTTATCAGACTGTCCTAGTTCACACCACGTTACCAGACTGTCTTGTTTCTCACCCCGTTATCAGACTGTCTTAGTTCACATCACGTTATCAGACTGTCCTAGTTCACACCACGTTACTAGACTGTCTTAGTTCACACCACGTTACCAGACTGTCCTAGTTCACACAACGTTACCAGACTGTCTTAGTTCACACCACGTTACTAGACTGTCTTAGTTCACACCACGTTACCAGACTGTCCTAGTTCACACCACGTTACCAGACTGTCTTAGTTCACACCACGTTATAAGACTGTCCTACTTCACACAGCGTTAACAGACTGTCTTAGTTCACACCACGTTACCAGACTGTCCTAGTTCATACCACGTTACCAGACTGTCCTAGTTCACACCACGTTATAAGACTGTCCTAGTTCACACAGCGTTAACAGACTGTCTTAGTTCACACCACGTTACCAGACTGTCCTAGTTCATACCACGTTACCAGACTGTCCTAGTTCACACCACGTTACCAGACTGTCTTAGTTTACACCACGTTACCAGACTGTCCTAGTTCACACCACGTTACCAGACTGTCTTAGTTCACACCACGTTACCAGACTGTCTTAGTTCACACCACGTTACCAGACTGTCTTAGTTCACACCACGTTACCAGACTGTCTTAGTTCACACCACGTTACCAGACTGTCTTAGTTCACACCACGTTACCAGACTGTCTTAGTTCACACCACGTTACCAGACTGTCCTAGTTCACACCTCGTTATCAGACTGTCTTAGTTCACAACACTTTATCAGACTGTCTTAGTTCACACCACGTTACCAGACTGTCTTAGTTCACACCACGTTTACAGACTGTCCTAGTTCACACCACGTTACCAGACTGTCTTAGTTCACACCACGTTACCAGACTGTCCTAGTTCACACCTCGTTATCAGACTGTCCTAGTTCACACCACGTTACCAGACTGTCTTAGTTCACACCACGTTACCAGACTGTCTTAGTTCACACCACGTTACCAGACTGTCTTAGTTCACACCACGTTACCAGACTGTCTTAGTTCACACCACGTTACCAGACTGTCCTAGTTCACACCTCGTTATCAGACTGTCTTAGTTCACAACACTTTATCAGACTGTCTTAGTTCACACCACGTTACCAGACTGTCTTAGTTCACACCACGTTTACAGACTGTCCTAGTTCACAACACTTTATCAGACTGTCTTAGTTCACACCACGTTACCAGACTGTCTTAGTTCACACCACGTTTACAGACTGTCCTAGTTCACACCACGTTACCAGACTGTCTTAGTTCACACCACCTTTCCAGACTGTCCTAGTTCACACCACGTTCCCAGACTGTCCTAGTTCACACCACGTTACCAGACTGTCCTAGTTCACACCACGTTCCCAGACTGTCCTAGTTCACACCACGTTACCAGACTGTCCTAGTTCACACCACGTTACCAGACTGTTTTAGTTCACACCACGTTACCAGACTGTCCTAGTTCACACCACGTTACCAGACTGTCTTAGTTCACACCACGTTACCAGACTGTCTTAGTTCACACCACGTTACCAGACTGTTTTAGTTCACACCACGTTACCAGACTGTCCTAGTTCACACCACGTTACCAGACTGTCTTAGTTCACACCACGTTACCAGACTGTCTTAGTTCACACCACGTTACCAGACTGTCTTAGTTTACACCACATTACCAGACTGTCTTAGTTCACACCACGTTACCAGACTGTCTTAGTTCACACCACGTTTACAGACTGTCCTAGTTCACACCACGTTACCAGACAGTCTTAGTTCACACCACGTTACCAAACTGTCCTAGTTCACACCTCGTTATCAGACTGGTTTAGTTCACAACACTTTATCAGACTGTCCTTGTTCACACCACGTTACCAGACTGTCCTAGTTCACACCCCGTTATCAGACTGTCTTAGTTCAAATTACGTTATCAGACTGTCCTAGTTCACACCACGTTACTAGACTGTCTTAGTTCACACCACGTTACCAGACTGTCCCAGTTCACAACATGTTATCAGACTGTCTTAGTTTACACCATGTTATCAGACTGTCCTTGTAAACACCACGTTATCAGACTGTCCTAGTTCACACCACGTTACCGGACTGTCCTAGTTTACAACACGTTACCAGATTGTCCTAGTTCACACCACGTTATCAGACTGTCCTAGTTCACACCACATTACCAGACTGTCCTAGTTCACACCACGTTACCAGACTGTCCTAGTTCACACCACGTTACCAGACTGTCCTTGTTCACACCACGTTATCAGACTGTTTTAGTTCACACCACGTTACCAGACTGTCCTAGTTCACACCACGTTACCAGACTGTCCTTGTTCACACAACGTAACCAGATTGTCCTAGTTCACACCACGTTATCAGACTGTCCTAGTTTACAACACGTGACCAGTCTGTCCTAGTTCACACCACGTTACCAGACTGTCCTAGTTCACACAAAGTTACCAGACTGTCCTAGTTCACACCACGTTACCAGACTGTCCTTGTTCACACCACGTTACCAGACTGTCCTAGTTCATACCACATTACCAGACTGTCTTTATTCATACCACATTACCAGACTGTCCTTGTTCACACCACGTTACCAGACTGTCCTAGTTCACATCACGTTACCAGACTGTCCTTGTTCACACCACGTTACCAGACTGTCCTAGTTCATACCACGTTACCACATTGTCTTAGTTCACACCACGTTATCAGACTGTCCTAGTTCACACCACGTTACTAGACTGTCTTAGTTCACACCACGTTACCAGACTGTCCTAGTTCACACCACGTTACCAGACTGTCTTGTTTCTCACCCCGTTATCAGACTGTCTTAGTTCACATCACGTTATCAGACTGTCCTAGTTCACACCACGTTACTAGACTGTCTTAGTTCACACCACGTTACCAGACTGTCCTAGTTCACACAACGTTACCAGACTGTCTTAGTTCACACCACGTTATAAGACTGTCCTAGTTCACACCACATTACCAGACTGTCTTAGTTCACACAGCGTTACCAGACTGTCTTAGTTCACACAGCGTTACCAGACTGTCTTAGTTCACACCATGTTACCAGACTGTCCTAGTTCATACCACGTTATCAAACTGTCCTAGTTCACACAGCGTTACCAGACTGTCTTAGTTCACACAGCGTTACCAGACTGTCTTAGTTCACACCATGTTACCAGACTGTCCTAGTTCACACCACGTTACCAGACTGTCCTAGTTCACACCACATTACCAGACTGTCTTAGTTCATACCACGTTACCAGACTGTCTTAGTTCACACCACGTTACCAGACTGTCTTAGTTCACACCACGTTACCAGACTGTCCTAGTTCACACCACGTCACCAGACTGTCTTAGTTCATACCACGTTACCAGACTGTCCTAGTTCACACCACGTTACCAGACTGTCTTAGTTCACACCACGTTACCAGACTGTCTTAGTTCACACCACGTTACCAGACTGTCCTAGTTCACACCACGTTACCAGACTGTCTTAGCTCACACCACGTTACCAGACTGTCTTAGTTCAAACCACGTTACCAGACTGTCCTAGTTCACACCACGTTACCAGACTGTCTTAGTTCACACCACGTTACCAGACTGTCCTAGTTCACACCTCGTTATCAGACTGTCTTAGTTCACAACACTTTATCAGACTGTCCTTGTTCACACCACGTTACCAGACTGTCCTAGTTCACACCCCGTTATCAGACTGTCTTAGTTCAAATTACGTTATCAGACTGTCCTAGTTCACACCACGTTACTAGACTGTCTTAGTTCACACCACGTTACCAGACTGTCCTAGTTAACACCACGTTATCAGACTGTCCTAGTTCACACCGCGTTACCAGACTGTCCTAGTTCACACCACGTTACCAGACTGTCTTAGTTCACACCACGTTACCAGACTGTCCTAGTTCATACCACGTTACCAGACTGTCCTAGTTCACACCACGGTACCACATTGTCCTAGTTCACACCACGTTACCAGACTGTCTTAGTTCACACCACGTTGCCAGACTCTCTAAGTTCACACCACGTTATCACATTGTCCTAGTTCACACCACGTTACCAGACTGTCTTAGTTCACATCACGTTATCAGACTGTCCTAGTTCACACCACGTTACCAGACTGTCTTAGTTCACACCACGTTACCAGACTGTCTTAGTTCACACCACGTTACCAGACTGTTCTGGTTCACATCGCGTTATCAGTCTGTCCTAGTTCACACCACGTTATCAGACTGTCCTAGTTCACACCACGTTATCAGTCTGTCTTAGTTCACACCACGTTACCAGACTGTTCTAGTTCACACCACGTTATCAGACTGTCCTAGATCATACCACGTTACTAGACTGTCCTAGTTCACACCACGTTACCAGACTGTCCTAGTTCACACCACATTATCAGACTGTCTTAGTTCACACCACGTTACTAGACTGTCCTATTTCACACCACGTTATCAGACTGTCCTAGATCATACCACGTTACTAGACTGTCCTAGTTCACACCACGTTACCAGACTGTCCTAGTTCACACCACATTATCAGACTGTCTTAGTTCACACCACGTTACTAGACTGTCCTAGTTCACACCACGTTTCCAGACTGTCCTAGTTCACACCACATTATCAGACTGTCCTTGTTCACACCACGTTACCTGACTGTCCTATTTCACACCACGTTACCAGACTGTCTTAGTTCACACACGTTAACAGACTGTCTTAGTTCACACCACGTTACCTGACTGTCCTATTTCACACCACGTTACCAGACTGTCCTAGTTCACACAACGTTATCAGACTGTCCTAGTTCACACACGTTATCAGACTGTCTTAGTTCACACCACGTTATCAGACTGTCCTAGTGCACACCACGTTATCAGACTGTCCTAGTTCACACCACGTTACCAGACTGTCCTAGTTCACACAACGTTATCAGACTGTCCTAGTTCACACACGTTATCAGACTGTCTTAGTTCACACCACGTTATCAGACTGTCTTAGTTCACACCACGTTATCAGACTGTCCTTGTTCACACAACGTTACCAGACTATCTTAGTTCACACCACGTAACCAGACTGTCCTAGTTCACACCACGTTACCAGACTGTCCTAGTTCACACCACGTTACCAGACTGTCCTAGTTCACACCACGTTACAAGACTGTCTTAGTTCACACCACATTACCAGACTGTCCTAGTTCACACCACGTTATCAAACTGTCCTAGTTCACACCACGTTACCAGACTGTCTTAGTTCACACCACGTTACCAGACTGTCTTAGTTCACACCACGTTACCAGACTGTCCTAGTTCACACCACGTTACCAGACTGTCTTAGCTCACACCACGTTACCAGACTGTCTTAGTTCAAACCACGTTACCAGACTGTCCTAGTTCACACCACGTTACCAGACTGTCTTAGTTCACACCACGTTACCAGACTGTCCTAGTTCACACCTCGTTATCAGACTGTCTTAGTTCACAACACTTTATCAGACTGTCCTTGTTCACACCACGTTACCAGACTGTCCTAGTTCACACCCCGTTATCAGACTGTCTTAGTTCAAATTACGTTATCAGACTGTCCTAGTTCACACCACGTTACTAGACTGTCTTAGTTCACACCACGTTACCAGACTGTCCTAGTTCACACCACGTTATCAGACTGTCTTAGTTCACACCACGTTATCAGACTGTCCTAGTTCACACCGCGTTACCAGACTGTCTTAGTTCACACCACGTTACCAGACTGTCCTAGTTCATACCACGTTACCAGACTGTCCTAGTTCACACCACGGTACCACATTGTCCTAGTTCACACCACGTTACCAGACTGTCTTAGTTCACACCACGTTACCAGACTCTCTAAGTTCACACCACGTTATCACATTGTCCTAGTTCACACCACGTTACCAGACTGTCTTAGTTCACATCACGTTATCAGACTGTCCTAGTTCACACCACGTTACCAGACTGTCTTAGTTCACACCACGTTACCAGACTGTCTTAGTTCACACCACGTTACCAGACTGTTCTGGTTCACATCGCGTTATCAGTCTGTCCTAGTTCACACCACGTTATCAGACTGTCCTAGTTCACACCACGTTATCAGTCTGTCCTAGTTCACACCACGTTACCAGACTGTTCTAGTTCACACCACGTTATCAGACTGTCCTAGATCATACCACGTTACTAGACTGTCCTAGTTCACACCACGTTACCAGACTGTCCTAGTTCACACCACATTATCAGACTGTCTTAGTTCACACCACGTTACTAGACTGTCCTATTTCACACCACGTTATCAGACTGTCCTAGATCATACCACGTTACTAGACTGTCCTAGTTCACACCACGTTACCAGACTGTCCTAGTTCACACCACATTATCAGACTGTCTTAGTTCACACCACGTTACTAGACTGTCCTAGTTCACACCACGTTTCCAGACTGTCCTTGTTCACACCACGTTACCTGACTGTCCTATTTCACACCACGTTACCAGACTGTCCTAGTTCACACAACGTTATCAGACTGTCCTAGTTCACACACGTTATCAGACTGTCTTAGTTCACACCACGTTATCAGACTGTCTTAGTGCACACCACGTTATCAGACTGTCCTAGTTCACACCACGTTACCAGACTGTCCTAGTTCACACAACGTTATCAGACTGTCCTAGTTCACACACGTTATCAGACTGTCTTAGTTCACACCACGTTATCAGACTGTCTTAGTTCACACCACGTTATCAGACTGTCCTTGTTCACACAACGTTACCAGACTATCTTAGTTCAAACCACGTAACCAGACTGTCCTAGTTCACACCACGTTACCAGACTGTCCTAGTTCACACCACGTTACCAGACTGTCCTAGTTCACACAACGTTACCAGACTGTCTTAGTTCACACCACATTACCAGACTGTCCTAGTTCACACCACGTTACAAGACTGTCTTAGTTCACACCACATTACCAGACTGTCCTAGTTCACACCACGTTATCAAACTGTCCTAGTTCACACAACGTTACCTGACTGTCCTAGTTCACACCAGTTCCCAGACTGTCCTTGTTCACACCACGTTACCAGACTGTCCTGGTTCACACAACGTTATCAGTCTGTCCTAGTTCACACCACGTTATCAGACTGTCCTAGTTCACACCAGTTCCCAGACTGTCCTTGTTCACACAACGTTACCCGACTGTCCTAGTTCACACCACATTACCAGACTGCCCTAGTTCACACCACGTTACCAGACTGTCTTTGTTCACACAACGTTACCAGACTGTACTGGTTCACACCACATTACCAGACTGTCCTTGTTCACACAACGTTATCAGACTGTCCTAGTTCACACCACGTTACCAGACTGTCCTAGTTCACACCACGTTACCAGACTGTCCTGGTTCACATCATGTTATCAGACTGTCCTAGTTCACACCACGTTACCAGACTGTCCTGGTTCACATCATGTTATCAGACTGTCCTAGCTCACACCATTTCCCAGACTGTCCTTGTTCACACAACGTTACCAGACTGTCCTAGGTCACACCAGTTCCCAGACTGTCCTTGTTCACACAACGTTACCAGGCTGTCCTAGGTCACACCACGTTATCAGTCTGTCCTAGTTCACACCACGTTACCAGACTGTCCTAGTTCACACCACGTTACCAGTCTGTCCTAGTTCACACCACGTTCCCAGTGTGTCTTAGTTCACACCACGTTACCAGACTGTCTTAGTTCACACCACGTTACCAGACTCTCCTAGTTCATACCACGTTATCAGACTGTCCTAGTTTACACCACGTTACCAGTCTGTCCTTGTTCACACCACGTTACCAGACTGTCCTAGTTCACACCACGTTACCAGACTGTCTTAGTTCACACCAGTTCCAAGACTGTCCTTGTTCACACAACGTTACCCGACTGTCCTAGTTCATACCACGTTATCAGACTGTCCTAGTTCACACCACGTTACCAGTCTGTCCTTGTTCACACCACGTTACCAGACTGTCCTAGTTCACACCACGTTATCAGACTGTCCTAGTTCACACCAGTTCCCAGACTGTCCTTGTTCACACAACGTTACCCGACTGTCTTAGTTCACACCACGTTACCAGACTGTCCTTGTTCACACAACGTTACCAGACTGTACTGGTTCACACCACATTACCAGACTGTCCTTGTTCACACAACGTTATCAGACTGTCCTAGTTCACACCACGTTACCAGACTGTCCTAGTTCACACCACGTTATCAGACTGTCCTGGTTCACATCATGTTATCAGACTGTCCTAGTTCACACCACGTTACCAGACTGTCCTGGTTCACATCATGTTATCAGACTGTCCTAGCTCACACCAGTTCCCAGACTGTCCTTGTTCACACAACGTTACCAGACTGTCCTAGGTCACACCAGTTCCCAGACTGTCCTTGTTCACACAACGTTACCAGACTGTCCTAGGTCACACAACGTTATCAGTCTGTCCTAGTTCACACCACGTTACCAGACTGTCTTAGTTCACACCACGTTACCAGTCTGTCCTAGTTCACACCACGTTCCCAGTGTGTCTTAGTTCACACCACGTTACCAGACTGTCTTAGTTCACACCACGTTACCAGACTCTCCTAGTTCATACCACGTTATCAGACTGTCCTAGTTTACACCACGTTACCAGTCTGTCCTTGTTCACACCACGTTACCAGACTGTCCTAGTTCACACCACGTTACCAGACTGTCTTAGTTCACACCAGTTCCAAGACTGTCCTTGTTCACACAACGTTACCCGACTGTCCTAGTTCATACCACGTTATCAGACTGTCCTAGTTCACACCACGTTACCAGTCTGTCCTTGTTCACACAACGTTACCAGACTGTCCTAGTTCACACCACGTTATCAGACTGTCCTAGTTCACACCAGTTCCCAGACTGTCCTTGTTCACACAACGTTACCCGACTGTCCTAGTTCACACCACGTTACCAGACTGTCCTAGTTCAAACCAGTTCCCAGACTGTCCTTGTTCACACAACGTTACCCGACTGTCCTAGTTCACACCATGTTACAAGACTGTCCTAGTTCACACCACGTTACCAGACTGTCCTAGTTCACCCAATGTTACCAGACTGTCCTAGTTCACACCACGTTACCAGTCTGTCCTAGTTCACACCACGTTACCAGACTGTCTTAGTTCACACCGCGTTACCAGACTGTCCTAGTTCACACCACGTTACCAGACTGTCCTAGTTCACACCACGTTACCAAACTGTCCTAGTTCACACCACGTAACCAGACTGTCCTAGTTCACACCACGTTACCAGACTGTCCTAGTTCACACCACGTTACCAGATTGTCCTAGTTCACACCACGTTATCAGACTGTCTTAGTTCACACCACGTTATCAGACTGTCCTAGTTCACACCACGTTACCAGACTGTCCTAGTTCACACCACGTTACCAGACTGTCTTAGTTCACACCACGTTACCAGACTGTCTTAGTTCACACCACGTTACCTGGTTCACACCACATTATCAGACTGTCCTAGGTCACACCACGTTATCAGTCTGTCCTAGTTCACACCACGTTATGAGTCTGTCCTAGTTCACACCACGTTATCAGAATGTCCTAGTTCACACCACGTTATCAGTCTGTCCTAGTTCACACCACGTTACCAGACTGTCCTAGTTCACACCACGTTATCAGACTGTCTTAGTTCACACCACGTTATCAGACTGTCCTAGTTCACACCGCGTTACCAGACTGTCTTAGTTCACACCACGTTACCAGACTGTCCTAGTTCATACCACGTTACCAGACTGTCCTAGTTCACACCACGGTACCACATTGTCCTAGTTCACACCACGTTACCAGACTGTCTTAGTTCACACCACGTTACCAGACTCTCTAAGTTCACACCACGTTATCACATTGTCCTAGTTCACACCACGTTACCAGACTGTCTTAGTTCACATCACGTTATCAGACTGTCCTAGTTCACACCACGTTACCAGACTGTCTTAGTTCACACCACGTTACCAGACTGTCTTAGTTCACACCACGTTACCAGACTGTTCTGGTTCACATCGCGTTATCAGTCTGTCCTAGTTCACACCACGTTATCAGACTGTCCTAGTTCACACCACGTTATCAGTCTGTCCTAGTTCACACCACGTTACCAGACTGTTCTAGTTCACACCACGTTATCAGACTGTCCTAGATCATACCACGTTACTAGACTGTCCTAGTTCACACCACGTTACCAGACTGTCCTAGTTCACACCACATTATCAGACTGTCTTAGTTCACACCACGTTACTAGACTGTCCTATTTCACACCACGTTATCAGACTGTCCTAGATCATACCACGTTACTAGACTGTCCTAGTTCACACCACGTTACCAGACTGTCCTAGTTCACACCACATTATCAGACTGTCTTAGTTCACACCACGTTACTAGACTGTCCTAGTTCACACCACGTTTCCAGACTGTCCTTGTTCACACCACGTTACCTGACTGTCCTATTTCACACCACGTTACCAGACTGTCCTAGTTCACACAACGTTATCAGACTGTCCTAGTTCACACACGTTATCAGACTGTCTTAGTTCACACCACGTTATCAGACTGTCTTAGTGCACACCACGTTATCAGACTGTCCTAGTTCACACCACGTTACCAGACTGTCCTAGTTCACACAACGTTATCAGACTGTCCTAGTTCACACACGTTATCAGACTGTCTTAGTTCACACCACGTTATCAGACTGTCTTAGTTCACACCACGTTATCAGACTGTCCTTGTTCACACAACGTTACCAGACTATCTTAGTTCACACCACGTAACCAGACTGTCCTAGTTCACACCACGTTACCAGACTGTCCTAGTTCACACCACGTTACCAGACTGTCCTAGTTCACACAACGTTACCAGACTGTCTTAGTTCACACCACATTACCAGACTGTCCTAGTTCACACCACGTTACAAGACTGTCTTAGTTCACACCACATTACCAGACTGTCCTAGTTCACACCACGTTATCAAACTGTCCTAGTTCACACAACGTTACCTGACTGTCCTAGTTCACACCAGTTCCCAGACTGTCCTTGTTCACACCACGTTACCAGACTGTCCTGGTTCACACAACGTTATCAGTCTGTCCTAGTTCACACCACGTTATCAGACTGTCCTAGTTCACACCAGTTCCCAGACTGTCCTTGTTCACACAACGTTACCCGACTGTCCTAGTTCACACCACATTACCAGACTGCCCTAGTTCACACCACGTTACCAGACTGTCTTTGTTCACACAACGTTACCAGACTGTACTGGTTCACACCACATTACCAGACTGTCCTTGTTCACACAACGTTATCAGACTGTCCTAGTTCACACCACGTTACCAGACTGTCCTAGTTCACACCACGTTACCAGACTGTCCTGGTTCACATCATGTTATCAGACTGTCCTAG
The DNA here is from genome assembly GCA_947623455.1 of Mimachlamys varia. Classification (NCBI taxonomy): domain Eukaryota; kingdom Metazoa; phylum Mollusca; class Bivalvia; order Pectinida; family Pectinidae; genus Mimachlamys; species Mimachlamys varia. The sequence goes on from OX392531.1 coordinate 58,077,217, forward strand.
TTCACACCACGTTACCAGACTGTCCTGGTTCACATCATGTTATCAGACTGTCCTAGCTCACACCAGTTCCCAGACTGTCCTTGTTCACACAACGTTACCAGACTGTCCTAGGTCACACCAGTTCCCAGACTGTCCTTGTTCACACAACGTTACCAGGCTGTCCTAGGTCACACCACGTTATCAGTCTGTCCTAGTTCACACCACGTTACCAGACTGTCCTAGTTCACACCACGTTACCAGTCTGTCCTAGTTCACACCACGTTCCCAGTGTGTCTTAGTTCACACCACGTTACCAGACTGTCTTAGTTCACACCACGTTACCAGACTCTCCTAGTTCATACCACGTTATCAGACTGTCCTAGTTTACACCACGTTACCAGTCTGTCCTTGTTCACACCACGTTACCAGACTGTCCTAGTTCACACCACGTTACCAGACTGTCTTAGTTCACACCAGTTCCAAGACTGTCCTTGTTCACACAACGTTACCCGACTGTCCTAGTTCATACCACGTTATCAGACTGTCCTAGTTCACACCACGTTACCAGTCTGTCCTTGTTCACACCACGTTACCAGACTGTCCTAGTTCACACCACGTTATCAGACTGTCCTAGTTCACACCAGTTCCCAGACTGTCCTTGTTCACACAACGTTACCCGACTGTCCTAGTTCACACCACGTTACCAGACTGTCCTTGTTCACACAACGTTACCAGACTGTACTGGTTCACACCACATTACCAGACTGTCCTTGTTCACACAACGTTATCAGACTGTCCTAGTTCACACCACGTTACCAGACTGTCCTAGTTCACACCACGTTATCAGACTGTCCTGGTTCACATCATGTTATCAGACTGTCCTAGTTCACACCACGTTACCAGACTGTCCTGGTTCATATCATGTTATCAGACTGTCCTAGCTCACACCAGTTCCCAGACTGTCCTTGTTCACACAACGTTACCAGACTGTCCTAGGTCACACCAGTTCCCAGACTGTCCTTGTTCACACAACGTTACCAGACTGTCCTAGGTCACACAACGTTATCAGTCTGTCCTAGTTCACACCACGTTACCAGACTGTCTTAGTTCACACCACGTTACCAGTCTGTCCTAGTTCACACCACGTTCCCAGTGTGTCTTAGTTCACACCACGTTACCAGACTGTCTTAGTTCACACCACGTTACCAGACTCTCCTAGTTCATACCACGTTATCAGACTGTCCTAGTTTACACCACGTTACCAGTCTGTCCTTGTTCACACCACGTTACCAGACTGTCCTAGTTCACACCACGTTACCAGACTGTCTTAGTTCACACCAGTTCCAAGACTGTCCTTGTTCACACAACGTTACCCGACTGTCCTAGTTCATACCACGTTATCAGACTGTCCTAGTTCACACCACGTTACCAGTCTGTCCTTGTTCACACAACGTTACCAGACTGTCCTAGTTCACACCACGTTATCAGACTGTCCTAGTTCACACCAGTTCCCAGACTGTCCTTGTTCACACAACGTTACCCGACTGTCCTAGTTCACACCACGTTACCAGACTGTCCTAGTTCAAACCAGTTCCCAGACTGTCCTTGTTCACACAACGTTACCCGACTGTCCTAGTTCACACCATGTTACAAGACTGTCCTAGTTCACACCACGTTACCAGACTGTCCTAGTTCACCCAATGTTACCAGACTGTCCTAGTTCACACCACGTTACCAGTCTGTCCTAGTTCACACCACGTTACCAGACTGTCTTAGTTCACACCGCGTTACCAGACTGTCCTAGTTCACACCACGTTACCAGACTGTCCTAGTTCACACCACGTTACCAAACTGTCCTAGTTCACATCACGTTATCAGACTGTCCTAGTTCACACCACGTTACCAGACTGTCCTAGTTCATACAACGTTACCAGATTGTCCTAGTTCACACCACGTTATCAGACTGTCTTAGTTCACACCACGTTATCAGACTGTCCTAGTTCACACCACGTTACCAGACTGTCCTAGTTCATACAACGTTATCAGACTGTCCTAGTTCAAACTACGTTATCAGACTGTCTTAGTTCACACCACGTTATCAGACTGTCCTAGTTCACACCACGTTACCAGACTGTCTGAGTTCACACCACATTACCAGACTGTCCTAGTTCACACTACGTTACCAGACTGTCCTAGTTCACACCACGTTATCAAACTGTCCTAGTTCACACAACGTTACCAGACTGTCCTAGTTCACACCAGTTCCCAGACTGTCCTTGTTCAAACAACGTTAAGAGACTGTCCTGGTTCACACCACATTATCAGACTGTCCTAGGTCACACCACGTTATCAGTCTGTCCTAGTTCACACCACGTTATGAGTCTGTCCTAGTTCACACCACGTTATCAGAATGTCCTAGTTCACACCACGTTATCAGTCTGTCCTAGTTCACACCACGTTATCAGACTGTCTTAGTTCACACCACGTTATCAGTCTGTCCTAGTTCACACCACGTTATCAGACTGTCCTAGTTCACACCACGTTATGAGTCTGTCCTAGTTCACACCACGTTATCAGACTGTCCTAGTTCACACAACGTTATCAGACTGTCCTAGTTCACACCACGTTATCAGACTGTCTTAGTTCACACCACGCTATCAGACTGTCCTTGTTCACACCACGTTACCAGACTGTCCTAGTTCACACCAGTTCCCAGACTTTCCTAGTTCACACAACGTTACCAGACTGTTTTAGTTCACACCACATTACCAGACTGTCCTAGTTCAAACCACGCTACCAGACTGTCCTAGTTCACATCACGTTATCAAACTGTCTTAGTTCACACAACGTTACCAGACTGTCCTAGTTCACACCAGTTCCCAGACTGTCCTTGTTCACACAACGTTACCAGACTGTCCTGGTTCACACCACATTATCAGACTGTCTTAGTTCACACCACGTTATCAGTCTGTCCTAGTTCACACCACGTTACCAGACTGTCCTAGTTCACACCACGTTATCAAACTGTCCTAGTTCACACAACGTTACCAGACTGTCCTAGTTCACACCAGTTCCCAGACTGTCCTTGTTCACACCACGTTATCAAACTGTCCTAGTTCACACAACGTTATCAGACTATCCTAGTTCACACCAGTTCCCAGACTGTCCTTGTTCACACAATGTTACCCGACTGTCCTAGTTCACACCACGTTACCAGACTGTCCTAGTTCACACCACGTTATCAAACTGTCCTAGTTCACACAACGTTACCAGACTGTCCTAGTTCACACCAGTTCCCAGACTGTCCTTGTTCACACCACGTTATCAAACTGTCCTAGTTCACACAACGTTATCAGACTATCCTAGTTCACACCAGTTCCCAGACTGTCCTTGTTCACACAATGTTACCCGACTGTCCTAGTTCACACCACGTTACCAGACTGTCCTAGTTCACACCAGTTCCCAGACTGTCCTTGTTCTCACAACGTTACCCGACTGTCCTAGTTCACACCACATTACCAGACTGTCCTAGTTCACACCATGCTACCAGACTGTCTTAGTTCACACCACGTTACCAGTCTGTCCTGGTTCACACCACGTTACCAGACTGTCCTAGTTCACACCGCGTTATCAGACTGTCTTAGTTCACACCACGATTCTCATCGCACACACGCACGATTTGGTACAATTGGTTGATAAATATTACGGAATGAAAACATACGGAACCCTCTTGTCGAAAACTATATAAATTCGCATCATATTTATTGGGATTATGTTAATTTTACAATATACATTAAACAGTATTACAGTGACTAGGAGACAGTCACGTGCGGGTTTAGCTCCAAGGTAACAGAACAGGTAAATAACATGTCAGAGTCTTCCCTGTCCCGTGTCCGGCGATCCGGTCCGCTACGACCGCCATTACCGATCGCGAGCGACCGTTATGACAACAAACTGGACTCTGATAATTAGTAATTTGAACACCCCGTCCCCTCCCCTCCCCAGTAACAGTGTTTTCACACCTAGGCGAGTGTTGTAAGTGCCGCGGGCAAGAGACATCTACATATATGGTCGATGTACAGGTATAACTTGGTAAAAACTAGCAACATTTACTGTACCTGAATGAGAACTTGTCAACATGTGTTAAAAGTTTACATGTGTCTATTTGGTTAGTTTCAAAAACTATAAAAAGACTATTACTAATTTCAAGAAATATATAGATAGAAATATTACCTAATATATATAGTTAAAATATAGAAATATGCTTAAAACGTTTTAACTAGCACGAAGCCGTATATTAGTGTAAAGCCATTTCTCATTTTACATCAACCACGATTGTCATTGCACAAAGTTAGTTTATCTTGGCCAACATGTGCGTTTAAAATAATCGCCCAGGATCGCATCGTTCGCATTTCGTGCATACACTGTTCGCCAATCGTGCGCACACCGCACATCGTGTAACGTTGTGCGATCCCACAACTGTACCAGAATACCCTTTTTAGTTCACCTGGCGTGAAGGGCCAGGTAAGCTAAAGAGACTTCTTGATAACTAAAAGGCCTAGAGGCATGATATTTGGCTGAAGGGTTCCTTGGATGAAGCCCGACACATTTTGTGTGAAAGAAATGACCTTGACCTATATTCAAGGCCACAGAGGTTAAATCAATTAAAAGCTTCTAATGACTTCTTCTGATGAACCAAAAGTCTAGAATCTTGATATATGGCTGAAAGGTACCTTGGATAAAGCTTGAAAAAGTTTGCAAAGAAAAAATGTCCTTGACTTATATTCAGGGTCACGGGGGTCAAATGTATTAAGAGCTTTGTTATGACTTCTTTTGAAAAACCAAAAGGCTTAGAACTTTGATATAGGGCTGAACGGTTCTTTTAATGAAGCCCGACAAAATTGGCAAAAACAATGACCTTGACCTATATTCAAGGTCACATGGGTCAAATCTGTTAACACCTTCGAACGATTTCCTCTGATAAACCAAAAGGCATAGAAAATTGATATTTAGCTGAAATGTTCCTTTGATGAAACCTGACAAATTTTGTGAAAAAAAAAATGAACTTGACTTACATTCAAGGTCACATTGGTCAAATCTGTTAAAACCTTCTAACGAATTCTTCTGATAAAGCAAAAGGCCTAATACCTTGACATTTAGCTGAAAGGTGCCTTTGATGATGCCCGACAAAGCCCACAAACCGAAATGACCTTTGCCCATATGCAAGGTTACAGGAGTAAAATATGTTAAAACCTTAAAATGACTTCTTCTGAAAAACCAAACGGCCTAGAGACATGATATTTTGCTGGTAGCTTCCTCGGAAGAAGCCACAAAAAAGGTTGCTAATAAAAATGACCTTGTCATACTTTCAAGGTCACAGGGGTAGAAAATGTTTAAAACTTTACATGTTCTTCTGAATGTCTTACAGCAATATATTTTATCGACTTTTGGGTGCCCATTGGGCCTCTTGTTTACTTAAACCAAGTTATTGGTCCGTTCGAGAACACATTTAACTAGGGTAACTAGGCTAGTTTCTGAGGAAATAAGATCGACAAACTGTCATTGAATCCATATTATTTTTTAGGTAATTTGACCTATAGCCATCATGAACCGTCAGTCGTCGTGCGCTTTGCGTAAACTTTTCCTTCAAACGACTTCTTTTCAATAACTGAAAGGCATTTGGTGCATGTAGCATGCTAGGATGAAGGCTACCTATTTTGTTAAAATAAATGACCTTGATCTACTTTCAAGGTTACAGGGATCAAATATGTGAATATCTTCACACAACTTCTCAATAACCGAAAGGCCCAGGGAACTGATATTTCGGCCTGTAGCATGCTTGGATGAAGAGCTTCCAAGTTTGTGCAAATGATTGACCCTGATATACTTTCAAGGTCACAGGTGTCAAATGTCTTAAATGTTTCAAACACTTCTTTTTAGTACCTAAATGTCCCTGCATACTGCTATTTTGCTAGGAGTATACCAGTATACTGTACTATACGGTAATAACCCTAACCCTAACAACTTCCCAAAAAACATATATAGATTTTCAGATGACCGTTAAGGCCCATGGGCCTCTTGTTAATCCTTGATGTTTTGCGTTTTACTTGTGTTTTTCAAACTTGTAAAGTAATTGACGAGGTATCGACCGTCGCTGTGACGTTGATGTCGGACATAAGGGATTGTGTTGGTGAGTATTGATGAGAGACTGCAAACGAAGTTGGCGTTAATGGTGTTTTGGCTTTAGTCTTTATGTGTGAAGTATTTTATTAATAGATCTAGGTCGGTTGGCTATACGTAAGTTGGTTTAATCACAATCATATGTGGACCCTACAAACTGTAACACGGGCATACATGTATGGGGCAGGAATATCGATCATTCAGAAAGACAGCGTACTTAACTAATAAAAAGCAACCTTCCTACTGCATTAGAAAATACAAGTTATGTTCTGATAAAAACTTTAATGTTTACATTGAAATAAAGGTTTGCCAATTGTGTTGTATACAATGATAATTATGTAGGTGTTATATCATACAACTACAGACTTTGGTTGAGGGCAATCCATGGTTTTACGAACCTGACCTGGACGATATTCAAAGGCCAAGGTGAATACTGTCCAAGTAAGATCTGTAAAACCATGGATGCCCGAAACTGAAGTCTGCATTTGGTTTATTATATGATTTATCCAGGTTTGTCATTAAAATAAAAAAAAAAAAAATGAAACAGAAATAAATTTCAAAAAAGATCGACAACAAAGAACGTCCTTGTTCATAAAGAACAAGTATAACAATGTACTAACTTATAGAAATTACATATTTTGATTTATATTTGAAAAAATATATACATATGAAATACCGACATTGGATGACCCTACAACATCAAGACTGTTTTCGTCATGTTTTGAGTTGGTTTCAGCCTGGACTACACTGAGGGGTCAATATACCAGAGCCTGGTGGAACGTTATGTTAACTTTTCGGTGACGTCATGAAGAACTGTAAATAATCAATGTCATGTGATCCAATTTGGTCCAATGAGCAATAGTGTTAGATACCAATCATATACATGTAATACAGAGATATACGGAGATGTATGAGATGATATACGGAGATGTTGACATTGATGATATACGGAGATGTTGACATTGATGATATAGGAAGATGTTGATATTGATGATATACGGAATTGTTGATATTGATGATATACGGAGATGTTGACATTGATGATATACGGATATGTTGATATTGATGATATACGGAGATGTTGACATTGATGATATACGAAGATGTTGACATTGATGATATACGAAGATGTTGACATTGATGATATACGAAGATGTTGACATTGATGATATACGAAGATGTTGACATTGATGATATACGGAGATGTTGACATTGATGATATACGGAGATGTTTACATTGATGATATACGGAGATGTTGACATTGATGATATACGGAGATGTTTTCATTGATGATATACGGAGATGTTGACATTGATGATATACGGAGATGTTGATATTGATGATATACGGATATGTTGACATTGATGATATACGGAGATGTTGACATTGATGATATACGAAGATGTTGACATTGATGATATACGGAGATGTTGACATTGATGATATACGGAGATGTTGATATTGATGATATACGGAGATGTTTACATTGATGATATACGAAGATGTTGACATTGATGGTATACGAAGATGTTGATATTGATGGTATACGAAGATGTTGATATTGATGATATAGGAAGATGTTGATATTGATGATATACGGATATGTTGATATTGATGATATACGGAATTGTTGACATTGATGATATACGGATATGTTGACATTGATGATATACGGATATGTTGATATTGATGATATACGGAGATGTTGACATTGATGATATACGAAGATGTTGATATTGATGATATAGGAAGATGTTGATATTGATGATATACGGATATGTTGATATTGATGATATACGGAGATGTTGACATTGATGATATACGAAGATGTTGACATTGATGGTATACGAAAATGTTGACATTGATGGTATACGAAGATGTTGATATTGATGGTATACGAAGATGTTGATATTGATGATATAGGAAGATGTTGATATTGATGATATACGGATATGTTGATATTGATGATATACGGAATTGTTGACATTGATGATATACGGAGATGTTGATATTGATGATATACGGAGATGTTGACATTGATGATATACGGATATGTTGATATTGATGATATAGGAAGATGTTGATATTGATGATATACGGATATGTTGATATTGATGATATACGGAATTGTTGACGTTGATGATATACGGATATGTTGACATTGATGATATACAGATATGTTGATATTGATGATATACGGAGATGTTGACATTGATGATATACGAAGATGTTGACATTGATGGTATACGAAAATGTTGACATTGATGATATACGGAGGTGTTGACGTTGATGATATACGAAGATGTTGATATTGATGATATACGGATATGTTGACATTGATGATATACGGAGGTGTTGACGTTGATGATATACGAAGATGTTGATATTGATGATATACGGAAATGTTGACATTGATGATATACGGATATGTTGACATTGATGATATATGGAAATGTCAACATTGATGATATACGGATATGTTGATATTGATGATATACGGAGATGTTTACATTGATGATATACGGAGATGTTGACATTGATGATATACGGATATGTTGATATTGATGATATACGGAAATGTTGACATTGATGATATACGAAGATGTTGACATTGATGATATACGGAGATGTTGACATTGATTATATACGTTTTTGTTGATATTGATGATATACGGAGATGTTGATATTGATGATATACGGATATGTTGACATTGATGATATACGGAGGTGTTGACATTGATGATATACGGAGATGTTTACATTGATGATATACGGAGATGTTTACATTGATGATATACGGATATGTTGACATTGATGATATACGGAGATGTTTACATTGATGATATACGGAGATGTTTACATTGATGATATACGAAGATGTTGACATTGATGATATACGAAGATGTTGACATTGATAATATACGAAGATGTTGACATTGATGATATACGGAGATGTTGACATTGATGATATACGGAGATGTTGACATTGATGATATACGTTTATGTTGACATTGATGATATACGGAGATGTTTACATTGATGATATACGGAGATGTTTTCATTGATGATATACGGAGATGTTGACATTGATGATATACGGAGATGTTGATATTGATGATATACGGATATGTTGACATTGATGATATACGGAGATGTTGACATTGATGATATACGAAGATGTTGACATTGATGATATACGGAGATGTTGACATTGATGATATACGGAGATGTTGATATTGATGATATACGGAGATGTTTACATTGATGATATACGGAAATGTTGACATTGATGATATACGAAGATGTTGACATTGATGATATAGGAAGATGTTGACTTTGATGATATACGAAGATGTTGACATTGATGATATACGGAGATGTTGACATTGATGATATACGAAGATGTTGACAATGATGATATACGAAGATGTTGACGTTGATGATATACGGATATGTTGACATTGATGCTAACGGATATGTTGACATTGATGATATACGGAGATGTTGACATTGATGATATACGGAGATGTTGACATTGATGATATACGAAGATGTTGACATTGATGATATACGAATATGTTGACATTGATGATATACGGAGATGTTGACATTGATGATATACGGAGATGTTGATATTGATGATATACGGAGATGTTTACATTGATGATATACGGAGATGTTGACATTGATGATATACGGATATGTTGATATTGATGATATACGGAAATGTTGACATTGATGATATACGAAGATGTTGACATTGATGATATACGGAGATGTTGACATTGATGATATACGGATATGTTGATATTGATGATATACGGAGATGTTGACATTGATGATATATGGAAATGTCAACATTGATGATATACGGATATGTTGATATTGATGATATACGGAGATGTTTACATTGATGATATACGAAGATGTTGACATTGATGATATACGGATATGTTGATATTGATGATATACGGATATGTTGACATTGATGATATACGAAGATGTTGACATTGATGATATACGGAGATGTTGACAATGATGATATACGAAGATGTTGACGTTGATGATATACGGAGATGTTGACATTGATGCTAACGGATATGTTGACATTGATGATATACGGAGATGTTGACATTGATGATATACGGAGATGTTGACATTGATGATATACGGAGATGTTGACATTGATGATATACGAAGATGTTGACATTGATGATATACGAATATGTTGACATTGATGATATACGGAGATGTTGACATTGATGATATACGGAGATGTTGATATTGATGATATACGGAGATGTTTACATTGATGATATACGGAGATGTTGACATTGATGATATACGGATATGTTGATATTGATGATATACGGAAATGTTGACATTGATGATATACGAAGATGTTGACATTGATGATATACGGAGATGTTGACATTGATGATATACGGATATGTTGATATTGATGATATACGGAGATGTTGACATTGATGATATATGGAAATGTCAACATTGATGATATACGGATATGTTGATATTGATGATATACGGAGATGTTTACATTGATGATATACGGAGATGTTGACATTGATGATATACGGATATGTTGATATTGATGATATACAGAAATGTTGACATTGATGATATACGAAGATGTTGACATTGATGATATACGGAGATGTTGACATTGATGATATACGTTTATGTTGACATTGATGATATACGGAGATGTTGACATTGATGATATACGGAGATGTTTACATTGATGATATACGGAGATGTTTACATTGATGATATACGGAGATGTTTACATTCACGATATACGGATATGTTGACATTGATGATATACGGATATGTTGATATTGATGATATACGGAGATGTTGACATTGATGATATACGAAGATGTTGACATTGATGGTATACGAAAATGTTGACATTGATGATATACGAAGATGTTGACATTGATGATATACGGAGATGTTGACATTGATGATATACGGAGATGTTTACATTGATGATATACGGAGATGTTTACATTGATGATATACGGAGTTGTTGACATTGATGATATACGGAGATGTTGACATTGATGATATACGTTTATGTTGACATTGATGATATACGGAGATGTTGACATTGATGATATACAGAGATGTTGACATTGATGATATACGGAGATGTTTACATTGATGATATACGGAGATGTTTACATTGATGATATACGGAGATGTTTACATTGATGATATACAGAAATGTTGACATTGATGATATACGGAGATGTTGATATTGATGATATACGGAGATGTTGACATTGATGATATACGAAGATGTTGACATTGATGATATACGAAAATGTTGACATTGATGATATACGAAGATGTTGACATTGATGATATAAGGAGATGTTGACATTGATGATATACGGAGATGTTTACATTGATGATATACGGAGATGTTTACATTGATGATATACGGAGATGTTTACATTGATGATATACGGAGATGTTTACATTCACGATATACGGATATGTTGACATTGATGATATACGGATATGTTGATATTGATGATATACGGAGATGTTGACATTGATGATATACGAAGATGTTGACATTGATGGTATACGAAAATGTTGACATTGATGATATACGAAGATGTTGACATTGATGATATACGGAGATTTTGACATTGATGGTATACGAAGATGTTGACATTGATGACATACGGAGATGTTGACATTAATGATATAAGGAGATGTTGACATTGATGATATACGGAGATGTTTACATTGATGATATACGGAGATGTTTACATTGATGATATACGGAGTTGTTGACATTGATGATATACGGAGATGTTGATATTGATGATATACGGATATGTTGACATTGATGATATACGAAGATGTTGACATTGATGATATACGGAGATTTTGACATTGATGATATACGAAGATGTTGACATTGATGACATACGGAGATGTTGACATTAATGATATACGGATATGTTGATATTGATGATATACGGAAATGTTGACATTGATGATATACGAAGATGTTGACATTGATGATATACGAAGATGTTGACTTTGATGATATACGAAGATGTTGACATTGATGATATACGGAGATGTTGACATTGATGATATACGGATATGTTGACATTGATGATATACGAAGATGTTGATATTGATGATATACGGAGGTGTTGATGTTGATGATATACGGATATGTTGACATTGATGATATAGGAAGATGTTGACTTTGATGATATACGAAGATGTTGACATTGATGATATACGAAGATGTTGACATTGATGATATACGGAGATGTTGACAATGATGATATACGAAGATGTTGACGTTGATGATATACGGATATGTTGACATTGATGCTAACGGATATGTTGACATTGATGATATACGGAGATGTTGACATTGATGATATACGGAGATGTTGACATTGATGATATACGAAGATGTTGACATTGATGATATACGAATATGTTGATATTGATGATATACGGAAATGTTGACATTGATGATATACGAAGATGTTGACATTGATGATATACGGAGATGTTGACATTGATGATATACGGATATGTTGATATTGATGATATACGGAGATGTTGACATTGATGATATATGGAAATGTCAACATTGATGATATACGGATATGTTGATATTGATGATATACGGAGATGTTTACATTGATGATATACGGAGATGTTGACATTGATGATATACGGAGATGTTGACATTGATGATATACAGAAATGTTGACATTGATGATATACGAAGATGTTGACATTGATGATATACGGAGATGTTGACATTGATGATATACGTTTATGTTGACATTGATGATATACGGAGATGTTGACATTGATGATATACGGATATGTTGACATTGATGATATACGGAGATGTTTACATTGATGATATACGGAGATGTTTACATTGATGATATACGGAGATGTTTACATTCACGATATACGGATATGTTGACATTGATGATATACGGATATGTTGATATTGATGATATACGGAGATGTTGACATTGATGATATACGAAGATGTTGACATTGATGGTATACGAAAATGTTGACATTGATGATATACGAAGATGTTGACATTGATGATATACGGAGATGTTGACATTGATGATATACGGAGATGTTTACATTGATGATATACGGAGATGTTTACATTGATGATATACGGAGTTGTTGACATTGATGATATACGGAGATGTTGACATTGATGATATACGTTTATGTTGACATTGATGATATACGGAGATGTTGACATTGATGATATACAGAGATGTTGACATTGATGATATACGGAGATGTTTACATTGATGATATACGGAGATGTTTACATTGATGATATACGGAGATGTTTACATTGATGATATACAGAAATGTTGACATTGATGATATACGGAGATGTTGATATTGATGATATACGGAGATGTTGACATTGATGATATACGAAGATGTTGACATTGATGGTATACGGAAATGTTGACATTGATGATATACGAAGATGTTGACATTGATGATATAAGGAGATGTTGACATTGATGATATACGGAGATGTTTACATTGATGATATACGGAGATGTTTACATTGATGATATACGGAGATGTTTACATTGATGATATACGGAGATGTTTACATTCACGATATACGGATATGTTGACATTGATGATATACGGATATGTTGACATTGATGATATACGGAGATGTTGACATTGATGATATACGAAGATGTTGACATTGATGGTATACGAAAATGTTGACATTGATGATATACGAAGATGTTGACATTGATGATATACGGAGATTTTGACATTGATGGTATACGAAGATGTTGACATTGATGACATACGGAGATGTTGACATTAATGATATAAGGAGATGTTGACATTGATGATATACGGAGATGTTTACATTGATGATATACGGAGATGTTTACATTGATGATATACGGAGTTGTTGACATTGATGATATACGGAGATGTTGATATTGATGATATACGGATATGTTGACATTGATGATATACGAAGATGTTGACATTGATGATATACGGAGATTTTGACATTGATGATATACGAAGATGTTGACATTGATGACATACGGAGATGTTGACATTAATGATATACGGATATGTTGATATTGATGATATACGGAAATGTTGACATTGATGATATACGAAGATGTTGACATTGATGATATACGAAGATGTTGACTTTGATGATATACGAAGATGTTGACATTGATGATATACGGAGATGTTGACATTGATGATATACGGATATGTTGACATTGATGATATACGAAGATGTTGATATTGATGATATACGGAGGTGTTGATGTTGATGATATACGGATATGTTGACATTGATGATATAGGAAGATGTTGACTTTGATGATATACGAAGATGTTGACATTGATGATATACGGAGATGTTGACATTGATGATATACGAAGATGTTGACATTGATGATATACGAAGATGTTGACGTTGATGATATACGGATATGTTGACATTGATGCTAACGGATATGTTGACATTGATGATATACGGAGATGTTGACATTGATGATATACGTTTATGTTGACATTGATGATATACGAAGATGTTGACATTGATGATATACGAATATGTTGACATTGATGATATACGGAGATGTTGACATTGATGATATACGGAGATGTTGATATTGATGATATACGGAGATGTTTACATTGATGATATACGGAGATGTTGACATTGATGATATACGGATATGTTGATATTGATGATATACGGAAATGTTGACATTGATGATATACGAAGATGTTGACATTGATGATATACGGAGATGTTGACATTGATGATATACGGATATGTTGATATTGATGATATACGGAGATGTTGACATTGATGATATATGGAAATGTCAACATTGATGATATACGGATATGTTGATATTGATGATATACGGAGATGTTTACATTGATGATATACAGAAATGTTGACATTGATGATATACGGAGATGTTGATATTGATGATATACGGAGATGTTGACATTGATGATATACGAAGATGTTGACATTGATGGTATACGAAAATGTTGACATTGATGATATACGAAGATGTTGACATTGATGATATAAGGAGATGTTGACATTGATGATATACGGAGATGTTTACATTGATGATATACGGAGATGTTTACATTGATGATATACGGAGTTGTTGACATTGATGATATACGGAGATGTTGATATTGATGATATACGGATATGTTGACATTGATGATATACGAAGATGTTGACATTGATGACATACGGAGATGTTGACATTAATGATATACGGATATGTTGATATTGATGATATACGGAAATGTTGACATTGATGATATACGAAGATGTTGACATTGATGATATACGAAGATGTTGACTTTGATGATATACGAAGATGTTGACATTGATGATATACGGAGATGTTGACATTGATGATATACGGATATGTTGACATTGATGATATACGAAGATGTTGATATTGATGATATACGGAGGTGTTGATGTTGATGATATACGGATATGTTGACATTGATGATACAGGAAGATGTTGACTTTGATGATATACGAAGATGTTGACATTGATGATATATGGAGATGTTGACATTGATGATATACGAAGATGTTGACATTGATGATATACGAAGATGTTGACGTTGATGATATACGGATATGTTGACATTGATGCTTACGGATATGTTGACATTGATGATATACGGAGATGTTGACATTGATGATATACGTTTATGTTGACATTGATGATATACGAAGATGTTGACATTGATGATATACGAATATGTTGACATTGATGATATACGGAGATGTTGACATTGATGATATACGGAGATGTTGATATTGATGATATACGGAGATGTTTACATTGATGATATACGGAGATGTTGACATTGATGATATACGGATATGTTGATATTGATGATATACGGAAATGTTGACATTGATGATATACGAAGATGTTGACATTGATGATATACGGAGATGTTGACATTGATGATATACGGATATGTTGATATTGATGATATACGGAGATGTTGACATTGATGATATATGGAAATGTCAACATTGATGATATACGGATATGTTGATATTGAAGATATACGGAGATGTTTACATTGATGATATACGGAGATGTTGACATTGATGATATACGGATATGTTGATATTGATGATATACAGAAATGTTGACATTGATGATATACGAAGATGTTGACATTGATGATATACGGAGATGTTGACATTGATGATATACGTTTATGTTGACATTGATGATATACGGAGATGTTGACATTGATGATATGCGGATATGTTGACATTGATGATATACGGATATGTTTACATTGATGATATACGGAGATGTTTACATTGATGATATACGGAGATGTTTACATTGATGATATACGGATATGTTGACATTGATGATATACGGAGATGTTGATATTGATGATATACGGAGATGTTGACATTGATGATACACGAAGATGTTGACATTGATGGTATACGAAAATGTTGACATTGATGATATACGAAGATGTTGACATTGATGATATACGGAGATGTTGACATTGATGATATACGGAGATGTTTACATTGATGATATACGGAGATGTTTACATTGATGATATACGGAGTTGTTGACATTGATGATATACGTTTATGTTGACATTGATGATATACGGAGATGTTGACATTGATGATATACGGAGATGTTTACATTGATGATATACGGAGATGTTTACATTGATGATATACGGAGTTGTTGACATTGATGATATACGGAGATGTTGATATTGATGATATACGGATATGTTGACATTGATGATATACGAAGATGTTGATATTGATGATATACGGAGATGTTGACATTGATGATATATGGAAATGTCAACATTGATGATATACGGATATGTTGATATTGAAGATATACGGAGATGTTTACATTGATGATATACGGAGATGTTGACATTGATGATATACGGATATGTTGATATTGATGATATACAGAAATGTTGACATTGATGATATACGAAGATGTTGACATTGATGATATACGGAGATGTTGACATTGATGATATACGTTTATGTTGACATTGATGATATACGGAGATGTTGACATTGATGATATGCGGATATGTTGACATTGATGATATACGGATATGTTTACATTGATGATATACGGAGATGTTTACATTGATGATATACGGAGATGTTTACATTGATGATATACGGATATGTTGACATTGATGATATACGGAGATGTTGATATTGATGATATACGGAGATGTTGACATTGATGATACACGAAGATGTTGACATTGATGGTATACGAAAATGTTGACATTGATGATATACGAAGATGTTGACATTGATGATATACGGAGATGTTGACATTGATGATATACGGAGATGTTTACATTGATGATATACGGAGATGTTTACATTGATGATATACGGAGTTGTTGACATTGATGATATACGTTTATGTTGACATTGATGATATACGGAGATGTTGACATTGATGATATACGGAGATGTTGACATTGATGATATACGGAGATGTTTACATTGATGATATACGGAGATGTTTACATTGATGATATACGGAGTTGTTGACATTGATGATATACGGAGATGTTGATATTGATGATATACGGATATGTTGACATTGATGATATACGAAGATGTTGATATTGATGATATACGGAGGTGTTGACGTTTATAATATACGGATATGTTGACATTGATGATATACGGATATGTTGACATTGATGATATACGGAGATGTTGAAATTGATGATATACGGAGATGTTGACATTGATGATATACGAAGATGTTGACATTGATGATATACGAATATGTTGACATTGATGATATACGGAGATGTTGACATTGATGATATACGGAGATGTTGATATTGATGATATACGGAGATGTTTACATTGATGATATACGGAGATGTTGACATTGATGATATACGGATATGTTGATATTGATGATATACGGAAATGTTGACATTGATGATATACGAAGATGTTGACATTCATGATATACGGAGATGTTGACATTGATGATATACGGTGATGTTGACATTGATGATATACGGAGATGTTGACATTGATGATATACGTTTATGTTGACATTGATGATATACGGATATGTTGACATTGATGATATACGGAGATGTTTACATTGATGATAAACGAAGATGTTGACATTGATGATATACGGAGATGTTGACATTGATGATATACGGAAATGTTGACATTGATGATATACGGATATGTTGATATTGATGATATACGGAAATGTTGACATTGATGATATACGAAGATGTTGACATTGATGATATACGGAGATGTTGACATTGATGATATACGGAGATGTTGACATTGATGATATACGAATATGTTGACATTGATGATATACGGAGATGTTGACATTGATGATATACGGAGATGTTGATATTGATGATATACGGAGATGTTTACGTTGATGATATACGGAGATGTTGACATTGATGATATACGGATATGTTGATATTGATGATATACGGAAATGTTGACATTGATGATATACGAAGATGTTGACATTGATGATATACGGAGATGTTGACATTGATGATATACGGATATGTTGATATTGATGATATACGGAGATGTTGACATTGATGATATATGGAAATGTCAACATTGATGATATACGGATATGTTGATATTGATGATATACGGAGATGTTTACATTGATGATATACGGAGATGTTGACATTGATGATATACGGATATGTTGATATTGATGATATACAGAAATGTTGACATTGATGATATACGAAGATGTTGACATTGATGATATACGGAGATGTTGACATTGATGATATACGGAGATGTTGACATTGATGATATACGGAGATGTTGACATTGATGATATACGGATATGTTGACATTGATGATATACGGAGATGTTTACATTGATGATATACGGAGATGTTTACATTGATGATATACGGAGATGTTTACATTGACGATATACGGATATGTTGACATTGATGATATACGGATATGTTGATATTGAAGATATACGGAGATGTTTACATTGATGATATACGGAGATGTTGACATTGATGATATACGGATATGTTGATATTGATGATATACAGAAATGTTGACATTGATGATATACGAAGATGTTGACATTGATGATATACGGAGATGTTGACATTGATGATATACGTTTATGTTGACATTGATGATATACGGAGATGTTGACATTGATGATATACGGATATGTTGACATTGATGATATACGGATATGTTTACATTGATGATATACGGAGATGTTTACATTGATGATATACGGAGATGTTTACATTGATGATATACGGATATGTTGATATTGATGATATACGGAGATGTTGATATTGATGATATACGAAGATGTTGACATTGATGATATACGGAGATGTTGACATTGATGATATACGGATATGTTGATATTGATGATATACGGAGATGTTGACATTGATGATATATGGAAATGTCAACATTGATGATATACGGATATGTTGATATTGATGATATACGGAGATGTTTACATTGATGATATACGGAGATGTTGACATTGATGATATACGGATATGTTGATATTGATGATATACAGAAATGTTGACATTGATGATATACGAAGATGTTGACATTGATGATATACGGAGATGTTGACATTGATGATATACGGAGATGTTGACATTGATGATATACGGAGATGTTGACATTGATGATATACGGATATGTTGACATTGATGATATACGGAGATGTTTACATTGATGATATACGGAGATGTTTACATTGATGATATACGGAGATGTTTACATTGACGATATACGGATATGTTGACATTGATGATATACGGATATGTTGATATTGAAGATATACGGAGATGTTTACATTGATGATATACGGAGATGTTGACATTGATGATATACGGATATGTTGATATTGATGATATACAGAAATGTTGACATTGATGATATACGAAGATGTTGACATTGATGATAGACGGAGATGTTGACATTGATGATATACGTTTATGTTGACATTGATGATATACGGAGATGTTGACATTGATGATATACGGATATGTTGACATTGATGATATACGGATATGTTTACATTGATGATATACGGAGATGTTTACATTGATGATATACGGAGATGTTTACATTGATGATATACGGATATGTTGATATTGATGATATACGGAGATGTTGATATTGATGATATACGGAGATGTTGACATTGATGATACACGAAGATGTTGACATTGATGGTATACGAAAATGTTGACATTGATGATATACGAAGATGTTGACATTGATGATATACGGAGATGTTGACATTGATGATATACGGAGATGTTTACATTGATGATATACGGAGATGTTTACATTGATGATATACGGAGTTGTTGACATTGATGATATACGTTTATGTTGACATTGATGATATACGGAGATGTTGACATTGAAGATATACGGAGATGTTGACATTGATGATATACGGAGATGTTGATATTGATGATATACGGAGATGTTGACATTGATGATATACGGAGTTGTTGACATTGATGATATACGGAGATGTTGATATTGATGATTTACGGAGGTGTTGACGTTTATGATATACGGATATGTTGACATTGATGATATACGGATATGTTGACATTGATGATATATGGAGATGTTTACATTGATGATATACGGAGATGTTGACATTGATGATATACGAAGATGTTGACATTGATGATATACGGAGATGTTGACATTGATGATATACGGAGATGTTGATATTGATGATATACGGAGATGTTTACATTGATGATATACGGAGATGTTGACATTGATGATATACGGATATGTTGATATTGATGATATACGGAAATGTTGACATTGATGATATACGAAGATGTTGACATTGATGATATACGGAGATGTTGACATTGATGATATACGGTGATGTTGACATTGATGATATACGGAGATGTTGACATTGATGATATACGTTTATGTTGACATTGATGATATACGGAGATGTTGACATTGATGATATACGGAGATGTTGATATTGATGATATACGGAGATGTTTACATTGATGATATACGGAGATGTTGACATTGATGATATACGGATATGTTGATATTGATGATATACGGAAATGTTGACATTGATGATATACGAAGATGTTGACATTGATGATATACGGAGATGTTGACATTGATGATATACGGTGATGTTGACATTGATGATATACGGAGATGTTGACATTGATGATATACGTTTATGTTGACATTGATGATATACGGATATGTTGACATTGATGATATAGGGAGATGTTTACATTGATGATATACGAAGATGTTGACATTGATGATATACGGATATGTTGATATTGATGATATACGGAAATGTTGACATTGATGATATACGGATATGTTGATATTGATGATATACGGAAATGTTGACATTGATGATATACGAAGATGTTGACATTGATGATATACGGAGATGTTGACATTGATGATATACGGAGATGTTGACATTGATGATATACGAATATGTTGACATTGATGATATACGGAGATGTTGACATTGATGATATACGGAGATGTTGATATTGATGATATACGGAGATGTTTACATTGATGATATACGGAGATGTTGACATTGATGATATACGGATATGTTGATATTGATGATATACGGAAATGTTGACATTGATGATATACGAAGATGTTGACATTGATGATATACGGAGATGTTGACATTGATGATATACGGAGATGTTGATATTGATGATATACGGAGATGTTGACATTGATGATATATGGAAATGTCAACATTGATGATATACGGATATGTTGATATTGATGATATACGGAGATGTTTACATTGATGATATACGGAGATGTTGACATTGATGATATACGGATATGTTGATATTGATGATATACAGAAATGTTGACATTGATGATATACGAAGATGTTGACATTGATGATATACGGAGATGTTGACATTGATGATATACGTTTATGTTGACATTGATGATATACGGAGATGTTGACATTGATGATATGCGGATATGTTGACATTGATGATATACGGAGATGTTTACATTGATGATATACGGAGATGTTTACATTGATGATATACGGAGATGTTTACATTGACGATATACGGATATGTTGACATTGATGATATACGGATATGTTGATATTGATGATATACGGAGATGTTGACATTGATGATATACGAAGATGTTGACATTGATGGTATACGAAAATGTTGATATTGATGATATACGGAGATGTTTACATTGATGATATACGGAGATGTTGACATTGATGATATACGGAGATGTTTACATTGATGATATACGGAGATGTTTACATTGATGATATACGGAGTTGTTGACATTGATGATATACGGATATGTTGATATTGATGATATACGGATATGTTGATATTGATGATATACAGAAATGTTGACATTGATGATATACGAAGATGTTGACATTGATGATATACGGAGATGTTGACATTGATGATATACGTTTATGTTGACATTGATGATATACGGAGATGTTGACATTGATGATATACAGAGATGTTGACATTGATGATATACGGAGATGTTTACATTGATGATATACGGAGATGTTTACATTGATGATATACGGAGATGTTTACATTGATGATATACAGAAATGTTGACATTGATGATATACGGAGATGTTGATATTGATGATATACGGAGATGTTGACATTGATGATATACGAAGATGTTGACATTGATGGTATACGAAAATGTTGACATTGATGATATACGAAGATGTTGACATTGATGATATAAGGAGATGTTGACATTGATGATATACGGAGATGTTTACATTGATGATATACGGAGATGTTTACATTGATGATATACGGAGTTGTTGACATTGATGATATACGGAGATGTTGATATTGATGATATACGGATATGTTGACATTGATGATATACGAAGATGTTGACATTGATGATATACGGAGATTTTGACATTGATGATATACGAAGATGTTGACATTGATGACATACGGAGATGTTGACATTAATGATATACGGATATGTTGATATTGATGATATACGGAAATGTTGACATTGATGATATACGAAGATGTTGACATTGATGATATACGAAGATGTTGACATTGATGATATACGAAGATGTTGACATTGATGATATACGTTTATGTTGACATTGATGATATACGGAGTTGTTGACATTGATGATATACGGAGATGTTGATATTGATGATATACGGATATGTTGACATTGATGATATACGAAGATGTTGATATTGATGATATACGGAGGTGTTGACGTTTATGATATACGGATATGTTGACATTGATGATATACGGATATGTTGACATTGATGATATACGGAGATGTTGACATTGATGATATACGGAGATGTTGACATTGATGATATACAGAGATGTTGACATTGATGATATACGGAGATGTTTACATTGATGATATACGGAGATGTTTACATTGATGATATACGGAGATGTTTACATTGATGATATACAGAAATGTTGACATTGATGATATACGGAGATGTTGATATTGATGATATACGGAGATGTTGACATTGATGATATACGAAGATGTTGACATTGATGGTATACGAAAATGTTGACATTGATGATATACGAAGATGTTGACATTGATGATATAAGGAGATGTTGACATTGATGATATACGGAGATGTTTACATTGATGATATACGGAGATGTTTACATTGATGATATACGGAGTTGTTGACATTGATGATATACGGAGATGTTGATATTGATGATATACGGATATGTTGACATTGATGATATACGAAGATGTTGACATTGATGATATACGGAGATTTTGACATTGATGATATACGAAGATGTTGACATTGATGACATACGGAGATGTTGACATTAATGATATACGGATATGTTGATATTGATGATATACGGAAATGTTGACATTGATGATATACGAAGATGTTGACATTGATGATATACGAAGATGTTGACATTGATGATATACGAAGATGTTGACATTGATGATATACGTTTATGTTGACATTGATGATATACGGAGTTGTTGACATTGATGATATACGGAGATGTTGATATTGATGATATACGGATATGTTGACATTGATGATATACGAAGATGTTGATATTGATGATATACGGAGGTGTTGACGTTTATGATATACGGATATGTTGACATTGATGATATACGGATATGTTGACATTGATGATATACGGAGATGTTGACATTGATGATATACGGAGATGTTGACATTGATGATATACGAAGATGTTGACATTGTTGATATACGAATATGTTGACATTGATGATATACGGAGATGTTGACATTGATGATATACGGAGATGTTGATATTGATGATATACGGAGATGTTTACATTGATGATATACGGAGATGTTTACATTGATGATATACGGAGATGTTTACATTGATGATATACAGAAATGTTGACATTGATGATATACGGAGATGTTGATATTGATGATATACGGAGATGTTGACATTGATGATATACGAAGATGTTGACATTGATGGTATACGAAAATGTTGACATTGATGATATACGAAGATGTTGACATTGATGATATAAGGAGATGTTGACATTGATGATATACGGAGATGTTTACATTGATGATATACGGAGATGTTTACATTGATGATATACGGAGTTGTTGACATTGATGATATACGGAGATGTTGATATTGATGATATACGGATATGTTGACATTGATGATATACGAAGATGTTGACATTGATGATATACGGAGATTTTGACATTGATGATATACGAAGATGTTGACATTGATGATATACGGAGATGTTGACATTAATGATATACGGATATGTTGATATTGATGATATACGGAAATGTTGACATTGATGATATACGAAGATGTTGACATTGATGATATACGAAGATGTTGACTTTGATGATATACGAAGATGTTGACATTGATGATATACGTTTATGTTGACATTGATGATATACGGAGTTGTTGACATTGATGATATACGGAGATGTTGATATTGATGATATACGGATATGTTGACATTGATGATATACGAAGATGTTGATATTGATGATATACGGAGGTGTTGACGTTTATGATATACGGATATGTTGACATTGATGATATACGGATATGTTGACATTGATGATATACGGAGATGTTGACATTGATGATATACGGAGATGTTGACATTGATGATATACGAAGATGTTGACATTGATGATATACGAATATGTTGACATTGATGATATACGGAGATGTTGACATTGATGATATACGGAGATGTTGATATTGATGATATACGGAGATGTTTACATTGATGATATACGGAGATGTTGACATTGATGATATACGGATATGTTGATATTGATGATATACGGAAATGTTGACATTGATGATATACGAAGATGTTGACATTGATGATATACGGAGATGTTGACATTGATGATATACGGTGATGTTGACATTGATGATATACGGAGATGTTGACATTGATGATATACGTTTATGTTGACATTGATGATATACGGATATGTTGACATTGATGATATACGGAGATGTTTACATTGATGATATACGAAGATGTTGACATTGATGATATACGGATATATTGATATTGATGATATACGGAAATGTTGACATTGATGATATACGGATATGTTGATATTGATGATATACGGAAATGTTGACATTGATGATATACGAAGATGTTGACATTGATGATATACGGAGATGTTGACATTGATGATATACGGAGATGTTGACATTGATGATATACGAATATGTTGACATTGATGATATACGGAGATGTTGACATTGATGATATACGGAGATGTTGATATTGATGATATACGGAGATGTTTACATTGATGATATACGGAGATGTTGACATTGATGATATACGGATATGTTGATATTGATGATATACGGAAATGTTGACATTGATGATATACGAAGATGTTGACATTGATGATATACGGAGATGTTGACATTGATGATATACGGATATGTTGATATTGATGATATACGGATATGTTGACATTGATGATATATGGAAATGTCAACATTGATGATATACGGATATGTTGATATTGATGATATACGGAGATGTTTACATTGATGATATACGGAGATGTTGACATTGATGATATACGGATATGTTGATATTGATGATATACAGAAAAGTTGACATTGATGATATACGAAGATGTTGACATTGATGATATACGGAGATGTTGACATTGATGATATACGTTTATGTTGACATTGATGATATACGTTTATGTTGACATTGATGATATACGGATATGTTGACATTGATGATATACGGAGATGTTTACATTGATGATATACGGAGATGTTTACATTGATGATATACGGAGATGTTTACATTGACGATATACGGATATGTTGACATTGATGATATACGGATATGTTGATATTGATGATATACGGAGATGTTGACATTGATGATATACGAAGATGTTGACATTGATGGTATACGAAAATGTTGACATTGATGATATACGAAGATGTTGACATTGATGATATACGGAGATGTTGACATTGATGATATACGGAGATGTTTACATTGATGATATACGGAGATGTTTACATTGATGATATACGGAGTTGTTGACATTGATGATATACGGATATGTTGATATTGATGATATACGGATATGTTGATATTGATGATATACAGAAATGTTGACATTGATGATATACGAAGATGTTGACATTGATGATATACGGAGATGTTGACATTGATGATATACGTTTATGTTGACATTGATGATATACGGAGATGTTGATATTGATGATATACAGAGATGTTGACATTGATGATATACGGAGATGTTTACATTGATGATATACGGAGATGTTTACATTGATGATATACGGAGATGTTTACATTGATGATATACAGAAATGTTGACATTGATGATATACGGAGATGTTGATATTGATGATATACGGAGATGTTGACATTGATGATATACGAAGATGTTGACATTGATGGTATACGAAAATGTTGACATTGATGATATACGAAGATGTTGACATTGATGATATAAGGAGATGTTGACATTGATGATATACGGAGATGTTTACATTGATGATATACGGAGATGTTTACATTGATGATATACGGAGTTGTTGACATTGATGATATACGGAGATGTTGATATTGATGATATACGGATATGTTGACATTGATGATATACGAAGATGTTGACATTGATGATATACGGAGATTTTGACATTGATGATATACGAAGATGTTGACATAGATGACATACGGAGATGTTGACATTAATGATATACGGATATGTTGATATTGATGATATACGGAAATGTTGACATTGATGATATACGAAGATGTTGACATTGATGATATACGAAGATGTTGACTTTGATGATATATGAAGATGTTGACATTGATGATATACGGAGATGTTGACATTGATGATATACGGATATGTTGACATTGATGATATACGAAGATGTTGATATTGATGATATACGGAGGTGTTGATGTTGATGATATACGGATATGTTGACATTGATGATATAGGAAGATGTTGACTTTGATGATATACGAAGATGTTGACATTGATGATATACGGAGATGTTGATATTGATGATATACGGAGATGTTTACATTGATGATATACGAAGATGTTGACATTGATGATATACGGATATGTTGATATTGATGATATACGGAAATGTTGACATTGATGATATACGAAGATGTTGACATTGATGATATACGGAGATGTTGGATGACATTGATGATATACGGATATGTTGATATTGATGATATACGGAGATGTTGACATTGATGATATATGGAAATGTCAACATTGATGATATACGGATATGTTGATATTGATGATATACGGAGATGTTTACATTGATGATATACGGAGATGTTGACATTGATGATATACGGATATGTTGATATTGATGATATACAGAAATGTTGACATTGATGATATACGAAGATGTTGACATTGATGATATACGGAGATGTTGACATTGATGATATACGTTTATGTTGACATTGATGATATACGGAGATGTTGACATTGATGATATACGGATATGTTGACATTGATGATATACGGATATGTTTACATTGATGATATACGGAGATGTTTACATTGATGATATACGGAGATGTTTACATTGATGATATACGGATATGTTGACATTGATGATATACGGAGATGTTGATATTGATGATATACGGAGATGTTGACATTGATGATATACGAAGATGTTGACATTGATGGTATACGAAAATGTTGACATTGATGATATACGAAGATGTTGACATTGATGATATACGGAGATGTTGACATTGATGATATACGGAGATGTTGACATTGATGATATACGGAGATGTTTACATTGATGATATACGGAGTTGTTGACATTGATGATATACGTTTATGTTGACATTGATGATATACGGAGATGTTGACATTGATGATATACGGAGATGTTGACATTGATGATATACGGAGATGTTTACATTGATGATATACGGAGATGTTTACATTGATGATATACGGAGTTGTTGACATTGATGATATACGGAGATGTTGATATTGATGATATACGGATATGTTGACATTGATGATATACGAAGATGTTGATATTGATGATATACGAGGTGTTGACGTTTATGATATACGGATATGTTGACATTGATGATATACGGATATGTTGACATTGATGATATACGGAGATGTTGACATTGATGATATACGGAGATGTTGACATTGATGATATACGAAGATGTTGACATTGATGATATACGAATATGTTGACATTGATGATATACGGAGATGTTGACATTGATGATATACGGAGATGTTGATATTGATGATATACGGAGATGTTTACATTGATGATATACGGAGATGTTGACATTGATGATATACGGATATGTTGATATTGATGATATACGGAAATGTTGACATTGATGATATACGAAGATGTTGACATTGATGATATACGGAGATGTTGACATTGATGATATACGGTGATGTTGACATTGATGATATACGGAGATGTTGACATTGATGATATACGTTTATGTTGACATTGATGATATACGGATATGTTGACATTGATGATATACGGATATGTTGACATTGATGATATACGAAGATGTTGACATTGATGATATACGGATATATTGATATTGATGATATACGGAAATGTTGACATTGATGATATACGGATATGTTGATATTGATGATATACAGAAATGTTGACATTGATGATATCCGAAGATGTTGACATTGATGATATACGGAGATGTTGACATTGATGATATACGGAGATGTTGACATTGATGATATACGAATATGTTGACATTGATGATATACGGAGATGTTGACATTGATGATATACGGAGATGTTGACATTGATGATATACGGAGATGTTGACATTGATGATATACGGATATGTTGATATTGATGATATACGGAAATGTTGACATTGATGATATACGAAGATGTTGACATTGATGATATACGGAGATGTTGACATTGATGATATACGGTGATGTTGACATTGATGATATACGGAGATGTTGACATTGATGATATACGTTTATGTTGACATTGATGATATACGGATATGTTGACATTGATGATATACGGAGATGTTTACATTGATGATATACGAAGATGTTGACATTGATGATATACGGATATGTTGATATTGATGATATACGGAAATGTTGACATTGATGATATACGGATATGTTGATATTGATGATATACGGAAATGTTGACATTGATGATATACGAAGATGTTGACATTGATGATATACGGAGATGTTGACATTGATGATATACGGAGATGTTGACATTGATGATATACGGAGATGTTGACATTGATGATATACGAAGATGTTGACATTGATGATATACGAATATGTTGACATTGATGATATACGGAGATGTTGACATTGATGATATACGGAGATGTTGATATTGATGATATACGGAGATGTTTACATTGATGATATACGGAGATGTTGACATTGATGATATACGGATATGTTGATATTGATGATATACGGAAATGTTGACATTGATGATATACGAAGATGTTGACATTGATGATATACGGAGATGTTGACATTGATGATATACGGAGATGTTGACATTGATGATATACGGAGATGTTGACATTGATGATATACGTTTATGTTGACATTGATGATATACGGATATGTTGACATTGATGATATACGGAGATGTTTACATTGATGATATACGAAGATATTGACATTGATGATATACGGATATGTTGATATTGATGATATACGGAAATGTTGACATTGATGATATACTGATATGTTGATATTGATGATATACGGAAATGTTGACATTGATGATATACGAAGATGTTGACATTGATGATATACGGAGATGTTGACATTGATGATATACGGAGATGTTGACATTGATGATATACGGAGATGTTGACATTGATGATATACGAAGATGTTGACATTGATGATATACGGAAATGTTGACATTGATGATATACGGAGATGTTTACATTGATGATATACGAAGATATTGACATTGATGATATACGGATATGTTGATATTGATGATATACGGAAATGTTTGACATTGATGATATACGAAGATGTTGACATTGATGATATACGAAGATGTTGACTTTGATGATATACGAAGATGTTGACATTGATGATATACGGAGATATTGACATTGATGATATACGAAGATGTTGATATTGATGATATACGGAAATGTTGACATTGATGATATACGGAAATGTTGACATTGATAATACACGGAAGATGTTGACATTGATGATATACGGAAATGTTGACATTGATGATATACGAAGATGTTGACATTGATGATATACGGAGATGTTGATATTGATGATATACGGAGATGTTGACATTGATGATATATGGAGATGTTGACATTGATGATATACGAAAATGTTGACATTGATGATATACGGAAATGTTGACATTGATGATATACGGAAATGTTGACATTGATAATACACGGAAGATGTTGACATTGATGATATACGGAAATGTTGACATTGATGATATACGAAGATGTTGACATTGATGATATACGAAGATGTTGACATTGATGATATACGGAGATGTTGACATTGATGATATACGGAGATGTTGACATTGATGATATATGGAGATGTTGACATTGATGATATACAAAGATGTTGACATTGATGATATAAATTTCCGCCAAATGACATTGATTTTGATTTTAGCTTTCGCCATATTGACATCAATTATTGAAATGTCCACCATGTTATAATTAGCATTGATGATTTATGCTTCCGTCATGTTCTCATTCATGATTTATGCTTCCGTCATGCAACACTTGTATTATTGATGATTTATGTTTCCTGCATGTTGACGTTGATGTTTTAATTATATATAAGTTTCGTCACGTTGACTGTTAGATACAGGTGATGCTTATTGATTCTTATGATACACGTGTAATTGACACTTGAGTGTTTCTGAAGTCATACAAATTAGCACTATGTTTCGTATACACAGTAACTGAGCAGAGTTGCTTTGTTGTCCAACGTCACGTTAATATTGTATTCAATTAATAGTCCTCTCATGGTATCTACATTGTCGTTCCTTGCTTTGCAAGTAACCGTGACTTAATTACTGTCTGATCACGTGATCGGCAAGAACGAAATCTTTTCAAAACAACACGTGCATTACCAAAAATACCCTGATGGTAACCAGACCTGCATGTCACTGATCCTACTTACAGACATTACTTGTTTGTCTTTCTCATGTTAGGTCCCACCATGATAACTGTGATATGAGTTCAGACTTTGTCATGCTCCTGTTGTTTACATATATCGTATGTCCTTTCCTTGTTTGCAAAGAAATCAACGCAAAATAAAGCGATATATATAAACTGTATGTTAAGAGATCCTTTCGTCCATGATAAAAGCTAGACAGGTCCCGAATAATTGGTTACAGCATTTGGCAGTCCCCAAATAGTCGGCAGTAATTGCCTTAGTTAAGATAGCCGCCGGTGTCGGTTCAGGAAAGCTATGTGAAGTACTCGTAAACGCCTCATTTGTTCAGTGTCAGATTTTGTCTTACATTGTACGTTATATAATTAGTTAAACCTCCGTCAATATTTACTCAGAAGTGAACACACTTCCAGTCAACCCTCCGTCAATATTTACTCAGAAGTGAACACACTTCCAGTTAACCCTCCGTCAATATTTACTTAGAAGTGTACACACTTCCAGTTAACACCCCGTCAATATTCATTCAGAAGTGAACACACTTCCAGTTAAAACCCCGTCAATATTTACTCAGAAGTGAACACACTTCCAGTCCACAGGCCGTCAATATTTACTCAGAAGTGAACACACTTCCAGTTCACATCCCGTCAATATTTACTCAGAAGTGAACACGCTTCCAGTTCACATCCCGTCAATATTTACTCAGAAGTGAACACACTTCCAGTTAACCCTCCGTTAATATTTACTCAGAAGTGAACACACTTCCAGTCAACCCTCAGTCAACATTTACTAAGAAGTGAACACACTTCCAGTTCACATCCCGTCAATATTTACTCAGAAGTGAACACACTTCCAGGTAACACCCCGTCAATATTTACTCAGAGGTGAACACACTTCCAGTTAACACCCCCTTAAAATTAACTCAGAATTGAACACACTTCCAGTCAACCCTCCGTCAATATTTACTCAGAAGTGAACACACTTCCAGGTAACACCCCGTCAATATTTACTCAGAGGTGAACACACTTCCAGTTAACACCCCCTTAAAATTAACTCAGAATTGAACACACTTCCAGTTCACATCCCGTCAATATTTACTCAGAAGTGAACACACTTCCAGTTAAAACCCCGTCAATATTTACTCCCAGGTGAACACACTTC
Source organism: Mimachlamys varia (assembly GCA_947623455.1). Classification (NCBI taxonomy): domain Eukaryota; kingdom Metazoa; phylum Mollusca; class Bivalvia; order Pectinida; family Pectinidae; genus Mimachlamys; species Mimachlamys varia. The sequence goes on from OX392531.1 coordinate 58,110,602, forward strand.
CAGTTAACATTCCGTCAATATTTACTCAGAAGTGAACACACGTCCAGTTCACATCCCGTCAATATTTACTCAGAAGTGAACACACTTCCATTTAACATCCTGTCAATATTTTTCTCAAAGGTGAACACACTTCCAGTTAACACTCCGTCAATATTTACTCAGAAGTGAACACACTTCCAGTTAACATCCCGTCAATATTTACTCAGAAGTGAACACACTTCCAGTTAACCCTCCGTCAATATTTACTCAGAAGTGAACACACTTCCAGTTAACACTCCGTCAATATTTACTCAGAAGTGAACACACTTCCAGTTCACATCCCGTCAATATTTACTCAGAAGTGAACACAATTCCATTTAACATCCTGTCAATATTTTCTCAAAAGTGAACACACTTCCAGTTAACACTCCGTCAATATTTACTCAGAAGTGAACACACTTCCAGTTAACATCCCGTCAATATTTACTCAGAAGTGAACACACTTCCATTTAACCCTCCGTTAATATTTACTCAGAAGTGAACACACTTCCAGGTAACACCCCGTCAATATTTACTCAGAAGTGAACACACTTCCAGTTAACACCCCGTCAATATTTACTCAGAAGTGAACACTCTTTCAGTCAACCCTCCGTCAATATTTACTCAGAAGTGAACACACTTCTAGTTAACCCTCCGTCGATATTTACTCAGAAGTGATCAAACTTCCAGTCAACCCTCCATCAATATTTACTCAGAAGTGAACACACTTCTAGTTAACCCTCCGTCGATATTTACTCAGAAGTGATCAAACTTCCAGTTAACCCTCCGTCAATATTTACTCAGAAGTGAACACACTTCCAGTCAATATTTACTCCAAAGTGAACACACTTCCAGTTAACACCCTGTCAATATTTACTCAGAGGTGAACACACTTCCAGTTAACACCCCGTCAATATTTACTCAGAAGTGAACACACTTCCAGTCAACTCTCCGTCAATATTTACTATGAAGTGAACACACTTCCAGTCAACCCTCCGTCAATATTTACTCAAACACACTTCCAGTTAACACCCTGTCAATATTTACTCAGAAGTGAGCACACTTTCAGTTAACCCTACGTCAATATTTACTCAGAAGTGACACACATCCAGTCAACCCTCCGTCAATATTTACTCAAACACACTTCCAGTTAACACCCCGTCAATATTTACTCAGAAGTGAGCACACTTTCAGTTAACCCTACGTCAATATTTACTCAGAAGTGACACACTTCCAGTCAACCCTCCGTCAATATTTACTCAAACACACTTCCAGTTAACACCCCGTCAATATTTACTCAGACGTGAACACACTTCCAGTTAACACCCCGTCAATATTTACTCAGACGTGAACACACTTTCAGTTAACACCCCGTCAATATTTACTCAGACGTGAACACACTTCCAGTTAACACCCCGTCAATATTTACTCAGAAGTGAACACACTTCCAGTCAACCCTCCGTCAATATTTACTCAGAAGTGAACACACTTCTAGTTAACACCCCGTCAATATTTACTCAGAAGTGAACACACTTCCAGTCAACCCTCCGTCAATATTTACTCAGAAGTGAACACACTTCTAGTTAACCCTCCGTCAATATTTACTCAGAAGTGAACACACTTCGTGTTAACACCCCGTCAATATTTACTCAGACGTGAACACACTTCGTGTTAACACCCCGTCAATATTTACTCAGAAGTGAACACACTTCCAGTTAACATCCCGTCAATATTTACTCAAACACACTTCCAGTTAACACCCCGTCAATATTTACTCAGAAGTGAACACACTTCCAGTTAACATCCCGTCAATATTTACTCAAACACACTTCCAGTTAACTCTCCGTCAATATTTACTCAGAAGTGAACACACTTCCAGTATAAAACTATACGTCTCTGTTCCGGTTCACATTTATATCTAATCAAATCTGATGTTATTTGTGTTTGATTTTTTTCGCCAAATTTTGTGAGAGATAAGTGTTCTTAACACATCAACATCGGACGAAAACCTCGCGTGAACACACTTTCAGTTAACACCCCGTCAATATTTACTCAGACGTGAACACACTTCCAGTTAACACCCCGTCAATATTTACTCAGAAGTGAACACACTTCCAGTCAACCCTCCGTCAATATTTACTCAGAAGTGAACACACTTCTAGTTAACACCCCGTCAATATTTACTCAGAAGTGAACACACTTCCAGTCAACCCTCCGTCAATATTTACTCAGAAGTGAACACACTTCTAGTTAACCCTCCGTCAATATTTACTCAGAAGTGAACACACTTCGTGTTAACACCCCGTCAATATTTACTCAGACGTGAACACACTTCCAGTTAACACCCCGTCAATATTTACTCAGAAGTGAACACACTTCCAGTTAACATCCCGTCAATATTTACTCAAACACACTTCCAGTTAACACCCCGTCAATATTTACTCAGAAGTGAACACACTTCCAGTTAACATCCCGTCAATATTTACTCAAACACACTTCCAGTTAACTCTCCGTCAATATTTACTCAGAAGTGAACACACTTCCAGTATAAAACTATACGTCTCTGTTCCGGTTCACATTCATATCTAATCAAATCTGATGTTATTTGTGTTTGATTTTTTTCGCCAAATTTTGTGAGAGATAAGTGTTCTTCACACATCAACATCGAACGAAAACCTCGCACTTACATATCACCACAGCTGATGATTGTAAGTTTTTGCTATTCATACTCCAGAAGTCGTGACGAAGATTTGGTGTCCTGAATTAGCCGACTTATGCTGGGTAGTAAACACGTGCGGTGGGGTATACCATACGTGATCCCTCACCATGCGTCAGACTCCTCCTCCTCCTCCACAGGCTTACACTGACTTACCGGGCATCTCTCGTCAATCAGCTCTCCGGTACAAGCATGATTACTTTCATATCCCTACGATATGATTGGATTTTAAAGCGATTTACCCATCGACTGTATATTGTGTAGTAACTCTCCCGGAAGCCACTCAAGTGTTGATACTCTCTGGCAGTGCTTCTGTAAAAGAATTGGTTCCAGGATAGTACAAACTTTTCGTATTACTGCTTTTCAAAAGTGATATGTTTGTGATTTCGGAATATATTATCTGAGTGTATTGAATTGGTAAGTGACACATAGAAATGACACAATAGTTACATAGTCTTTCTTTACAATATATATGGATTCGAAATAAGTATAACACCACAGTTTTTATAAGTATAACACCACAGTTTATGTCACAGTGGCGATGCTGGGACAGATTTGATCTCGGCAGGTTGTTCAACTTCTTGCATGACCGTCCCGCTTGCAACTGGATATATAGTGACGCAGGCTCAGCCCCACACCGTCAGGAACAATCACCGGCTTACAAACGTTATATACCACCAGGTGATGGTTATAGTATGTTAAAATGTATGGAACCCCAACGTACACTACATTATCTGGTCTAGGGTCAGAATGACTAGTGTAGCCTCCTGACCGGCTGTGGAGATATAATGACCTCTAGGACACCAGGGAAACTTATTTGGATCCTTGTGGATTAGACTATTGTTTTATTGCTGATTCGGCTCGTGTAAAGGAGCGTGATGACGCATGCGTACCATACCATGTACAAGGACCCGAAGGTGACGCCGGACGATCGGACCCATACTGGTGGAGGAAAAGACATAAACATCATCGTGGTCGGAAGTCCGGGAGTCGGAAAAACAGGTGAGTTCTAGTCAGTAAACATCATCATGGTCGGAAGTCCGGGAGTCGGAAAAACAGATACGTTCTAGTCAGTAAACACCATCGTGGTCGGAAGTCCGGGAGTCGGAAAAACAGATACGTTCTAGTCAGTAAACACCATCGTGGTCGGAAGTCCGGGAGTCGGAAAAACAGATGAGTTCTAGTCAGTAAACACCATCGTGGTCGGAAGTCCGGGAGTCGGAAAAACAGGTGAGTTCTAGTCAGTAAACATCATCGTGGTCGGAAGTCCGGGAGTCGGAAAAACAGGTGCGTTCTGGTAATAATCTAATCTCTTAGTATAGTGTGACGGTCACAGGAGGTCGTAAACCAACTGTCGCAAACCATTTCTAAAAAATAACCAGTTTCCTGACATCTGTTTGAAAATGGCCACGCGTCGCGAGATCCCGCGAGAATTTCTTTCTGACCTATCTATTTTTGATCATGTGACGTTAGGCGGCGCCATTTTCAAACAGATGTCAGGAAACTGGTTATTTTTTAGAAATGGATGGCGACGGTTGGTTTACGACCGTCACACTATACTACACTATACTAAGAGATTAGAATATTACTATAGTCAATCGACTGTGCTTAATTTAATAGATTCCGCTTATCATTTTTGTCTGGGAGAAGCCCAATTAAACTATTGTCATGGATACAGCACGTGCGTTTTGACATCATGTTCTCTAGCATACAGTACCACGGAAGGCATGACTCACCGTGATAAATGTTTTATCAGTATTCACATATATGTACAAGTAATTTGTTTAAAATGTTATGTAAAAGAATACATATGGTCGGGCATTACGTTATCGACGAGATGGATTTTCCGACGCCATTGCCATTTTGTAAATACATGTATCTCGTAAACTCTCGCGTTATTTCTCACCAGGTGTCGTCTGCCAAATGCCCAGGCAACAAGAAACGTTTTGGCCAAGAAAGGTAGACTTTGCGTTTCAACCGGTCAATTTTATCATAGATTGAATATATACTCACGTAAAATCAAGTATTTACTTAAGCCCATTTTATATACATCTTTAAAACCTTACCCGCAGCGTTCTGAGACTCAGTCAAATTTGCAACGCTTAGTAATCATTGTGCCAGATGTCCCGAGTCTGATTATGTGGTTTTTAGCGACATATCACAACCAGGCAAAATTGATTTTGCAATTCAAGAAACGCGAATTTTTTGTTGTGTTTTAGATAAAACGCTATGAAAGAGCATATTTCAAATTTTATTTTGTCATAAAAAAAATGGAAAATGATGTTGTTTTTTTTTTTACATCAGACCCTGTGAAGTGCTATAGTATACGATTTCAATAAAAAGAATTTAATTGTAGGCAATGTGGTGTTTTAAACAGAGAATTATACAAAAAGATGTTGACTTATGCAAGTTCTGATGTCACTGCCGTTGAAAAAATATTAAAACTTTTTAGTTTAATCAAAATGTGAATTTTCTGAAGAACGATTATTTGAAACTCAAATATTGGTTCTTGAAAATGTTTTCCTGTTACAAAATTCGACTTGTGTGGTCTTCAATGCTTTTGAAACGCTAGGGAGCACTACATGTACCGTCGATAACACAATATGGTGACATGGCGGTCGCCATGACGAGTATCAGTAGGAAAGTGCCGATATTGTAATGACGAAATAACGAATTGACAGAGAAACAATTGTACATGTATGGTAAAAGATCGACTATTATATAAATAATATTGGGATAATTTATTCATAGTTGTTTTGTGTGCTATCTGCGATAATATGATTACCCCGACAAAAACCGGATGTTCAAGGATACATCTTGAAAAAAAGATATTAATGTCCATGCCTTCAGAGCGAAAGGGTAAACTTAACGATACACAAATATAGCAATTATAGTGAAAATCATAGTGAAAATATGTACAAGTAAAACTGTCAGTTGTTTCTTTTTTTTTCAAAGAAAAGATAAAGCAGTGACTACTTTGGAATCGACAGTTACAGTATATAAATGTTGCTATATAAATCGGTAGTTATATAAATGTTGTCATATAAATCGGTAGTTATATAAATGTTGTTATATAAATCGGTAGTTATATAAATGTTGTTACATTAATCGGTAGTTATATAAATGTTGTTACATAAATCGGTAGTTATATAAATGTTGTTATATAAATCGGTAGTTATATAAATGTTGCTATATAAATCGGTAGTTATATAAATGTTGTTACATAAATCGGTAGTTATATAAATGTTGTTATATAAATCGGTCGATAGTTATATAAATCGGTAGTTGTATAAATATGTAGATATATAAATCGGCAGTTATATAAATGTAGATATATGAATCAGTAGGTACATGTAGTTATATCAATCTGTAACTATATAATATATATAAAAATCGGTGTTACACATCACAGATTGTATCATGTACCATATTGTATCATTTATTGATGCAGTGTAATTTATTGAAATGATTTGATGCAGACTACCACCAGCCACTGCAGCAATTCATTTTCTTGATATTGAGGTTTCGACTGTTTACACTGAAACAGTTCCAAATTACCCTCGAGAATCGCCCCACACACACCGCACACATAAAGAGCGAGCGTCTCCAGGTGACCGGGTCCTAGCCAAGTTTTGACATGTGGAAACAGGGATAATCCTTCCAGCACTTCTAACAAAACTAAAGATTCCACCTAAATCTACGTCATGACATTTCGAGTAGAGACCCCCGTGGTGAAATGTGTACGTTTACAAAAACATAAGCCGGCTCGTGTCTCTGAACGATTTTATCTGCAATGGAATGTACCTGTTCACATCAAGTTGGGAACGTGTATGCCCCAGGCGCGCGGGCGAGCTCGTACGCAAAGCTGTCTCAGCAGTCAACATTGTAGCTCTATCCTCCGGGAGATCATTCATTCCCCGGAACGTTGGGGAGATCATTCCTTCCCCGGAACGTTAGGGAGATCATTCCTACCTCGGAAACGTTAGGGAGATCATTCCTACCTCGGAAAGTTAGGGAGATCATTCCTACCCCGGAACGTTAGGGAGATCATTCCTACCTCGGAAAGTTAGGGAGATCATTCCTACCCCGGAACGTTAGGGAGATCATTCCTACCCCGGAAAGTTAGGGAAATTATTCCTTCCCCGGAACGTTAGGGAGATCATTCCTACCCCGGAACGTTAGGGAGATCATTCCTACCCCGGAACGTTAGGGAGATCTTTCCTACCCCGGAACGTTAGGGAGATCATTCCTACCCCGGAACGTTAGGGAGATCATTCCTTCCCCGGAACGTTAGGGAGATCATTCCTACCCCGGAACGTTAGGGAGATCATTCCTACCCCGGAACGTTAGGGAGATCATTCCTTCCCCAGAACGTTAGGGAGATCATTAAAACCCCGGAACGTTAGGGAGATCATTCCTTCCCCGGAACGTTAGGGGGATCATTCCTATCCCGGAACGTTAGGGAGATCATTAATACCCCGGAACGTTAGGGAGATCATTCCTTCCCCGGAATGTTAGGGAGATCATTCCTTCCCCGGAACGTTAGGGAGATCATTCTTACCCCGGAACGTTAGGAAGATAGATCATTCCTACCCCGGAACGTTAGGGAGATCATTCCTACCCCGGAACGTTAGGGAGATCATTCCTTCCCCGGAAAGTTAGTGAGATCATTCTTACCCCGGAGCGTTAGGAAGATCATTAATACCCCGGAACGTTAGGGAGATCATTCCTACCCCGGAACGTTAGGGAGATCATTCTTACCACGGAACGTTAGGAAGGTCATTCCATCCCCGGAACGTTAGGGAGATCATTCCTACACCGGAACGTTAGGGAGATCATTCCTACACCGGGACGTTAGGGAGATCATTCCTACCCCGGAACGTTAGGGAGATCATTCCTACCCCAGAACGTTAGGGAGATCATTCCTACCCCGGAACGTTAGGGAGATCATTCCTACCCCGGAACGTCAGGGAGATCATTCTTACCCCGGAACGTTAGGAGGATCATTCCTACACCGGGACGTTAGGGAGATCATTCCTACACCGGGACGTTAGGGAGATCATTCCTACCCCGGAACGTTAGGGAGATCATTCCTACCCCGGAACGTTAGGGAGATCATTCCTACCCCGGAACGTCAGGGAGATCATTCTTACCCCGGAACGTTAGGAGGATCATTCCTACACCGGGACGTTAGGGAGATCATTCCTACACCGGGACGTTAGGGAGATCATTCCTACACCGGGACGTTAGGGGGATCATTCCTACCCCTGAGCGTTAGGGAGATCATTCATCCCCGGAACGTTAGGGAGATCATTCCTACCCCGTAGCGTTTGGGAGATCATTCCTACCCCGGAACGTTAGGGAGATCATTCCTACCCCAGGACGTTAGGGAGATCATTCCTTCCCCGGAACGCTAGGGAGATCATTCCTTCCCCGGAACGTTAGGGAGATCATTCCTTCCCCGGAACGTTAGGGAGATCATTCCTACCCCGGAACGTTAGGGAGATCATTCCTACCCCGGAACGTTAGGGAGATCATTCCTTCCCCGGAACGTTAGGGGATCATTCCTACACCGGGACGTTAGGGAGATCATTCCTACACCGGGACGTTAGGGAGATCATTCCTACACCGGGACGTTAGGGGGATCATTCCTACCCCTGAGCGTTAGGGAGATCATTCATCCCCGGAACGTTAGGGAGATCATTCCTACCCCGTAGCGTTTGGGAGATCATTCCTACCCCGGAGCGTTAGGGAGATCATTCCTACCCGGAACGTTTGGGAGATCATTCCTACCCCGGAACGTTTGGGAGATCATTCCTACCCCGGAGCGTTAGGGAGATCATTCCTACCCCGGAGCGTTTGGGAGATCATTCCTACCCCGGAGCGTTAGGGAGATCATTCCTACCCCGGAACGTTAGGGTGTTCATTCCTTGCCCAGAATTTTTGGGAGATCATTCCTTCCCCGGAACGTTAGGGTGATCATTCCTACCCCAGAATGTTATGGAGATCATTCCTACCCCGGAACGTTAGGGAGATCATTCCTATCCAAGAACATTAGGGAGATCATTGCTACCCCGGAACGTTAGGGAGATCATTCCTATCCCAGAACATTAAGGAGATCATTGCTACCCCGGAACGTTAGGGAGATCATTCCTACCCCGGAACTTCAGGGAGATCATTCCTACCCCGGAACTTTAGGGAGATCATTCCTACCCCGGAACGTTAGGGAGACCAATCCTTCCCGGAACGTTAGGGAGATCATTCCTATCCCGGAACGTTAAGGAGATCATTCCTACACCGGAACGTTAGGGAGATCATTCCTTCCCCGGAACGTTAGGGAGATTATTGCTACCCCGGAACGTTAGGGAAATCATTCCTACCCCAGAATGTTAGGGAGATCATTCCTTCCCCGGAACGTTAGGGTGATCATTCCTACCCCAGAATCGAACGGAGATCATTCCTACCCCGGAACGTTAGGGAGATTATTCTTACCCCGGAACGTAAGGGAAATCATTCCTACCCCAGAATGTAAGGGAGATCATTCCTTCCCCGGAACGTTAGGGTGATCATTCCTACCCCGGAACTTTAGGGAGATCATTCCTACCCCAGAACGTTAGGGAGATCATTCCTTCCGCGGAACGTTAGGGTGATCATTGATACCCCGGAACGTTAGGGAGATCATTCCTAACCTAGAACGTTAGGGAGATCATTGCTACCCCGGAACGTTAGGGAGATCATTCCTACCCCAGAACGTTAGGGAGATCATTCCTTCCTCGGAACGCTAGGGAGATCTTTCCTTCCCCGGAACGTTAGGGAGATCATTCCTACCCCGGAACGCTAGGGATATCATTCCTACCCCAGAATTTTGGGGGGATCATTCCTTCCCCGGAACGTAAGGGAGATCATTCCTACCCCGGAACGTTAGGGAGATCATTCCTACCCCAGAATTTTAAGGAGATCATTCCTTCCCCGGAACGTTAGGGAGATCATTAATACCCCGGAACGTTAGGGAGATCATTCCTACCCTAGAACGTTAGGGAGATCATTCCTACCCCAGAACGTTAGGGAGATCATTCCTTCCTCGGAACGCTAGGGAGATCTTTCCTTCCCCGGAACGTTAGGGAGATCATTCCTACCCCGGAACGTCAGGGAGATCATTCTTACCCCGGAACGTTAGGAGGATCATTCCTACACCGGAGCGTTTGGGAGATCATTCCTACCCCAGGACGTTAGGGAGATCATTCCTACCCCGGAACGCTAGGGAGATCATTCCTTCCCCGGAGCGTTTGGGAGATCATTCCTACCCCGGAGCGTTAGGGAGATCATTCCTACCCCGGAACGTTAGGGTGATCATTCCTTGCCCAGAATTTTTGGGATATTATTCCTTCCCCGGAACGTTAGGGAGATCATTCCTACCCCGGAACGTTAGGGAGATCATTCCTACCCCGGAACGTTAGGGAGATCTTTCCTACCCCGGAACATTAGGGAGATCATTGCTACCCCGGAACGTTAGGGAGATCATTCCTTCCCCGGAACGTTAGGGAGATCATTCCTTCCCCAGAACGTTAGGGAGATCATTAAAACCCCGGAACGTTAGGGAGATCATTCCTTCCCCGGAACGTTATGGGGATCATTCCTATCCCGGAACGTTAGGGAGATCATTAATACCCCGGAACGTTAGGGAGATCATTCCTTCCCCGGAATGTTAGGGAGATCATTCCTTCCCCGGAACGTTAGGGAGATCATTCTTACCCCGGAACGTTAGGAAGATAGATCATTCCTACCCCGGAACGTTAGGGAGATCATTCCTACCCCGGAACGTTAGGGAGATCATTCCTTCCCCGGAATGTTAGTGAGATCATTCTTACCCCGGAGCGTTAGGAAGATCATTTATACCCCGGAACGTTAGGGAGATCATTCCTACCCCGGAACGTTAGGGAGATCATTCTTACCACGGAACGTTAGGAAGATCATTCCATCCCCGGAACGTTAGGGAGATCATTCCTACACCGGGACATTAGGGAGATTATTCCTACCCCGGAACGTTAGGGAGATCATTCCTTCCTCGGAACGTTAGGGAGATCATTCCTACACCGGAACGTTAGGGAGATCATTCCTACACCGGGACGTTAGGGAGATCATTCCTACCCCGGAACGTTAGGGAGATCATTCCTACCCCAGAACGTTAGGGAGATCATTCCTACCCCGGAACGTTAGGGAGATCATTCCTACCCCGGAACGTCAGGGAGATCATTCTTACCCCGGAACGTTAGGAGGATCATTCCTACACCGGGACGTTAGGGAGATCATTCCTACCCCAGGACGTTAGGGAGATCATTCCTACACCGGGACGTTAGGGAGATCATTCCTACCCCGGAACGCTAAGGAGATCATTCCTTCCCCGGAACGTTAGGGAGATCATTCCTTCCCCGGAACGTTAGGGAGATCATTCCTACCCCGGAACGTTAGGGAGATCATTCCTACCCCGGAACGTTAGGGAGATCATTCCTTCCCCGGAACGTTAGGGGATCATTCCTACACCGGGACGTTAGGGAGATCATTCCTACACCTGGACGTTAGGGAGATCATTCCTTCCTCGGAACGCTAGGGAGATCTTTCCTTCCCCGGAACGTTAGGGAGATCATTCCTAACCCGGAACGTCAGGGAGATCATTCTTACCCCGGAACGTTAGGAGGATCATTCCTACACCGGGACGTTAGGGAGATCATTCCTACCCCAGGACGTTAGGGAGATCATTCCTACCCCGGAACGCTAGGGAGATCATTCCTTCCCCGGAGCGTTTGGGAGATCATTCTTACCCCGGAGCGTTAGGGAGATCATTCCTACCCCGGAACGTTAGGGTGATCATTCCTTGCCCAGAATTTTTGGGATATCATTCCTTCCCCGGAACGTTAGGGTGATCATTCGTACCCCAGAATGTTATGGAGATCATTCCTACCCCGGAACGTTAGGGAGATCATTCCTATCCAAGAACATTAGGGAGATCATTGCTACCCCGGAACGTTAGGGAGATCATTCCTATCCCAGAACATTAAGGAGATCATTGCTACCCCGGAACGTTAGGGAGATCATTCCTACCCCGGAACTTCAGGGAGATCATTCCTACCCCGGAACTTTAGGGAGATCATTCCTACCCCGGAACGTTAGGGAGACCAATCCTTCCCGGAACGTTAGGGAGATCATTCCTATCCCGGAACGTTAAGGAGATCATTCCTACCCCGGAACGTTAGGGAGATCATTCCTACCCCGGAACTTCAGGGAGGTCATTCCTACCCCGGAACGTTAGGGAGATCATTCCTACCCCGGAACGTTAGGGAGATCATTCCTTCCCCGGAACGTTAGGGAGATCATTGCTACCCCGGAACGTTAGGGAAATCATTTCTACCCCAGAATGTTAGGGAGATCATTCCTTCCCCGGAACGTTAGGGTGATCATTCCTACCCCAGAATGGTACGGAGATCATTCCTACCCCGGAACGTTAGGGAGATTATTCTTACCCCGGAACGTTAGGGAAATCATTCCTACCCCAGAATGTTAGGGAGATCATTCCTTCCCCGGAACGTTAGGGTGATCATTCCTACCCCGGAACTTTAGGGAGATCATTCCTACCCCAGAACGTTAGGGAGATCATTCCTTCCGCGGAACGTTAGGGTGATCATTCCTTCCCCGGAACGTTAGGGAGATCATTCCTAACCTAGAACGTTAGGGAGATCATTGCTACCCCGGAACGTTAGGGAGATCATTCCTACCCCAGAACGTTAGGGAGATCATTCCTTCCTCGGAACGCTAGGGAGATCATTCCTTCCCCGGAACGTTAGGGAGATCATTCCTACCCCGGAACGCTAGGGATATCACTCCTACCCCAGAATTTTAAGGAGATCATTCCTTCCCCGGAACGTTAGGGAGATCATTAATACCCCGGAACGTTAGGGAGATCATTCCTACCCTAGAAGGTTAGGGAGATCATTCCTACCCCAGGACGTTAGGGAGATCATTCCTTCCTCGGAACGCTAGGGAGATCTTTCCTTCCCCGGAACGTTAGGGAGATCATTCCTACCCCGGAACGTCAGGGAGATCATTCTTACCCCGGAACGTTAGGAGGATCATTCCTACACCGGGACGTTAGGGAGATCATTCCTACCCCAGGACGTTAGGGAGATCATTCCTTCCCCGGAACGTTAGGGAGATCTTTCCTTCCCCGGAACGTTAGGGAGATCATTCCTTCCCCAGAACGTTAGGGAGATCATTCCTACCCCGGAACGTTAGTGAGATCATTCCTTCCCCGGAACGTTAGGGAGATCATTCCTATCCAAGAACATTAGGGAGATCATTGCTACCCCGGAACGTTAGAGTGATCATTCCTATCCCAGAACATTAAGGAGATCATTGCTACCCCGGAACGTTAGGGAGATCATTCCTACCCCGGAGCGTTTGGGAGATCATTCCTACCCCGGAGCGTTAGGGAGATCATTCCTACCCCGGAACGTTAGGGTGATCATTCCTTGCCCAGAATTTTTGGGATATCATTCCTTCCCCGGAACGTTAGGGTGATCATTCCTACCTCAGAATGTTATGGAGATCATTCCTACCCCGGAACGTTAGGGAGATCATTCCTATCCAAGAACATTAGGGAGATCATTGCTACCCCGGAACGTTAGGGAGATCATTCCTATCCCAGAACATTAAGGAGATCATTGCTACCCCGGAACGTTAGGGAGATCATTCCTACCCCGGAACTTCAGGGAGATCATTCCTACCCCGGAACTTCAGGGAGATCATTCCTACCCCGGAACTTTAGGGAGATCATTCCTACCCCGGAACGTTAGGGAGACCAATCCTTCCCGGAACGTTAGGGAGATCATTCCTATCCCGGAACGTTAAGGAGATCATTCCTACCCCGGAACGTTAGGGAGATCATTCCTACCCCGGAACTTCAGGGAGGTCATTCCTACCCCGGAACGTTAGGGAGATCATTCCTACCCCGGAACGTTAGGGAGATCATTCCTTCCCCGGAACGTTAGGGAGATCATTGCTACCCCGGAACGTTAGGGAAATCATTCCTACCCCTGAATGTTAGGGAGATCATTCCTTCCCCGGAATGTTAGGGTGATCATTCCTACCCCAGAATGGTACGGAGATCATTCCTACCCCGGAACGTTAGGGAGATTATTCTTACCCCGGAACGTTAGGGTGATCATTCCTTGCCCAGAATTTTTGGGATATCATTCCTTCCCCGGAACGTTAGGGTGATCATTCCTACCTCAGAATGTTATGGAGATCATTCCTACCCCGGAACGTTAGGGAGATCATTCCTATCCAAGAACATTAGGGAGATCATTGCTACCCCGGAACGTTAGGGAGATCATTCCTATCCCAGAACATTAAGGAGATCATTGCTACCCCGGAACGTTAGGGAGATCATTCCTACCCCGGAACTTCAGGGAGATCATTCCTACCCCGGAACTTCAGGGAGATCATTCCTACCCCGGAACTTTAGGGAGATCATTCCTACCCCGGAACGTTAGGGAGACCAATCCTTCCCGGAACGTTAGGGAGATCATTCCTATCCCGGAACGTTAAGGAGATCATTCCTACCCCGGAACGTTAGGGAGATCATTCCTACCCCGGAACTTCAGGGAGGTCATTCCTACCCCGGAACGTTAGGGAGATCATTCCTACCCCGGAACGTTAGGGAGATCATTCCTTCCCCGGAACGTTAGGGAGATCATTGCTACCCCGGAACGTTAGGGAAATCATTCCTACCCCAGAATGTTAGGGAGATCATTCCTTCCCCGGAATGTTAGGGTGATCATTCCTACCCCAGAATGGTACGGAGATCATTCCTACCCCGGAACGTTAGGGAGATTATTCTTACCCCGGAACGTTAGGGAAATCATTCCTACCCCAGAATGTTAGGGAGATCATTCCTTCCCCGGAACGTTAGGGTGATCATTCCTACCCCGGAACTTTAGGGAGATCATTCCTACCCCAGAACGTTAGGGAGATCATTCCTTCCGCGGAACGTTAGGGTGATCATTGATACCCCGGAACGTTAGGGAGATCATTCCTTCCTCGGAACGCTAGGGAGATCTTTCCTTCCCCGGAACGTTAGGGAGATCATTCCTACCCCGGAACGCTAGGGATATCATTCCTACACCAGAATTTTGGGGGGATCATTCCTTCCCCGGAACGTTAGGGTGATCATTCCTTCCCCGGAACGTAAGGGAGATCATTCCTACCCCGGAACGTTAGGGAGATCATTCCTACCCCAGAATTTTAAGGAGATCATTCCTTCCCCGGAACGTTAGGGAGATCATTAATACCCCGGAACGTTAGGGAGATCATTCCTACCCTAGAACGTTAGGGAGATCATTCCTACCCCAGAACGTTAGGGAGATCATTCCTTCCTCGGAACGCTAGGGAGATCTTTCCTTCCCCGGAACGTTAGGGAGATCATTCCTACCCCGGAACGTCAGGGAGATCATTCTTACCCCGGAACGTTAGGAGGATCATTCCTACACCGGGACGTTAGGGAGATCATTCCTACCCCGGAACGCTAGGGAGATCATTCCTTCCCCGGAACGTTAGGGAGATCATTCCTTCCCCGGAACGCTAGGGAGATCATTCCTTCCCCGGAACGTTAGGGAGATCATTCCTACCCCGGAACGTTAGGGAGATCATTCCTACCCCGGAACGTTAGGGAGATCATTCCTACCCCGGATCGTTAGGAAGATAGATCATTCCTACCCCGGAACGTTAGGGAGATCATTCCTACCCCGGAATGTTAGGGAGATCATTCCTACCCCGGAATGTTAGGGAGATCATTCCTACCCCGGAACGTTAGGGAGATCATTCCTACCCCAGAACGTTAGGGAGATCATTCCTGTCCCGGAACGTTAGGGAGATCATTCCTATTTCAGAACGTTAAGGTGATCATTAATACCCCGGAATGTTAGGGAGATCATTCCTACCCCGGATCGTTAGGGAGATCATTCCTACCCCGGAACGTAAGGGAGATCATTCCTACCCCTTAACGTCAGGGAGATCATTCCTACCCCGGAACGTTAGGGAGATCATTCCTACCCCGGAACGTTAGGGAGATCATTCCTTCCCCGGAACGTTAGGGAGATCATTCTTACCCCGGAACGTTAGGGAGATATTTCCTTCCCCGGAACGTTAGTGAGATCATTCCTACCCCGGAACGTTAGGAAGATCATTCCTATCCCGGAACGTTAGGGAGATCATTCCTACCCCGGAACGTTAGGGAGATCATTCCTACCCCGGATCGTTAGGAAGATAGATCATTCCTACCCCGGAATGTTAGGGAGATCATTCCTACCCCGGAATGTTAGGGAGATCATTCCTACCCCCGGAACGTTAGGGAGATCATTCCTACCCCAGAACGTTAGGGAGATCATTCCTACCCCGGAACGTTAGGGAGATCATTCCTATCCCAGAACGTTAAGGTGATCATTAATACCCCGGAATGTTAGGGAGATCATTCCTACCCCGGATCGTTAGGAAGATCATTCCTACCCCGGAACGTAAGGGAGATCGTTCCTACCCCGGAACGTCAGGAAGATCATTCCTACCCCGGAACGTTAGTGAGATCATTCCTACCCCGGAACGTTAGGGAGATCATTCCTTCCCCGGAACGTTAGGGAGATCATTCCTACCCCGGAACGTTAGGGAGATATTTTCTTCCCCGGAACGTTAGGGAGATCATTCCTACCCCGGAACGTTAGGAAGATCATTCCTACCCCGGAACGTTAGGGAGATCATTCCTTCCCCGGAACGCTAGGGAGATCATTCCTACCCCGGAACGTTAGGGAGATCATTCCTACCCCGGAACGTTAGGGAGATCATTCCTACCCCGGATCGTTAGGAAGATAGATCATTCCTACCCCGGAATGTTAGGGAGATCATTCCTTCCCCGGAACGTTAGGGAGATCATTCCTACCCCGGATCGTTAGGAAGATAGATCATTCCTACCCCGGAACGTTAGGGAGATCATTCCTACACCGGGACGTTAGGGAGATCATTCCTACCCCAGGACGTTAGGGAGATCATTCCTTCCCCGGAACGTTAGGGAGATCATTCCTACCCCGGAACGTTAGGAAGATAGATCATTCCTACCCCGGAACGCTAGGGAGATCATTCCTACCCCGGAACGTTAGGGAGTTCATTCATCCCCGGAACGATATGGAAATAATTTGAGATCATTTTGTATTTATTTGTGTTGGTTACCCCTAACGTAACAGTATAACTCTGGAAACGTTTCGAAAACATTTGTCAAATTTTATGATCATTGCAGGGAATAACCGGGGACATTCCAAAGAGTTCCATAGGTCGTGAAACTCTAAGAAGTTTCAGAAACAACACCGCTTAAAGCTTCTACACAGGCATCTGTTTATTTCGTCGTCACTGTTACGGGGCAACACGAGTTTTACACAAATCATTGTAGCTTTATTCAGGCACGTAATTAATGTGGTACTTATACCTTTATGAAAGCCCCATATCCATTACAACTGTAAACACTAGTATAGTTCAGGGCTTGATGAGTTTGAAGTTATATGGTTCAAATCAATGTTAGAGATTAAACATCAAACTCATTATAAATACTTCCACATTAACTCTTCGATTGCTGATATAAAGCACCTATCATATTGGTATGTTTCATCAATGTTCGCTTCATGGAGTTATTCCAAGCTATATAGCTTCGTTAAGATTCCCACGCGCACTGCACGTACAATAAAAGGTAACCATCCGCGCCGAATCTCATCTGCGCATGTCGAGCGTGTCTCGTCGTAGATAAACCTGTCTTTTTATAGAAACGTGACACGAGCAGATATAAAGTGGTTTCCCTAACCACAGAGAGCTTTGCTAATATTTCTTGATCGACAGCTTTAAATCGCCGACACAAGTAAACATGTTGTTCGCACGTGAGAACATTGTTTATGATGCATTTCGTACTTATCGAGTGCTGGAGGAAAAGCCAGTCTGTTGTTGTTTACTATCCTCGTGAAGTTTATGAACACGGTTGACTTGTTTACATTTTTGTTCACATGCCCCGTGTAGTGTAAACGGGTCTATTCATCAAATCTACGTGTTCCGGCGATCGCTTTACAAATTAGATTGGTTTTATTAGGTTTTACGTCCTATTACACATAGGGTCATTCAGGACAGCCTCTCGATGTAGAAGATATGAGTGTGTGTTGAGTGCGTGAGTTGTCTGTATCATGTTCACCTTATCAGTTGTCTTTGTCATGTTCTTCCTTATCAGTTGTCTGTATCATGTTCACCTTATCAGTTGTCTTTGTCATGTTCTTCCTTATCAGTTGTCTTTGTCATGTTCACCTTATCAGTTGTCTTTGTCATGTTCTTCCTTATCAGTTGTCTGTATCATGTCCACCTTATCAGTTGTCTTTGTCATGTTCTTCCTTATCAGTTGTCTTTGTCATGTTCTTCCTTATCAGTTGTCTTTGTCATGTTCCTCCTTATCAGTTGTCTTTGTCATGTTCTTCCTTATCAGATGTCTTTGTCATGTTCACCTTATCAGTTGTCTTTGTCATGTTATTCCTTATCAGTTGTCTGTATCATGTCCACCTTATCAGTTGCCTTTGTCATGTTCACCTCATCAGTTGTCTTTGTCATGTTCACCTTATCAGTTGTCTCTGTCATGTTCTTCCTTATCAGTTGTCTTTGTCATGTTCACCTTATCAGTTGTCTTTGTCATGTTCTTCCTTATCAGTTGTCTCTGTCATGTTTTCCTTATCAGTTGCCTTTGTCATTTTCACCTTATCAGTTGTCTTTGTCATGTTTACCTTATCAGTTGTCTTTGTCATGTTCACCTTATCAGTTGTCTTTGTCATGTTCTTCCTTATCAGTTGTCTTTGTCATGTTCACCTTATCAGTTGTCTTTGTCATGTTCACCTCATCAGTTGTCTTTGTCATGTTCTTCCTTATCAGTTGTCTTTGTCATATTCTTCCTTATCAGTTGTCTTTGTCATGTTCACCTTATCAGTTGTCTCTGTCATGTTCACCTTATCAGTTGTCTTTGTCATGTTCTTCCTTATCAGTTGTCTCTGTCATGTTCACCTTATCAGTTGTCTCTGTCATGTTCACCTTATCAGTTGTCTTTGTCATGTTCTTCCTTATCAGTTGTCTCTGTCATGTTTTCCTTATCAGTTGCCTTTGTCATGTTCACCTTATCAGTTGTCTTTGTCATGTCTTCCTTATCAGTTGTCTTTGTCATGTTCACCTTATCAGTTGTCTTTGTCATGTTCACCTTATCAGTTGTCTCTGTCATGTCTTCCTTATCAGTTGTCTTTGTCATGTTCACCTTATCAGTTGTCTTTGTCATGTTCTTCCTTATCAGTTGTCTTTGTCATGTTCTTCCTTATCAGTTGTCTCTGTCATGTACTTCCTTATCAGTTGTCTTTGTCATGTCATTTATGTTTTCAATTCTGACCACGCGTAATCTCCTCCATAGAAATTTCAAAAAGTTGGCAAGTACGATTTTGTGGTACATTTTTCAAAACCCGCGGTACCCCCCAAATGAGCATTGTATAAAAGCGTTGCTATTGCTCAAGTTGACTTCAGTAATGTTTACCATAGTCGTATACTGTTACAGGTTTACTAACTGTTAATCATATTCTTTATCCACAGCCATAACGGTGCGATACCTGACTCGACGTTTTATCGGAGATTACGACTCTGGGGGTGGTAAGTCATCAAAGTTAACAAAACATACATGTTCAGTATTGACGGACAGAGTGGGGGGGGGGGGGACTACACAGGGGAATAGTGAGATAAAACAGACAAGCTGTTTCCAATGGGAAAGAATTAATAATGGATATAGATTATAATGAGTTCAACTAGGAAAGAATAGTTACCTATGATTTAATACACGAAAAACGAGATAACTTCAGTAGGCGTGACCATAACAACGTTGTTAATTTAGTAATGACCTTTGAACACAGCTTTAACCATGCCATAGAAGATTAAATTGTATGCACTTTGAGAAACAATAGTTATCTCCAAATATATTTTGTGTATTATGTTGGTCAATTTGTCTATTTCAGAGGCAATGTACACCCACACAGCAGTGGTGGACGGCAAGACGGTAACATTACATATCCTCGATACCACCTGGCAGGTAAACATACATTACACATCCTCGATACCACCTGGCAGGTAAACATACATTACATGTCCTCGATACCACCTAGCAGGTAAACATACATTACACATCCTCGATAGCACGTGACAGGTAAACATACCTTACATATCCTCTATACCACCTGGCAGGTAAACATACATTACACATCCTCTATACCACCTGGCAGGTAAACATACATTACACATCCCCGATACAGCGTGACAGATAAACATACATTACATATCCTCGATACCACCTGGCAGGTAAACAAACCTTACATATCCTCGATACCACCTGGCAGGTAAACAAACCTTACATATCCTCGATACCACCTGGCAGGTAAACATACCTTATATATCCTCCATACCACCTGGCAGGTAAATATACATTACATATCCTCGATACCACCTGGCAGGTAAACATACATTACGTATCCTCGATACCACGTGACAGGTAAACATACATTACATATCCTCGATATAACCTCGCAGGTAAACATACCTTAAATATCCTCGATACCACCTGGCAGGTAAATATACATTACATATCCTCGATACCACCTGGCAGGTAAACATACCTTACATATTATACATTACATATCCTCCATACCACCTGGCAGGTAAACATACATTACATATCCTCGATACCACCTGGCAGGTAAACATACATTACATATCCTCCATACCACCTGGCAGGTAAACATACATTACATATCCTCCCTATCACGTGACAGGTAAACATACATTACGTATCCTTGATACCACCTTACAGGTAAACATACCTTACATATCATCCATGCCACGTGACAGGTAAACCATACATTACATATCCTCGATACCACGTGACAGGTAAATATGCATTACATATCCTCGATACCACGTGACAGGTAAACATACATTACATATCCTCGATACCACCTGGCAGGTAAGCATACATTACATATCCTCGATACCACGTGACAGGTAAACATACCTTACATGTCCTCGATACCACGTGACAGGTAAACATATATTACATATCCTCCATATCACGTGACAGGTAAACATACATTACGTATCTTCCATACCACGTGACAGGTAAACATACATTACATATCCTCGATACCACCTGGCAGGTAAACATACATTACGTATCCTCCATACCACATGGCAGGTAAACATACATTACGTATCCTCCATACCACCTGGCAGGTAAATATACATTACGTATCCTCCATACCACCTGGCAGGTAAACATACATTATATATCCTCCATACCACCTGGCAGGTAAACATACCTTACATATCCTCGATACCACCTGGCAGGTAAACATACATTATATATCCTCCATACCACCTGGCAGGTAAACATACATTACATATCCTCCATACCACCTGGCAGGTAAACATACATTACATATCCTCGATACCACGTGACAGGTAAACATACCTTACATATCCTCGATACCACCTGGCAGGTAAACATACATTACATATCCTCGATACCACGTGACAGGTAAACATACCTTACATATCCTCGATACCACATGGCAGGTAAACATACATTACGTATCCTCCATACCACCTGGCAGGTAAATATACATTACATATCCTCGATACCACCTGGCAGGTAAACATACATTACATATCCTCGATACCACGTGACAGGTAAACATACATTACGTATCCTTGATACCACCTTACAGGTAAACATACCTTACATATCATCCATGCCACGTGACAGGTAAACCATACATTACATATCCTCGATACCACGTGACAGGTAAATATGCATTACATATCCTCGATACCACGTGACAGGTAAACATACATTACATATCCTCGATACCACCTGGCAGGTAAGCATACATTACATATCCTCGATACCACGTGACAGGTAAACATACCTTACATGTCCTCGATACCACGTGACAGGTAAACATATATTACATATCCTCCATATCACGTGACAGGTAAACATACATTACGTATCTTCCATACCACGTGACAGGTAAACATACATTACATATCCTCGATACCACCTGGCAGGTAAACATACATTACGTATCCTCCATACCACATGGCAGGTAAACATACATTACGTTTCCTCCATACCACCTGGCAGGTAAATATACATTACGTATCCTCCATACCACCTGGCAGGTAAACATACATTATATATCCTCCATACCACCTGGCAGGTAAACATACCTTACATATCCTCGATACCACCTGGCAGGTAAACATACATTATATATCCTCCATACCACCTGGCAGGTAAACATACATTACATATCCTCCATACCACCTGGCAGGTAAACATACATTACATATCCTCGATACCACGTGACAGGTAAACATACCTTACATATCCTCGATACCACCTGGCAGGTAAACATACATTACATATCCTCGATACCACGTGACAGGTAAACATACCTTACATATCCTCGATACCACATGGCAGGTAAACATACATTACGTATCCTCCATACCACCTGGCAGGTAAATATACATTACATATCCTCGATACCACCTGGCAGGTAAACATACATTACATATCCTCGATACCACCTGGCAGGTAAACAAACCTTACATATCCTCGATATCACGTGACAGGTAAACATACATTACATATCCTCCATACCACCTGGCAGGTAAACATACATTACATATCCTCCATACCACCTGGCAGGTAAACATACATTACATATCCTCGATACCGCGTGACAGGTAAACATACCTTACATATCCTCGATACCACCTGGTAGGTAAACATATATTACATATCCTCGATACCACGTGACAGGTAAACATACCTTACATATCCTCCATACCACCTGGCAGGTAAACATACATTACATATCCTCGATACCACGTGACAGGTAAACATACCTTACATATCCTCGATACCACCTGGTAGGTAAACACACCTTACGTATCCTCCATACCACCTGGCAGGTAAACATACCTTACATATCCTCCATACCACCTGGTAGGTAAACATACCTTACATATCCTCGATACCACCTGGCAGGTAAACATACATTACATATCCTTGATACCACCTGGCAGGTAAACATACCTTACGTATCCTCCATACCACGTGGCAGGTAAACATACATTACATATCCTCGATACCACCTGGCAGGTAAACATACCTTACGTATCCTCCATACCACCTGGCAGATAAACATACATTACATATCCTCGATACCACCTGGCAGGTAAACATACCTTACATATCCTCGATACCACCTGGCAGGTAAACATACCTTACATATCCTCGATACCACCTGGCAGGTAAACATACATTACATATCCTCGATACCACCTGGCAGGTAAACAAACCTTACATATCCTCGATATCACGTGACAGGTAAACATACATTACATATCCTCGATACCACCTGGCAGGTAAACATATATTACATATCGTCGATACCACCTGGCAGGTAAACATACATTACATATCCTCGATGCCACCTGGCAGGTAAACAAACCTTACATATCCTCGATACCACCTGGTAGGTAAACATACCTTACATATCATCGATATCACGTGACAGGTAAACATACCTTACATGTCCTCGATATCACGTGACAGGTAAACATACCTTACATGTCCTCGATACCACGTGACAGGTAAACATACATTACAGATCCTCGATAACACCTGGCAGGTAAACATACATTACATATCCTCTATACCACCTGGCAGGTAAACATATATTACATATCCTCGATACCACCTGGCAGGTAAACAGACATCACATATCCTCGATACCACCCGGCAGGTAAACAAACCTTACATATCCTCGATACCACCTGGCAGGTAAACATACATTACATATCCTCTATACCACCTGGCAGGTAAACATATATTACATATCCTCGATACCACCTGGCAGGTAAACATACATAACATATCCTCTATACCACCTGACAGGTAAACATACATTGCGTATCCTCCATACTACCTGGCAGGTAAACATACATTACGTATCCTCCATACCACCTGGCAGGTAAACATACATTACATATCCTCGATACCACGTGACAGGTAAACATACATTGCGTATCCTCCATACTACCTGGCAGGTAAACATACATTACGTATCCTCCATACCACCTGGCAGGTAAACATACATTACATATCCTCGATACCACGTGACAGGTAAACATACCTTATACATCCTCGTTACCACGTGGCAGGTAAACATACATTACATATCCTTGATACCACCTGGCAGATAAACATACCTTACATATCCTCGATACCACCTGGCAGATAAACATACCTTACATATCCTCTATTCCACCTGGCAGGTAAACATACATTACGTATCCTCGATACCACCTGGCAGGTAAACAAACCTTACATATCCTCGATACCACCTGGCAGGTAAACATACCTTATATATCCTCCATACCACCTGGCAGGTAAATATACATTACATATCCTCGATACCACCTGGCAGGTAAACATACATTACGTATCCTCGATACCACCTGACAGGTAAACATACATTACATATCCTCGATATAACCTCGCAGGTAAACATACCTTAAATATCCTCGATACCACCTGGCAGGTAAATATACATTACATATCCTCGATACCACCTGGCAGGTAAACATACCTTACATATTATACATTACATATCCTCCATACCACCTGGCAGGTAAACATACATTACATATCCTCGATACCACCTGGCAGGTAAACATACATTACATATCCTCCATACCACCTGGCAGGTAAACATACATTACATATCCTCCCTATCACGTGACAGGTAAACATACATTACGTATCCTTGATACCACCTTACAGGTAAACATACCTTACATATCATCCATGCCACGTGACAGGTAAACCATACATTACATATCCTCGATACCACGTGACAGGTAAATATGCATTACATATCCTCGATACCACGTGACAGGTAAACATACATTACATATCCTCGATACCACCTGGCAGGTAAGCATACATTACATATCCTCGATACCACGTGACAGGTAAACATACCTTACATGTCCTCGATACCACGTGACAGGTAAACATATATTACATATCCTCCATATCACGTGACAGGTAAACATACATTACGTATCTTCCATACCACGTGACAGGTAAACATACATTACATATCCTCGATACCACCTGGCAGGTAAACATACATTACGTATCCTCCATACCACATGGCAGGTAAACATACATTACGTATCCTCCATACCACCTGGCAGGTAAATATACATTACGTATCCTCCATACCACCTGGCAGGTAAACATACATTATATATCCTCCATACCACCTGGCAGGTAAACATACCTTACATATCCTCGATACCACGTGACAGGTAAACATACATTATATATCCTCCATACCACCTGGCAGGTAAACATACATTATATATCCTCCATACCACCTGGCAGGTAAACATACCTTACATATCCTCGATACCACCTGGCAGGTAAACATACATTATATATCCTCCATACCACCTGGCAGGTAAACATACATTACATATCCTCCATACCACCTGGCAGGTAAACATACATTACATATCCTCGATACCACGTGACAGGTAAACATACCTTACATATCCTCGATACCACCTGGCAGGTAAACATACATTACATATCCTCGATACCACATGACAGGTAAACATACCTTACATATCCTCGATACCACATGGCAGGTAAACATACATTACGTATCCTCCATACCACCTGGCAGGTAAATATACATTACATATCCTCGATACCACCTGGCAGGTAAACATATATTACATATCCTCGATACCACCTGGCAGGTAAACAAACCTTACATATCCTCGATATCACGTGACAGGTAAACATACATTACATATCCTCCATACCACCTGGCAGGTAAACATACATTACATATCCTCCATACCACCTGGCAGGTAAACATACATTAAATATCCTCGATACCACGTGACAGGTAAACATACCTTACATATCCTCGATACCACCTGGTAGGTAAACATATATTACATATCCTCGATACCACGTGACAGGTAAACATACCTTACATATCCTCCATACCACCTGGCAGGTAAACATACATTACATATCCTCGATACCACGTGACAGGTAAACATACCTTACATATCCTCGATACCACCTGGTAGGTAAACATACCTTACGTATCCTCCATACCACCTGGCAGGTAAACATACCTTACATATCCTCCATACCACCTGGTAGGTAAACATACCTTACATATCCTCTATACCACCTGGCAGGTAAACATACCTTACATATCCTTGATACCACCTGGCAGGTAAACATACCTTACGTATCCTCCATACCACGTGGCAGGTAAACATACATTACATATCCTCGATACCACCTGGCAGGTAAACATACCTTACGTATCCTCCATACCACCTGGCAGATAAACATACATTACATATCCTCGATACCACCTGGCAGGTAAACATACCTTACATATCCTCGATACCACCTGGCAGGTAAACATACCTTACATATCCTCGATACCACCTGGCAGGTAAACATACATTACATATCCTCGATACCACCTGGCAGGTAAACAAACCTTACATATCCTCGATATCACGTGACAGGTAAACATACATTACATATCCTCGATACCACCTGGCAGGTAAACATATATTACATATCGTCGATACCACCTGGCAGGTAAACATATATTACATATCCTCGATACCACCTGGCAAATAAACATACATTACGTATCCTCCATGCCACCTGGCAGGTAAACATACATTACATATCCTCTATACCACCTGGCAGGTAAACATACATTACATATCCTCGATGCCACCTGGCAGGTAAACAAACCTTACATATCCTCGATACCACCTGGTAGGTAAACATACCTTACATGTCATCGATATCACGTGACAGGTAAACATACCTTACATGTCCTCGATATCACGTGACAGGTAAACATACCTTACATGTCCTCGATACCACGTGACAGGTAAACATACATTACAGATCCTCGATAACACCTGGCAGGTAAACATACATTACATATCCTCTATACCACCTGGCAGGTAAACATATATTACATATCCTCGATACCACCTGGCAGGTAAACAGACATCACATATCCTCGATACCACCCGGCAGGTAAACAAACCTTACATAGCCTCGATACCACCTGGCAGGTAAACATACATTACATATCCTCTATACCACCTGGCAGGTAAACATATATTACATATCCTCGATACCACCTGGCAGGTAAACATACATAACATATCCTCTATACCACCTGGCAGGTAAACATACATTGCGTATCCTCCATACTACCTGGCAGGTAAACATACATTACGTATCCTCCATACCACCTGGCAGGTAAACATACATTACATATCCTCGATACCACGTGACAGGTAAACATACCTTATACATCCTCGTTACCACGTGGCAGGTAAACATACATTACATATCCTTGATACCACCTGGCAGATAAACATACCTTACATATCCTCGATATCACGTGACAGGTAAACATACCTTACATATCCTCGATACCACCTGGCAGATAAACATACCTTACATATCCTCGATACCACCTGGCAGATAAACATACCTTACATATCCTCTATACCACCTGGCAGATAAACATACCTTACATATCCTCGATACCACCTGGCAGATAAACATACCTTACATATCCTCGATACCACCTGGCAGATAAACATACCTTACATATCCTCGATACCACCTGGCAGATAAACATACCTTACATATCCTCTATACCACCTGGCAGGTAAACATACATTACGTATCCTCGATACCACCTGGCAGGTAAACAAACCTTACATATCCTCGATACTACCTGGTAGGTAAACATACCTTACGTATCCTCCATACCACCTGGTAGGTAAACATACCTTACATATCCTCGATACTACCTGGCAGGTAAACATACATTACGTATCCTCGATACCACCTGGCAGGTAAACATACATTACAGATCCTCGATACCACCTGGTAGGTAAACATACATTACATATCCTCTATACCACGTGACAGGTAAACATACATTACAGATCCTCGATACCACCTGGTAGGTAAACATACCTTACATATCCTCGATACCACCTGGCAGGTAAACATACATTACAGATCCTCGATACCACCTGGTAGGTAAACATACATTACGTATCCTCGATACCACCTGGCAGGTAAACATACATTACAGATCCTCGATACCACCTGGTAGGTAAACATACCTTACATATCCTCGATATCACGTGACAGGTAAATATACATTACGTATCCTCCATACCACCTGGCAGGTAAACATACCTTACATATCCTCGATACCACCTGGCAGGTAAACATACCTTACATATCCTCCATACCACCTGGCAGGTAAACATACATTACATATCCTCGATACCACGTGACAGGTAAACATACCTTACATATCCTCGATACCACGTGACAGGTAAACATACATTACATATCCTCGATACCACCTGGTAGGTAAACATACCTTACATATCCTCGATATCACGTGACAGGTAAACATACCTTACATATCCTCGATACCACCTGGTAGGTAAACATACCTTACATATCCTCGATATCACGTGACAGGTAAACATACCTTACATATCCTCGATATCACGTGACAGGTAAACATACCTTACATGTCCTCGATACCACCTGGCAGGTAAACATACATTACAGATCCTCGATACCACCTGGCAGGTAAACATACATTACATATCCTCGATACCACCTGGCAGGTAAACATACATTACGTATCCTCCATGCCACCTGGCAGGTAAACGTACATTACATATCCTCTATACCACCTGGCAGGTAAACATACATTACATATCCTCGATACCACATTGTAGGTAAATATACATTACATATCCTCCATACCACGTGACATGTAAACATCAGCACGTATATTCATACCGTATAGCGTGTGTATAAGTTCTTTATTACTTTTAAGTCTTACGACTCCTGAGTTAACATACATTACGTAACCCTATCAGTCGCTAGTCTCAATCATAATCATGTTCCCTTCTCTTAAAACAGTGTTTATTTTTACAGGAAGATAATCTGGAAGGAAGGACAGATGAGATACTGTGGGCGGACGGTATGATGTTAGTATACTCCATTACCGACTTAAAAAGTCTCGACAGACTTCGGGCGATCGCAGACCGAGTTCTATCTGTTCGAGCAAACGATAAACTGGTGCTTGCTTTGGTGGCCAACAAGTGCGATCTTCTTCACCGGAAGCACGTGTCTGACACAAGCGCAGCGCAGTTTTGTGCCGAGTACAATTGCATCTTTTTTGAGACTTCTGCCAGTGACAGTTTTGTAGACGTAGAAATCGCCTTCTCGTCAGTTAGTCGACATATCAAAACCGTGTATAAAAAACGAGAAAAGTTATCGAAGTTCTTACAGAACCCTGCAGTGACTGCAAAGCTCCAAATAAGAAATTCCATTCGGAATTTTGCCGAGAAAAAATTAAGGAGGAGGACTTCAACTATGTGATAAAGCAGTCTCACTGACTGTGTGGTGCACGTGATGTTGTTATCTGGGGGTATTGTATTCTTGTGGATTATCAAATGTGACCTGACGTAAACACGTGTAACTGGAGTTGCTAGGTGGGACTGATGTATCGTGGTATTGTTATCTGGGGGTATTGTATTCTTGTGGGTTATCAAATGTGACCTGACGTAAACACGTGTAACTGGAGTTGCTAGGTGGGACTGATGTATCGTGGTATTGTTATCTGGGGGTATTGTATTCTTGTGGATTATCAAATGTGACCAGACGTAAACACGTGTAACTGGAGTTGCTAGGTGGGACTGATGTATCGTGGTATTGTTATCTGGGGGTATTGTATTCTTGTGGATTATCAAATGTGACCTGACGTAAACACGTGTAACTGGAGTTGCTAGGTGGGACTGATGTATCGTGGTATTGTTATCTGGGGGTATTGTATTCTTGTGGGTTATCAAATGTGACCTGACGTAAACACGTGTAACTGGAGTTGCTAGGTGGGACTGATGTATCGTGGTATTGTTATCTGGGGATATTGTATTCTTGTGGGTTATCAAATGTGACCTAACGTAAACACGTGTAACTGGAGTTGCTAGGTGGGACTGATGTATCGTGATATTGTTATCTGGGGGTATTGTATTCTTGTGGGTTATCGAATGTGACCTGACGTAAACACGTGTAACTGGAGTTGCTAGGTGTGACTGATGTATCAGGTGTAACTGTCATCATCAAGGGTGACTTGGGTACTGCTTGTTACTGTGCATGTTTAGGGTTTATCGGGTATGACGGGTTGATGTAAATGTATTTGGGTTATAAGATGTGTCTTTGAGTTATCGGGAATATTTTATAACATGTTACTGTGATCTAACGTGTGCCCGGGGACTTATCAGATGTAATTGTGATCTATCATGTGTGACTTGGGGGTTAAAGGTGTAACTGTTATCTATCAAGTGTGACTTAGGGTTAAAGGTGTGACTGTAATTTATCAGGTGTGACTTGGGGTTTAAAGGTGTGACTGATATATCAGGTGTGACTAAGGATTAAAGGCGTGACTGATATACATGTATCAGGTGTGACTTGGGGTTAAAGGTGTGACTGTGATCTCTCAGGTGTGACTTAGGGTTAAAGGTGTGACTGTGATCTCTCAGGTGTGACTTAGGGTTAAAGGTGTGACTGTGATCTCTCAGGTGTGACTTGGGGAGTAAAGGTGTGACTGTGATCTATCAGGTGTGACTTGGGGAGTAAAGGTGTGACTGTGACCTTTCATGATTGTGTGACTGTGTATGACTTAAAGTATATGTATTGCTTTTCATATACAAAATTTAAGATATTCTGTTAAGATGTGCCAAATACATATGAAATAAAATTGTGTAAACTGTGTACACCATAATCCCATTCTTTTACCAAAAACACATCTAGTATCAAAGAGGAAATAGATGATTTTCGTTTATTGTCAGTCTTTCTGTTGGACGGATCTTTTCATTATTGTCCAACAACTTCCTACGGGATCACCGGGATGCTTGACGTTGATCTCTTGGTCAATAAGCATGCATAATCTTCTTAGATTTGACATAATACATCAGCCGGGCAGACGACTGGAGCACAAAGTAACATGGTCATTTCTTCTGTGCCTATTCGAGTAATCAGAAAGCAGTATGTAGTGTTAACGGCTATATTTTAGAATGATTAAAATGTCCATAGGGACGAAAACGAACTGTAACCTCTTCTTGCATTCTCTGAATAAAGTAAAGAAACAAATTTTAATGGTATACTTACGATCACCTGTTTGTGTTACTCTCACCACAGCATGAAATTGTGGTGAAATGACTTTACGAGCACATAGGATAATACGAACTATTTCGCCCACCAACATTCACTTTTCAAGATCCTGTAAGCTGTAAATTGATTATCTATTGCAGAGGTTCACAACAACATGACTCCTTTTGGGAAATTGTGAGATACAAAGAGAAACGGAGCGATCAGTAGGATCTGCATTTCAGTCACATTGGACGACGTAGTAAGATTTCTAACTCTCTGGACCCGGCATTCATAATTGAAATACAGCTTTGTTGACAGATCCCATTTTCTACAAAAGTCTTTTTAGTTGAAATTAGCATAGGTTCACTCAACTATGTGCCAGGTTTTATCTAACGACAGTTATTGACAAAATGACAATTCCTCTAGCTCCCTACACGATAGGACGACAGTTTATATTAGGACAAGATGACCATTCTCCCTACACGATAGGACGACAGTTTACATTAGGACAAGATGACCATTCTCCCTACACGATAACACGACAGTTTATATTAGGACAAGATGACCATTCTCCCCACATGATAGGACGACAGTTTATATTAGGACAAGATGACCATTATCCCCACACGATAGGACGACAGTTTACATTAGGACAAGATGACAATTCTCCCTACACGATAGAACGACAGTTTACATTAGGACAAGATGACCATTCTCCCTACACGATAGGACGACAGTTTATATTAAGACAAGATGGCCATTCTCCCTACACGATAGAACGACAGTTTACATTAGGACAAGATGACCATTCTCCCTACACGATAGGACGCCAGTTTACATTAGGACAAGATGACCATTCTCCCTATACGATAGGGCGACAGTTTATATTAGGACAAGATGACCATTCTCCCTATACGATAGGACGACAGTTTACATTAGGACAAGATGACCATTCTCCCCAAAGGATAACACGACAGTTTATATTAGGACAAGATGACCATTCTTCCTACACGATAGGACGACAGTTTAAATAAGGACAAGATGACCATTCTCCCCACACGATAGGACGACAGTTTACATTAGGACAAGATGACCATTTTCCCTACCCGATAGGACGACAGTTTACATAAGGACAAAATGACCATTCTCCCCACACTATAACACGACAGTTTACTTTAGGACAAGATGGCCATTCTCCCCACACGATAAGACGACAGTTTATATTAGGACAAGATGACCATTCTCCCTACACGATAGGACGACAGTTTATATTAGGACAAGATGACCATTTTCCCTACACGATAGGACGACAATTTCTATTAGGACAAGATGACCATTCTCCCTACACGATAGGACGCCAGTTTACATTAGGACAGGATGACCATTCTCCCTACACGATAGGACGACAGTTTATATTAGGACAAGATGACCATTCTCCCTACACGATAGGACGACAGTTTACATTAGGACAAGATGACCATTCTCCCTACACGATAGGACGACAGTTAACATTAGGACAAGATGACCATTCTCCCCACACGATAGGACGACAGTTTACATTAGGACAAGATGACCATTCTCCGAACGCGATAGGACGACAGTTTATATTAGGACAAGATGACCATTCTCCCCACACGATAGGGCGACAGTTTACATTAGGACAAGATGACCATTTTCCCTACACGATAGGACGACAGTTTATATTAGGACAAGATGACCATTCTCCCTACACGATAGGACGACAGTTTATATTAGGACAAGATGACCATTCTCCCCACACGATAACACGACAGTTTATATTAGGACAAGATGACCATTCTCCCAACACGATAGGACGACAGTTTACATTAGGACAAGATGACCATTCTCCCTACACGATAGGACGACAGTTAACATTAGGACAAGATGACCATTCTCCCCACACGATAGGACGACAGTTTACATCAGGACAAGATGACCATTCTCCCCACACGATAACGCGACAGTTTACATTAGGACAAGATGACCATTCTCCCTACACGATAGGACGACAGTTTATATGATGACAAGATGACCATTCTCCCTACACGATAGGACGACAGTTTACATTAGGACAAGATGACCATTCTCCCTACACGATAGGGCGACAGTTTACATTAGGACAAGATGACCATTCTCCCCACACGATAGGACGACAGTTTACATTAGGACAAGATGACCATTCTCCCTACACGATAGGACGACAGTTTATTTTAGGACAAGATGACCATTTTCCCTACACGATAGGACGACAGTTTATATTAGGACTATCCCGAGATACTCTGGCCCTACACCATTTTGACAGTTATATGTCTGGTGTACCAGACATATAACTGTCAAAATGGTGTAGGGCCAGAGTATCTCGGGCTATATTAGGACAAGATGACCATTCTCCCTACACGATAGGACGACAGTTTATATTAGGACAAGATGACCATTCTCCCCACACGATAACACGACAGTTTATATTAGGACAAGATGACCATTCTCCCAACACGATAGGACGACAGTTTACATTAGGACAAGATGACCATTCTCCCTACACGATAGGACGACAGTTAACATTAGGACAAAATGACCATTCTCCCCACACGATAGGACGACAGTTTACATCAGGACAAGATGACCATTCTCCCCACACGATAACGCGACAGTTTACATAAGGACAAGATGACCATTTTCCCTATACGATAGGACGACAGTTTATATGATGACAAGATGACCATTCTCCCTATACGATAGGACGACAGTTTATATTAGGAGAAGATGACCATTCTCCCCACACGAAAGGACGACAGTTTACATTAGGACAAGATGACCATTCTCCCTACACGATAGGACGACAGTTTATATTAGGACAAGATGACCATTCTCCCTATACGATAGGACGACAGTTTATATAAGGACAAGATGACCATTCTCCCTATATGATAGGACGACAGTTTATATAAGGACAAGATGACCATTCTCCCTATACGATAGGACGACAGTTTATATTAGGACAAGATGACCATTCTCCCCACACGATAACACGACAGTTTATATAAGGGCAAGATGACCATTCTCCCCACACGATAACAAGACAGTTTACATTAGGACAAGAAGACCATTCTCCCTACACGATAGGACGACAGTTAATATAAGGACAAGATGACCATTCTCCCTATACGATAGGACGACAGTTTATATTAGGACAAGATGACCATTCTCCCCACACGATAACACGACAGTTTATATTAGGACAAGATGACCATTCTCCCTACACGATAGGACGACAGTTTATATAAGGACAAGATGACCATTCTCCATATACGATAACACGACAGTTTACATTAGGACAAGATGATCATTCTCCCTACACGATAGGACGACAGTTTACATTAGGACAAGATGATCATTCTCCCCACACGATAACACGACAGTTTACATTAGGACAAGATGACCATTCTGACAAGATGACCATTCTCCCTATACGATAGGACGACAGTTTATATAAGGACAAGATGACCATTCTCCCTATACGATAGGACGACAGTTTATATTAGGACAAGATGACCATTCTCCCCACACGATAACACGACAGTTTATATAAGGGCAAGATGACCATTCTCCCCACACGATAACAAGACAGTTTACATTAGGACAAGAAGACCATTCTCCCTACACGATAGGACGACAGTTAATATAAGGACAAGATGACCATTCTCCCTATACGATAGGACGACAGTTTACATTAGGACAAGATGATCATTCTCCCCACACGATAACACGACAGTTTACATTAGGACAAGATGATCATTCTCCCTACACGATAGGACGACAGTTTACATTAGGACAAGATGACCATTCTACCTACACGATAGGACGACAGTTTACATTAGGACAAGATGACCATTCTCCCTACACGATAGGACGACAGTTTACATTAGGACAAGATGACCATTCTCTCTACACGATAGGACGACAGTTTACATTAGGACAAGATGACCATTCTCCCTACACGATAGGACGACAGTTTACATTAGGACAAGATGACCATTCTCCCTACACGATAACACGACAGTTTACATTAGGACAAGATGACCATTCTCCCCACACGATAACACGACAGTTTATATTAGGACAAGATGACCATTTTCCCTATACGATAGGACGACAGTTTATATGATGACAAGATGACCATTCTCCCTACACGATAGGACGACAGTTTACATTAGGACAAGATGACCATTCTCCCTACACGATAGGACGACAGTTTATATAAGGACAAGATCACCATTCTCCCTATACGATAGGACGACAGTTTATATTAGGACAAGATGACCATTCTCCCTACACGATAGGACGACAGTTTACATTAGGACAAGATGACCATTATCCCTACACGATAGAACGACAGTTTATATTAGGACAAGATGACCATTTTCCCTATACGATAGGACGACAGTTTATATGATGACAAGATAGCCATTCTCCCTACACAATAGGACGACAGTTTATATGATGACAAGATAGCCATTCTCCCTACACGATAGGACGACAGTTTATATTAGGACAAGATGACCATTCTCCCTACACGATAGGACGACAGTTTATATTAGGACAACATGACCATTCTCCCCACACGATATAGATCTAGGCCTTTGGGTTTATCAGAAGAAGTCGTTCAAAGGTTTTAACAGATTTGACCCCTGTGACCTTGAATATGGGTGAAGGTAATCTTTTTTCGCAAACTTTGTCAAGCTTCATACAAGGATCCTTTCACCCAAATATTATGCTTCTAGGCCCTTGGTATATCAGAAAAAGTTGTTTAAAGGTTTGACCAGATTTTAACCTTGTGACCTTTTATATGAGTCAAAGTCATTTTCATTTGCAAATTTTGCTCGGCTTCTTCCAAGGAAGCTACCAGCCAAATATCATGCTTTTAGGCCTTTTGTTTTATCAGAAGAAGTCATTTGAATGTTTTAACAGATATGACACTTGAGACCTTGAATATTGTTCAAGGTCATTTCTTTTCGCAAACTTTGTCGGGCTTCATCCAAGAAACCGTTGAGCCAAATATCATGCTTCTAGGGCTTTTGGTATTTTAGAAGTAATCGTTTGGAGGTTTTAACAGATTTGACCCTTGTGACTTTGAATATAGGTCAAGGTCATTTCTTTTTGCAAACTTAGTCATGCTTCATCCAAGGAAGCTAACAGCCAAATATCATGTTTCTAGGCATTTTGGTTCATCAGAAGAAGTCCTTTAAAGGTTATAAAATATTTGACCCCTGTGACCTTGAATATGGGTCAAAGTCATTTCTTTTCGCAAACTTTGTCGGGCTTCATTCAAGGAACCTTACAGCCAAATATCATGATTCTAGGGGTTTTGGTTTATTAGAAGAAGTTGTTTAAAGGTTATAAAAGATTTAACCCCTGTGACCTTGAATATGGGTCAAGTTAATTTCTTTTTGCAAAATTTGTCGGGCTTCATCCAAGGAACTTTTCAGCCAAATATCATGATTCTAGGGCTTTTCGTATTCAGAAGAAATCCTTTTAAGGTTATAAAAGATTTGACCCCTGTGACCTTGACTAAGGCCAAGGTCATTTCTGTTCGCAAACTTTGTCGGGCTTCATCCAAGGAAGCTACCAGCCAAATATCATAATTCTAGGGGTTATGGTTTATTAGAAGAAGTCGTTTAAAGATTATAATAAATTTGACCCGTGACCTTGAATATGGGTCAAGGTCATTTCTTTTCACAAACTTTATTTGGCTTCATACAAAGAAGCTACAAGTCAAATATGAGATCTCTGTGCCTTTTAGAAGTTGTTTGAAGGTTTCAATATTTTGACCCCTGTGACCTTGAAAGTAGGTAAGTAGGTCAAAGTGATTTTTTTCCGCAAACTTTGTTCAGCTCCTTCCAAGAAAGCTACCAGCCTAATTTCATGTCACTAGGCCGTTCAGTATTTGAGAAGAAGTCGTTTAAAGGAAAAAGTTGACTGACGCAGGACGGACGACAGACGCCGCACCATCACATAAGCTCACTTGGCCCTTCGGACCAGGTGAGCTAAAAATGAATACATTTAAACTTCTATTGAGGTTGAGAATGTATCAAACGTGAAAATTGCAATGGATCACATTTCATCTTGTTTGCATAATCCCAAGGTATCAAGCGACGGGCAAACATCTCATTTGTTTCGATCCAAGAGACGTACAAATACTTCTATGTATACATAAAAAACAAGACTACAATTATCTGTACAAAATAAATTTATTGTAGAGCATATTGGAGTGTTTGTATCGTCTACAACGCTCCACATGGTCTGTACAGAGATGTATAGTAGTTACAGCAAGGACACACTAAAAGCTCAACGACACATGGGTTTCCTACAACATACTACGCACAATGGCCTCCTTCTTATGTGATGTGAGGAGGTGGGCGATCATATGTGGGAGCCTCTATACCACACTAAGCCTTCTAGTGGTCACTGCTTCTCAAAGGTATAATAGGGGAGATCAACACTAGCAAGCACGGGATGTCGAAGTGCATGTTCTACAAGAGAGATTTGTGTGCCCCAAGGGTGGGGTGGGGGAGGGCCGTTTACCTTATCTAAAGTATCCTCAATTGACCAAACTTCAGTGGTTTTGAAATGAAAAATCTGCATGTCCATTATTCTAAATTATAAAAATATATATCACAAGCAAAATCAATGCATATATAATTCTTTTTGTATAACACCTCGTCCACAAAGAGGTTTTTAGTGTCATTTACATGGTAAGTGAATGCTATCCAGTAGTACGTCGGAGTCCAGGACAAAAGTGTTTTAAACTGTTGCAGCTAAATGTAACAAGAAGTTATTTTCTATTACAACACTTACTAGAATTGTCATCCGCAAGATAACTAATACCCCCCACATGTGGCGGTAGTTTATACATTAAGTAAACTTGAACTTGGGTTATAAGTCAACTAGAATGGAAACTTTTTAGAGATATTTTGGATCCAAAATTTTGCATAAAGAATAGTAACTCCTGTAAAAAGGGTTGAAATATACAACTGAAATGCCTGTACACAACTACGTAATGTATAGATCATTCAAGAGAATTTTTAATAAAATCTACTGGTTAGTTAAGATGGAGTTTTCAATAAAATCTACTGGTTAGTTAAGATTGAGTTTTCATAGGGATGTAATATGCCAATTTAAAGAAATATCGCTTCATTCCTTTACTAGATAGTCGACATAACTATACAATAAAGGCACAAGTCTAACAAATGTTGTTGAAATTGAATGAACTTGAAAGGTCACTATATATCGTAGGGATGTAGCATGCCAATACAGCCAAATATTGGTCGATACACTTGACACAATATTCCAAACAGAATATCTACAAAAGGGACATAACTCTAACAAAAGTTGTCGAAATTCTACGAAAAGCAAATGGTACAACTTTTGTATTACATCTTGGAGTTATAGAAACTTTATCAGGCATATCTACAAAAAGGGAAATAACTCTAGCAAATGTTGTCGAAATTTCACGAAAAGCAAAAGGGCACAACCATAACACTTGAATATCATAATGATAAAATTAACATGGTATGCAAGTTAGAGAATTATTGCTTCAGCAATTTTTTTAGATCTACTTGACACACACAATATATTCCGGACAGACGGAGGGTCGGACAGGGTGATTTATACATGTACCCCTCTAACTTTGTTGGTGGGGGGTGGGGGTGTATAAATACACTTCAATGACCATGGAGGCTGCTATTTATAAAAAAAAAAAAAATAAATAAAAGCTATATGAATGCAAAATCCTTAAAATCATTATTTAAGAGATACCATCTTCCCTTTCATATAATGGGGAAATCAAAAAACTCATCATCACATCTTGGAGGTATATGTTAGTGTTATTCAGTTTGATGAATGGTCAGATATTTCTTACATCCAGAAATAAAATTTACGTGGCTTGTGTTAGCTAGATAATGTGCTATATCAAATGTATATTCATATATATTTGTATCTATCCAGTATGTCAGTGAAGATTAAAAGTCAGCTACTACTCCAATCAGAATATTTTTACTTTTGTTTTCTTTTAACCTTTTTAAGTGAAGATGTGTTAAACATGAAATATATATCATAAAGACTAGGCAAAGATCCTGCTTTTTATTTCTCTGCTACATTTTTACATTAAATATAAAAAATAATCAGCACACACTTGTTTTTATCTCCAAAGAAGCTGAGAAGGCACAAATATACTACTCATGTCCTTAATACAGGGTTATATAAAACAAGGATGTGTGGAAACAGAGAGATAATTAGATATAAAGAGGAAATGCTTGACTTTATTTCTACCTCTAGTTCATTAAGACCTATTACAAGACACACCTTCACCACGACATGGAAATACTCTATGATAGCAGATAGAGTTTGGTAGATTTCAATGAAAAACAATGAAATCATGGCCCAGTTATATTTTTTTGTCCTGTTTACAATTAAGTATGAACTCATCAAAGATATATTTGACTTATAAAGGTAGCACTACTTACACATGCCCACTTATCATGGAGTGGATGACATTGTATAATGTGAGCACATCCTCTCGGATGTAGTTGACAAACCTAATCATTAACAGTATAGTTTATTTGGTCAACCTAACAGGAAAATGTTACGAAAAAGAGACCCAATGCATATATGGTCTTGTGTCCTTCATCTGTTATTGAGTACTGTTGTAAACACATCTCACGTTTAATAGTGTGAAAGGTCAAGGTTGAACGAATTCATACAAACATTAGATAAAACATGCTAATGCTATACCTTTATGCCATAAATCTACAATTAATTAAGTGATCTTCATAACAACAATTTTACTTACTTAACTCAAGTTACTTAATTTCAAAGCTGATCGTAGGAACTTAATTGAACAGATCTTGCATTGTATTTTACCAGAAAGCAACATGCAAATTGTCACATCTCTAAACGTTATGGGTGTTTTGAAGAAGCAACTCAACATTATTCTTATATTTGACCAAATCTTTTGTCATCTTTATTATCTACTGGGTAATTTGTCTGCTGTCAGCAAGCTTGATATCACAAACTGATCATCATTCCTTCAGACCTCATAAACCTTTGGAAATGTTGTTTGAACGAATGATAAAGGTTTGATACCAGTGATAAAGGAATTCATCTCAACAAACTTAATGGCCCTACACAGGCGTATGGTAAAATAGGGAATTTCACATGAAAAATTTCTTGTGAAATTATTGTGACTTTTTAATTTAGTTAATTTTTTAATGCTAAATTCATCATATGGTTTTCATATGAATTTCATGGGAATTCATAATGAAGTTGATGCTTACATGCATATTTTTCATTCAAATTTCATGTGAATTCCATGTTAAAGATTCACATGAAATTCAATCGAAAGAACTATGTATGGTTTTGCCCCCAAATCCATCAAATTTTGAATTTTGCTATTGAACTCTCAAATCATTTTATTTCAAATATAAAATACATCCATCATACAATAATTATTGTAGTAATATTTATTTGTTGTTTGTGCTATGGTTGCCATGGTAACCTTCCCGAATATGTATGAATTACGTAAATGTACAAAATTTTTCGTCTATTTTGGCCAATTCTACATAGTTTTTCACGTAGCAACCATAGAGCGCATTCTTAAACAAACTTTATAATTCCCCTAAAGATGTGGTATAAGTGCCCACACATTCTCATTTGATATTAAGTTTGTTCAAGAATGCCCTCAATAGTTTTTAATAGAAAAACTATCCAAAAATGGGCCAAAATTGACTAAATGGTCAAATTTCCCTAATTTATGTATATTTGAGATGGTTGCCATGACAACCAGAGTTGAAACCACAAATAATTATTGTCTCAGTTTTATCAGGGATGTATTCCATATTTGAAATACATTGATTTGAGAGTTTAATATTCAGTTTCAAAATTTGATGATTTGGGGGCCACACTAGGCCAAAACCATACATAGTCCTTTCACATGAAATTCATTTGAATTTCACATAAAATTCATGTATATGAAGAAACATTTTCTGTGTAAGTCACACAGAGATACACTCAAGCACACTAAAAACTCTCAAGAAACAGAACCATGCACATTCAAGTACACTCAAAAACTCACACTCATGTACACTGTCAATCTCAAATACACTGAGAAACTCTCAAGAAACACAGTTATATTCTAGTACATTCAGAAACACAGTCACACTCAGAAACTCTCAACAATCTGATTAAAATACAGATCCTCACTATTACTATCGTGTCTAGGATCTGACCATGACAGGTAGAAGGTCATGTGCAGATGACCTTTGTATTCACCAATCAAATCGCTGCTTACCAGATTCTGAAAGTGAAAAGCTAATTTCGATTTGTTTCTACACTTGTCTTTAAACCAGAGTAAAGTAGCGAGAAACCGGAACGACGGTATATAAAAAAGGCAGCGCCCAGTGCAGCGGTCTCTACACCAATGTGTGTCCTTTTTAGACATTATCTGTACGATTTGTAGTTTTTCGATTGTTTGAGAAGAAATATCAACTAAAAGTAAAGAAATTATCACAAAATATACTAATCAAATTGTTATATAACGCCCCAAAAAATTTTCTCTTCTTCGGTTCGATCTGCCACCATTTTTGTTTGTCTACCAAACACCATTTACAAAGTGCATTTTGATTGGCTGTTCATTTCCAAGATATGAAAATAATAAAGGTCATCTGCACATGACCTTCCACTGGTCACTGTCAGATCCTACAAATGATATTTATAGTGAGGATCTGTATTTTAATCAGATTGAAACTCTCAAGAAACGGTCATGTTCAAGTACACTAAGAAACACAGTCACACTCATGTACACTGTCATATTCAAGTACACATTTAATAGAAACATATTCAAGTGTATTAAGAAACACAGTCATATTCAAGTACACGGAGAAACACAGTCACACTCATGTGCACTGTCATATTCAAGTACACTCAGAAACACTGTCATATTCAAGTACACTCAGAAACACTGTCATATTCAAGTACACTCAGAAACACTGTCATATTCAAGTACATTAAGAAACACTGTCAAAACTCAAGTTGACTCAAAACCTCTCTCAAAAATAACCCCACACTCTAGATCACATTCTTTGTCACATGGACACACTCCGGTGTACTCATATGAAACACTGTCACACTCGAGTACTCTCAGTAATACTAAAGAAACATGGTCACACTCAAGTACTCTCAGTAATACTAAAGACACTGTCACACTCGAGTACTCTCCGTAATACTAAAGAACCATGGTCACCTTCCAGTAAAATAACATACATTCAAGACTGCCACAACGATACACTCTGGTAGACAGAGAAACGCAAAAAAAAAACCTCAATTATAATCTTCACACACAGACTAGGGTTGATGAAATAATGAAGCATTGGCAATCAAGCAAATGAAATGAAGAGGTCACAGTTGGATATCATTCTTGATAAGCATTACGATTATGTACTGTACAGTTTACTAATCACAGTATAATAAAGTTAAAATGTACATAATTATTTAATATTATCTGCAATTTCAGCTCATAATTCTATTGTAACAATAATTAAAAAGTAATTGTTTACATAATTACACAATAATACATATGCATTAAAATTGTAATATTCAAAGAGATTCTTTAAAAAAACCATAAATGAATGCATTATAAACAACAAAAATAAAAATTGTATGGCAGAAACATGTGTTGAATACATACTCCAAAGTAAACTTGTGGTGTTCATCGTGAACTCTGTCACTACTACGACTGTGTTTTTAATATAGCAGCAAGTGACTGAGTAAGTTGTGCTGAAGAAATTTTATCAGGAGCTAGCATATATATTATATTTGAAAGGTACTACAGAGAAGTTTTATCAGAAGCTAGTATATATATATATCATATGTAGAGGGTACTACAGAGAAGTTTTATCAGGAGCTAGCATATATATACGTAGAAAGTACTACAGACAAGTTTTATCAGGAGCCAGTATATATATATATGTAGAAGGTACTACAGACAAGATTTATTGGGAGCTAGCATATATATATGTAGAAGGTACTGCAGAGAAGTTTTATCAGGAGCTAGTATATAGGTACTACAGAGAAATGTTATCAGGAGCTAGCATGTATATGTAGAGGGTGCTAGAGAGATTTTATCAGGAGCCAGTATAAATATATGTAGAAGGTACTACAGAGAAATGTTATCAGGAGCTAGTATATATATGTAGAAGGTACTACAGAGAAGTTTTATCAGGAGCTAGTATATAGGTACTACAGAGAAATGTTATCAGGAGCTAGCATGTATATGTAGAGGGTACTAGAGAGATTTTATCAGGAGCCAGTATAAATATATGTAGAAGGTACTACAGAGAAGTTTTATCAGGAGCTAGTATATATATGTAGACGGTACTACAGAGAAGTTTTATCAGGAGCTAGTATATATATGTAGAAGGTACTACAGAGAAGTTTTATCAGGAGCTAGTATATATATGTAGAAGGTACTACAGAGTTTTATCAGGAGCTAGTTTATATATATGTAGAAGGTACTACAGAGAAGTTTTATCAGGAGCAAGCATTCATATATTTACAAGGTACTGAAGAGAATGGGGAACACATGCTGTATCAGCTAGTCCCAGGTGGTCAACGGGGAACACATGCTGTATAAGCTAGTTGACCACCTGGGACTAGCTGATACAGCATGTGTTCCCTGTTGACCACCTGGGACTAGCTGATACAGCATGTGTTCCTGTTGACCACCTGGGACTAGCTGATACAGCATGTGTTCCCTGTTGACCACCTGGGACTAGCTGATACAGCATGTGTTCCCTGTTGACCACCTGGGACTAGCTGATACAGCATGTGTTCCTGTTGACCACCTGGAACTAGCTGATACAGCATGTGTTCCCCGTTGACCACATGGGACTAGCTGATACAGCATGTGTTCCCCGTTGACCACCTGGGACTAGCTGTTACAGCATGTGTTCCTGTTGACCACATGGAACTAGCTGATACAGCATGTGTTCCCCGTTGACCACCTGGGACTAGCTGTTACAGCATGTGTTCCTGTTGACCACCTGGAACTAGCTGATACAGCATGTGTTCCCTGTTGACCACCTGGAACTAGCTGATACAGCATGTGTCCCCCGTTGACCACATGGGACTAGCTGATACAGCATGTGTTCCCCGTTGACCACATGGGACTAGCTGATACAGCATGTGTTCCCCGTTGACCACATGGGACTAGCTGATACAGCATGTGTTCCCTGTTGACCACCTGGGACTAGCCACAAAGAGTTCATTGATACCCTGGATTTAACTGCATTCAATTAATTTAGTCCACAAATTTAACTATGGAAGCTTATCAGGACACATGCCTTGAAGCATTCTGAACATGACACAGATTTATAACTCTTCATTGCTATGGTGACGACAGAATCATAAAATACAGGTCACTTTGAC
The DNA here is from genome assembly GCA_947623455.1 of Mimachlamys varia. NCBI lineage: Eukaryota > Metazoa > Mollusca > Bivalvia > Pectinida > Pectinidae > Mimachlamys > Mimachlamys varia. Next base: position 58,155,319 of record OX392531.1, read on the forward strand.
CTCTCAGTCAAAGGACAAGTTGTGGACTAGGAAACATCAGCTATCTAAAAATAACTATATACCACAGGTACTCACTAAGGCACCACATAGCAGTGTCCTAAACACCAGGTCATAGGACCACATGTCATCCTAGGGTCACATGACTGGGTATAACATCATCACACAGTTCAGCATCACATGGTCACATGACTGGGTATAACATCATCACACAGTTCAGCATCACATGGTCACATGACTGGGTGTTGTATGATCATGTGGCTCAGCATCGCATGGTCACGTGACTGGGGGTTGGGCATGCATGATCACTTGACTCAGCATCGCTTGGTCACATGACTCAGCATCACATGGTGACATGACTCAGCATCGCTTGGTCACATGACTCAGCATCGCTTGGTCACATGACTCAGCATCGCTTGGTCACATGACTCAGCATCACATGGTGACATGGTTGAGTACGGTTCCACATGTCCTGGTTGGGTATAGCATGATCAAACGGCTGTGTTAGATCACCTAGCCTGGGTATAGGACCACACACTATCTTATGTGTACAGCCAGGGTGGAAAGACAAGATTTAAACAATTCTACGTCAACAGTAGGAAGTCAATCCTATCTAAACAAGCGAGCAAAGTCTCTCAGGGCGTTGGACACCTGCTTAACATTCTCAGCACTGCAACATAACAAATGAATTATATAAGAATTGTCAAAATATATGTTTGTTTGGGTTAAATGGCCCCTTGCATTGACAACTATGGTCATTTAGGGCTAAGCTGGAATTTTTATCCCTAAGATAGGGTAGTCTATTCATAAAAACAAATCAAAATAAGATAAAATCGTGACTTGTATATCTTAACAAGAGACCAAGAGGGTCTGTATTGCTTACCTACTTACAGCTGTTTAAAAGCAGTCATGGAAAAAATTGACAATATCTTATTTCTTTAGAGAAAAGGACTTTAAGGTATTTACTAAATTACCCATATAGGGCCCCATCTGAAGGAATGGATGGGGGTTTAGTTCCACCAATACAAAATTGAACCCTCATTAACAAATGGTTGTTAATATAAAATTTGAACAATATCCTCCTATTTTTCAAGAAGAAGATGGATTTTAAAGAATTTACTTTATTACATTTTTTACCAGTGAAATATCGAAAAATTTTCATTCTATAAAAGGGATACTTTTCACTAGTGGGAAATATGACTTTTCTGATTTGACCAATCAGAACACTGCTTACAAACGACATTTGGGAAAATCAGGAGCTGCCACTGTAGATTTTCATACAAAAATGTAATAAACAGAATATCTAATAGTATCTTCAGTAATACCAAACATATTTCACTCATGTGGCTAATATTTTGATATTTTTCACTTGTGAAAATATCAAAATATTAGTCCCACTCGTGAAATATATTTGGTATTGCTGAAGACACTGTTAGATATCCTCTATATATTTTCCCTATTAAGCACAGCCCCTCAGGCTCCCGGGGAATCAGATCAATGGATTATACACTTTACTCCAGCTGGACACTTCTGACCAAATTTGGGCAATATCCTGTCAACAATTGGTCAAACCTAAGGAAAAAGAAGGATCCTAAAGAATTTACTATATTTTCCCTATTGGGGTCCGCCCCTCAGGCCCCAGTGAGTTCGGACTCACGGTTTATACAAAATTGATTCACCTTCCTCAAAGGATACTTCAGAACAAATTTGGACAATTATATCTTATCATTCCTCAAGAAGAAAAAGGATTTTAAAGAATTTATTATATTTTCCTATTGGGCCCTGCCCCTCAATCCCCATGGGGGTCAGATTGACCATTTATACAAAATTGAATCCCCTTCACTCAAGGATGTTTCTGGCCAAAATTGTTGGTCAAATTCTGATATGTGGTTCAGGCCCAGTAGGGATTTATAGAAAAAGTTGACAGACGGACGTTGAGCAGGTGAGCTAAAAACATAATCTCATTGTAAAAACAGGTATATAATCGCTTTGACGATAAGATATCCTAGATGGAGCGGCCCATATCAATTCTATGTCAGTTTCATCTTTTCTTTTCATTCTCTTATCTGTTTGTGACTGGTGAGGGCCTTGTGAAAATGTGTAAAATGTACCTTGTGAAGGCCTTGTGAAAGTGTGTAAAATTTACCTGGTGAGGGCCTTGTGAAAGTGTGTAAAATGTACCTGGTGAGGGCCTGGTGAAAGTGTGTAAATTTACCTGTTGAGGGCCTTGTGAAAGTGTGTAAAATTTATCTGGTGAGGGCCTTGTGAAAGTGTGTAAAATTTACCTGGTGAAGGCCTTGTGAAAGTGTGTAAAATGTATCTGGTGAGGGCCTTGTGAAAGTGTGTAAAATGTACCTGGTGAGGGTCTTGTGGAAGTGTGTAAAATGTACCTGGTGAGGGCCTTGTGAAAGTGTGTAAAATTTATCTGGTGAGGGCCTTGTGAAAGTGTGTAAAATGTACCTGGTGAGGGCCTTGTGAAAGTGTGTAAAATGTATCTGGTGAGGGCCTTGTGAAAGTGTGTAAAATTTACCTGGTGAGGGCCTTGTGAAAGTGTGTAAAATGTACCTGGTGAGGGCCTTGTGAAAATGTGTAAAATATATCTGGTGAGGGCCTTGTGAAAGTGTGTAAAATGTATCTGGTGAGGGCCTTGTGAAAGTGTGTAAAATGTACCTGGTGAGGGCCTTGTGAAAGTGTGTAAAATGTACCTGGTGAGGGCCTTGTGAAAGTGTGTAACATTTACCTGGTGAGGGCCTTGTGAAAGTGTGTAAAATTTACCTGGTGAGGGCCTTGTGAAAGTGTGTAAAATGTACCTGGTGAGGGCCTTGTGAAAGTGTGTAAAATGTATCTGGTGAGGGCCTTGTGAAAGTGTGTAAAATGTACCTGGTGAGGGCCTTGTGAAAGTGTGTAAAATGTATCTGGTGAGGGCCTTGTGAAAGTGTGTAAAATGTATCTAGTGAGGGCCTTTTGAAAGTGTGTAAAATGTACCTGGTGAGGGCCTTGTGAAAGTGTGTAACATTTACCTGGTGAGGGCCTTGTGTGAAAGTGTGTAAAATTTACCTGTTGAGGGCCTTGTGAAAGTGTGTAAAATTTATCTGGTGAGGGCCTTGTGAAAGTGTGTAAAATGTACCTGGTGAGGGCCTTGTGAAAGTGTGTAAAATGTACCTGGTGAGGGCCTTGTGAAAGTGTGTAAAATTTACCTGGTGAGGGCCTTGTGAAAGTGCGTAAAATTTACCTGGTGAGGGCCTTGTGAAAGTGTGTAACATTTACCTGGTGAGGGCCTTGTGAAAGTCAGTCAGCTGCTTATGAGTTGCTGTCACTGCACCTCCACTACTCTCTGTTTGAAGTGACTTTAACATGGTTTCCAGCCATTTACAAAAAACCTGGAGACAAAACATATTAATGTATTCAACATAAGGTAAACATGGTCTGAAATTTCTCTGATTGCTCAAACTTTGTTGGGCTTCATCCCAAGAAGAAATTAGACAAATATCACATAGATTTATTCTGACAACATACATAAAATGTGTACAGGATTTGCATCCTTTGATAGCCAGCTTGTAACAAACTTTTATTTAAAATTGTGAAGTTCACAGCTTGGTTTTCTCCTTGAAACAGTACTTTTGTGGCTGAATTTTCAAATGTTCATCAAGTTCATATTCGAATTGTTTAATTGAAATCACATTTAAAACATGAAATGGGAGACTATTCCATCTATCCACAATTCTCTGTGTGAAAGAATATTTTCTGACATCTAAATTGGCACTACATTTATCAGAAACAAGTCCGCGACTTCTCCGTCCTAATTTTATATACCTCTATCATGTCACTAAGAGACTGTCTATATGCTAACATTGATAATGAGAGTTTTTGCAGACGTTCAGAATATGACAGATTGGATAGACCTGGTACTTTTGTTGCTCGATGTTGTACATTCTCTATTGTTTCTACATGTTTCCTGATATGTGCACACCATATTCCACGTGCAGTCTAACTAAAGTCGTGTATAAAACTTTAAAGCTCTGTGGGTTCATGTAATCCATTGTTCTCCGTAACACTCCCTTGATAGAATTGGCTTTGTTAACCTTTTCGTAGATATGTTTATCAAATGTAAGTTTATTATTGATGGTGACACCGATATCCACAAATGTTATCCACACATCATGTAACGTTGTGCGATCCCACAACTGTAACAAATTTTCATTGTCAAAATCCAAGATGGCTGTCTGTCAGCCATTTTATTTCTCTTATCAGTCCCAAAATCCATTCAGCACAATGAGGGATCAAGGGGAACCGGCATATGAAATTTGAGAAAGATCCATCGAGTACTTCTGAAGTAATAGCGATAACAAACTTTCATTTCAAAATCCAAGATGGCCGCATTTTAGCCATTTTGTTTTTCCGATCAGTCCCAAAATCAAAAGAGCACAACCAGGGACCAAGGAGATTTACCTGCATAAGATGGTTGCCTTAATATTAATGATAATGGATGGCTTATAACGTCACAAGTCTCTTTTAGAACCCTAGGATGAATCATGTACCGTCCTGGAGATTTTGAGTGAATTTTTTAATTTCATCAGCTTTTTTTGTACACTCTCTGCGGATATATTGGGTTTTAATAGTAATTGGTTGTACATTTATATTTCAATCTCGGGCAATTCTTGATCGTCTACTTAACCACTGTTTGAAAAAAGTTTGAAAGTACACTGGCTTTTTTCATTATCTGTTGCCGTAATATCCTCCTTGTTCGTGCTGGCTTGTATATAAGTTGAAATATTAGATTGTATGGTTGTTTTAGATTATGCATATCTCCAGAACATTTTTAGGATTTTCTTTCACTTGCTGTGCTATTTGCATCTCATTAAGTTTTACTGCTTTCCTTGTTATTGTCCTCACTTGATTCTTTAGTTTGCAGTATTCTGAAAAGACTTCCTGATCTGTGTGCACAGGTACAGTAAAACCTCGTTATATTGCCACCTTCTGTTCTCAGCGATTTTGGCGATATAACGAGTTTGGCGGTATATCGGGTTGGACATTCAAACCTGAGTTTGCAGTCCAAATCTTATAACAAGTGTTTTAAATAACAATTGTGAACTTTGAAGATCAAAATGAACTTCAGAAATTGTTTTTAAAAAAAAAATTAATTCATATCACATTATTGCATCGAATTATACATAAATATACATTTATCCCTTATCGTGCTATCGCGGCATTTTCCGCGATGCAGACCAACCGCTCTGACTGCTTATCGCGGCATAACTGGATTTTGTTGATATTTAAACTTTGCGGCTTCCCCCTTGGGAATTCTTTGTAGGAGTTATCAGCTAGCTTGTCCGAAGTGTATTCCTTGCTCTCTTGTTCAGATTACATATCTTTCACGTTTCAGATTACATAATTTTCAACGCTCCAGATTACATATTTTTTCACGATTCAGAGTACATAACTTTCATGCTTCAGATTACATATCTTTCACGATTAGGATTACATATCTATCACGCCTCTAGTTATTTCCATTCTTCAGAAGAAGTTGCTTACAGAAAAAGTTGACTTACAAAGACAGATTGTCAAAAGACCATGCACCCCCGAAGCAATAAATTTGATGTTCCAAGGTGGACTGTTTCAGAAGTAATGAGAGTAATACATACCGGCCTGTCGATGACCATGAGTTCGTAGATGACCTCTCCAATGTCTACAGTCATGAAAGTTGGTAGGGAGAAGATACAGCCATTGACTAGAGCATTAACCAGAGCCTGACCATGCTCAGACAGCAGTGACTTCACCACTGTTTGTTTTGCTGCGAAGTCGTCTTTGTCCTGTAAATTATTACCCAAACATCAAACCAAGGATACTATTTTCAAGTTATCTGCAAAACTAGCTCATGAACAAAGAATATTGGCAAGAGTTAATGTTCTACAAAGCTTTGAGATAATTTTACAGGGTTAGAAATGGGAGAAATTTTAGCTAGAGGATTTCCTTATTGGGGTAGCATTGAAGTCAATGAGTACAACTTTACTTCTAGCTTATGTCATCTCATTATGATAAAGAGTAATCATAGTAATATTGTCAGGTTCCTAAAGTGTTAACAAATCCACTAATTATACAGACCTCTTTGCGTGTGGCACAGGACAAGAAATCTGTGAGATATTTCATGACCGAAGCATTGGCATCACGATGGTCCAAAGAACAGGCAGCAATGGCACAGCATAGGATAGGCTTGGCCATAGCACACTCCAGATAGGGGAGAGTGGCACGCTGTACAAACCTGTAAATACAGAGCTACAATGTCACAATATAGGATAGGCTTGGCCATAGCACACTCCAGATAGGGGAGAGTGGCCCGCTGTACAAACCTGTAAATACAGAGCTACAATGTCACAATATAGGACAGGCTTGGTCATAGCACACTCCAGATAGGGGAGAGTGGCCCGCTGTACAAACCTGTAAATATAGAGCTACAATGTCACAATATAGGACAGGCTTGGTCATAGCACACTCCAGATAGGGGAGAGTGGCACACTGTACAAACCTGTAAATACAGAGCTACAATGTCACAATATAGGACAGGCTTGGCCATAGCACACTCCAGATAGGGGAGAGTGGCCCGCTGTACAAACCTGTAAATACAGAGCTACAATGACACAATATAGGACAGGCTTGGCCATAGCACACTCCAGATAGGGGAGAGTGGCCCGCTGTACAAACCTGTAAATACAGAGCTACAATGTCACAATATAGGACAGGCTTGGCCATAGCACACTCCAGATAGGGGAGAGTGGCCCGCTGTACAAACCTGTAAATACAGAGCTACAATGTCACAATATAGGACAGGCTTGGCCATAGCACACTCCAGATAGGGGAGAGTGGCACGCTGTACAAACCTGTAAATACAGAGCTACAATGTCACAATATAGGACAGGCTTAGCCATAGCACACTCCAGATAGGGGTGAGTGGCACGCTGTACAAACCTGTAATACAGAGCTACAATGTCACACTATATGACAGGCTTGGCCATAGCACACTCCAGATAGGGTAGAGTGGCGAGCTGTACAAACCTGTAAATACAGAGCTACAATGTCACACTATATGACAGGCTTGGTCATAGCACACTCCAGATAGGGGAGAGTGGCACGCTGTACAAACCTGTAAATACAGAGCTACAATGTCACAATATAGGACAGGCTTGGTCATAGCACACTCCAGATAGGGGAGAGTGGCGCGCTGTACAAACCTGTAAATACAGAGCTACAATGACACAATATAGGACAGGCTTGGCCATAGCACACTCCAGATAGGGGAGAGTGGCACACTGTACAAACCTTTAAATACAGAGCTACAATGACACAATATAGGACAGGCTTGACCATAGCACACTCCAGATAGGGGAGAGTGGCACACTGTACAAACCTGTAAATACAGAGCTACAATGACACAATATAGGACAGACTTGGCCATAGCACACTCCAGATAGGGGAGAGTGGCGCGCTGTACAAACCTGTAAATACAGAGCTACAATGTCACAATATAGGACAGACTTGGCCATAGCACACTCCAGATAGGGGAGAGTGGCACGCTGTACAAACCTTTAAATACAGAGCTACAATGACACAATATAGGACAGGCTTGGCCATAGCACACTCCAGATAGGGGATAGTGGCGCGCTGTACAAACCTGTAAATACAGAGCTACAATGTCACAATATAGGACAGGCTTGGCCATAGCACACTCCAGATAGGGGATAGTGGCACGCTGTACAAACCTGTAAATACAGAGCTACAATGTCACAATATAGGACAGGCTTGGCCATAGCACACTCCAGATAGGGGAGAGTGGCACACTGTACAAACCTTTAAATACAGAGCTACAATGACACAATATAGGACAGACTTGGTCATAGCACACTCCAGATAGGGGAGAGTGGCGCGCTGTACAAACCTGTAAATACAGAGCTACAATGTCACAATATAGGACAGGCTTGGTCATAGCACACTCCAGATAGGGGAGAGTGGCACACTGTACAAACCTGTAAATACAGAGCTACAATGTCACAATATAGGACAGGCTTGGCCATAGTACACTCCAGATAGGGGAGAGTGGCGCGCTGTACAAACCTGTAAATACAGAGCTACAATGTCACAATATAGGACAGGCTTGGCCATAGCACACTCCAGATAGGGGAGAGTGGCACACTGTACAAACCTGTAAATACAGAGCTACAATGTCACAATATAGGACAGACTTGGCCATAGCACACTCCAGATAGGGGAGAGTGGCACACTGTACAAACCTGTAAATACAGAGCTACAATGACACAATATAGGACAGGCTTGGCCATAGCACACTCCAGATAGGGGAGAGTGGCACACTGTACAAACCTGTAAATACAGAGCTACAATGTCACAATATAGGATAGGCTTGGCCATAGCACACTCCAGATAGGGGAGAGTGGCCCGCTGTACAAACCTGTAAATACAGAGCTACAATGTCACAATATAGGACAGACTTGGCCATAGCACACTCCAGATAGGGGAGAGTGGCACACTGTACAAACCTTTAAATACAGAGCTACAATGACACAATATAGGACAGGCTTGGCCATAGCACACTCCAGATAGGGGAGAGTGGCGCGCTGTACAAACCTGTAAATACAGAGCTACAATGTCACAATATAGGACAGACTTGGCCATAGCACACTCCAGATAGGGGAGAGTGGCACGCTGTACAAACCTGTAAATACAGGGCTACAATGACACAATATAGGACAGACTTGGTCATAGCACACTCCAGATAGGGGAGAGTGGCGCGCTGTACAAACCTGTACATACAGGGCTACAATGTCACAATATAGGACAGACTTGGCCATAGTACACTCCAGATAGGGGAGAGTGGCCCGCTGTACAAACCTGTAAATACAGAGCTACAATGTCACAATATAGGACAGGCTTGGTCATAGCACACTCCAGATAGGGGAGAGTGGCACACTGTACAAACCTTTAAATACAGAGCTACAATGACACAATATATGACAGACTTGGTCATAGCACACTCCAGATAGGGGAGAGTGGCACACTGTACAAACCTTTAAATACAGAGCTACAATGACACAATATAGGACAGACTTGGCCATAGCACACTCCAGATAGGGGAGAGTGGCCCGCTGTACAAACCTGTAAATACAGAGCTACAATGACACAATATAGGACAGACTTGGCCATAGCACACTCCAGATAGGGGAGAGTGGCACACTGTACAAACCTGTAAATACAGAGCTACAATGTCACAATATAGGACAGGCTTGGCCATAGTACACTCCAGATAGGGGAGAGTGGCACACTGTACAAACCTTTAAATACAGAGCTACAATGACACAATATAGGACAGGCTTGGCCATAGCACACTCCAGATAGGGGAGAGTGGCGCGCTGTACAAACCTGTAAATACAGAGCTACAATGACACAATATAGGACAGACTTGGCCATAGCACACTCCAGATAGGGGAGAGTGGCACACTGTACAAACCTGTAAATACAGAGCTACAATGTCACAATATAGGACAGGTTTGGCCATAGCACACTCCAGATAGGGGAGAGTGGCGCGCTGTACAAACCTTTAAATACAGAGCTACAATGTCACAATATAGGACAGGCTTGGTCATAGTACACTCCAGATAGGGGAGAGTGGCCCGCTGTACAAACCTGTAAATACAGAGCTTTATCTTAAACAACAAGAGTTTTATCTTCACTCTTTCCATACTGTTGTTGTATACATACAACAAATAAATGTGTCGTCTCATCCCTGTTGTCATCATCCATACACACGACAAGACACTTTGGCATTATTTGTCTGATGTGTAGCTGGTTATAATACAAGATATGCGTGAAATTCATTTAAATGTCGTAAAATCAGTACCTATGAGTTGAAAAGTAATATTTTTATGTGTGTCAAATATTTATTTTGCATTAGATGACTCATTGTTTCAAAATGTATCGCAAGCTGTCGCATTTGGTTTGCGTCAATATGACCAATATGGTGGCGACTAAAACTAATCAGAACACTAGCAAATTCATAACAAAATATTTATAGAGAATTTTGGAAGTAATTATAGATATTTTTATGTCAATTACGATAAAACCACTTTGTATTTACCAAATAGTAGCAACTTTGTAACCAAAATCCATTGCATTTGAGACCTACATGACAATGTAGTGTTGCAAACAGTGAATCATATTTGCTTGTTGCCGGAAAAATGTCAATTTCTAGGTCATAATCATGTACCAGTTGGTCATAATGCTGCGAAAATTAATAGATGTAAGTCTATGAACAACGACATGAGAGAATAACAACATTAGTTCACAGTTACCTGTTTATTTCTCGCAGCAGATACACATCATCCAAAAACAAAATGATACACTACAATTTTTGTGGTATGTATGGGAACGAGTTTAGTTAGAACATCCGGTATGGATTACGGACAGGAGTTCCGGTACGGAAAGAGTTAAACAACAAGAGCTTTACCTCAAACAACTAGAGCTTTACCTCAAACAACTAACGATTTACCTCAAACAACTAGAGCTTTACCTCAAACAACTAGAGCTTTACCTCAAACAACTAGAGCTTTACCTCAAACAACTAGAGCTTTACTTCAAACAACTAGAGCTTTACCTCAAACAACTAGCGATTTACCTCAAACAACTAGAGCTTTACCTCAAACAACTAGAGCTTTACCTCAAACAACTAGAGCTTTACCTCAAACAACTAGCGATTTACCTCAAACAACTAGAGCTTTACCTCAAACAACTAGAGCTTTACCTCAAACAACTAGAGCTTTACCTCAAACAACTAGTGATTTACCTCAAACAACTAGCGATTTACCTCAAACAACTAGTGATTTACCTCAAACAACTAGCGATTTACCTCAAACAACTAGCGATTTACCTCAAACAACTAGCGATTTACCTAAAAAAACTAGAGCTTTACCTCAAACAAAGTCTAAACAAATCGTCCACTGTGTCTGGGTGATTCCTCAGGCCATTGTGTTCCTCAAGGATTTTAAATGTTGGTACACAAAATGCCTGAAAAAAGAAACAACAGATATTGCCTGAAAATAGTAACTTTATTACAAAAAGCTAATTACAGAATAGAAATTTACTCATAGCATACAAACAGTGACTGAACATTGTAACACTGTAACCATCATCAACAAAAATAAAAAGATTTAGTGATTTTCCCTGTGATATATATCTGGTAGTAATATACTGAAAAAGATGTAACTTGTAATCTATTACCTGTAATATATAGGATGTAACTTGTTACCTACTACCTGTAATATACAGGATATTACTTGTGATATATTACCTGTAATATACCAGATGTTACTTGTGATATTACCTGTAATATACAGGATGTTACTTGTGACCTATAACCTGTAATATACTGGATGTAACTTCTGACCTATTACCTGTAATATACAGGATGTTACTTGTGATATATTACCTGTAATATACCAGATGTTACTTGTGATATTACCTGTAATATACAGGATGTTACTTGTGACCTATAACCTGTAATATACCGGATGTAGCTTCTGACCTATAACCTGTAATATACTGGATGTAACTTGTGATATATTTAAATACCTGTAATATACCAGATGTTACATGTGATATTACCTGTAATATACAGGATGCTACTTGTGACCTATTACCTGTAATATACAGGATATTACTTGTGATATAACATGTAATATACAGGATGTAACTTGTGATATATTACCTGTAATATACCAGATGTTACTTGTGATATTACCTGTAATATACAGGATGTTACTTGTGATATTACCTGTAATATACAGGATGTTACTTGTGACCTATTACCTGTAATAAACAGTGATACCTGTAATTAACTGTTTTACCTGTAACATATTTAGAAGTCCTGGTTGACATGCTGCCTCCATACCGTACTCATCCACCAGAATACTGCCCAGGTAGAGGAAGCAAGAGTGTTGATGAACCTGGTAGAGGGTTATCATCTGTAAATACAAAATATGTATAAATCATGTCCACCTCATACAGGGTAATCATCTGTAAATACAAAATATCTATAAATCAAGTCACCTATAAATACACATAAATTTCTTAATGTAAATATATATACTTCTGTTATCTGAAACAATTCTTTGATTGTTTAAATAAAAGATACAAGATTTATAAATGAAATGCATTAACAAAAGATATGTGTATATATTAGTAATACAAGATATATGTATAACACCAGGTTTGCGTGTATAATACAAGATATGTGTGTATAATACAAGATATGGGTGTATAATACAAGATATGCGTGTATAATACAAGATATGCGTGTATAATACAAGATATGTGTGTATAATACAAGATATATGTATAATACAAGATATGCACGCATAATACAAGATATACGTGTATAATACAAAATATGCATGCATGATACAAGATATGCGTGTATAACACAAGATATGTGTTTAAAATACAAGATATGCGTGAATAATACAAGATATGCGTGTATAATACAAGATATGTGTTTATAATACAAGATTAAAAGAACCTTTCACCCCCTTGGGTGTGAGACATTCACCTGTGATACTACATACACTAATTACTTAGTCACATATTAAGAGATATATATATTCACCTGTGATACTATACACTAATTACTTAAGTCACATATTAAGAGATATATATATTCACCTGTGATACTATACACTAATTACTTAAGTCACATATTAAGAGATATATATATATTCACCTGTGATACTATACACTAATTACTTAAGTCACATATTAAGAGATATATATATATTCACCTGTGATACTATACACTAATTACTTAAGTCACATATTAAGAGATATATATATATTCACCTGTGATACTATACACTAATTACTTAAGTCACATATTAAGAGATATATATATTCACCTGTGATACTATACACTAATTACTTAAGTCACATATTAAGAGATATATATATATTCACCTGTGATACTAATGGGCTGAGCAGAGATGCTGAACTTTTGCCGAGGCACCTGATAGCAAAGCGTATACAGCGACAGCACCTTTCTACAATGCGAATGTCAGCCTGGTATTTCTCACAAGCTTGTGACAGCACTGGCCATACCTGGAGGAGTAGAAAAACAACATAAATCAGACCTGTGTGCGAATTACCTAAATAGGCTGTGAAAAAATGGCTAATACATAAGTGACTGTTTTTTATATACCCACAGATGTTGTGATGTTGACTTTACACATTTTACAGGATACTGGTACCCCAAATGTTGTGATGTTGACTTTACACAAGTTACAGGATACTGGTACCCCAGATGTTGTGATGTTGACTTTACACAAGTTACAGGATACTGGTACCCCAAATGTTGTGATGTTGACTTTACACAAGTTACAGGATACTGGTACCCCAGATGTTGTGATGTTGACTTTACACAAGTTACAGGATACTGGTACCCCAAATGTTGTGATGTTGACTTTACACAAGTTACAGGATACTGGTACCCCAGATGTTGTGATGTTGACTTTACACAAGTTACAGGATACTGGTACCCCAGATGTTGTGATGTTGACTTTACACAAGTTACAGGATACTGGTACCCTAAATGTTGTGATGTTGCCTTTTACACAAGTTACAGGATACTGGTACCCCAAATGTTGTGATGTTGACTTTACACATTTTACAGGATACTGGTACCCCAAATGTTGTGATGTTGACTTTACACAAGTTACAGGATACTGGTACCCCAGATGTTGTGATGTTGACTTTACACAAGTTACAGGATACTGGTACCCCAGATGTTGTGATGTTGACTTTACACAAGTTACAAGATACTGGTACCCCAAATATTGTGATGTTGACTTTACACATGTTACAGGATACTGGTACCCCAAATGTTGTGATGTTGACTTTACACAAGTTACAGGATACTGGTACCCCAGATGTTGTGATGTTGACTTTACACAAGTAACAGGATACTGGTACCCCAAATTTTGTGATGTTGACTTTACACAAGTTACAGGATACTGGTACCCCAGATGTTGTGATGTTGACTTTACACAAGTTACAGGATACTGGTACCCCAGATGTTGTGATGTTGACTTTACACAAGTTACAGGATACTGGTACCCCAAATGTTGTGATGTTGACTTTACACAAGTTACAGGATACTGGTACCCCAGATGTTGTGATGTTGACTTTACACAAGTTACAGGATACTGGTACCCCAAATGTTGTGATGTTGACTTTACACAAGTTACAGGATACTGGTACCCCAGATGTTGTGATGTTGACTTTACACAAGTTACAGGATACTGGTACCCCAAATGTTGTGATGTTGACTTTACACAAGTTACAGGATACTGGTACCCCAGATGTTGTGATGTTGACTTTACACAAGTTACAGGATACTGGTACCCCAAATGTTGTGATGTTGACTTTACACAAGTTACAGGATACTGGTACCCCAAATGTTGTGATGTTGACTTTACACAAGTTACAGGATACTGGTACCCCAGATGTTGTGATGTTGACTTTACAAAAGTTACAGGATACTGGTACCCCAAATGTTGTGATGTTGACTTTACACAAGTTACAGGATACTGGTACCCCAGATGTTGTGATGTTGACTTTACACAAGTTACAGGATACTGGTACCCCAGATGTTGTGATGTTGACTTTACACAAGTTACAGGATACTGGTACCCCAGATGTTGTGATGTTGACTTTACACAAGTTACAGGATACTGGTACCCCAGATGTTGTGATGTTGACTTTACACAAGTTACAGGATACTGGTACCCCAGATGTTGTGATGTTGACTTTACAAAAGTTACAGGATACTGGTACCCCAAATGTTGTGATGTTGACTTTACACAAGTTACAGGATACTGGTACCCCAGATGTTGTGATGTTGACTTTACACAAGTTACAGGATACTGGTACCCCAGATGTTGTGATGTTGACTTTACACAAGTTACAGGATACTGGTACCCCAGATGTTGTGATGTTGACTTTACACAAGTTACAGGATACTGGTACCCCAGATGTTGTGATGTTGACTTTACACAAGTTACAATAGGACTTAACCATCAATTCATGGAACAATCTTCCCATGTCGAGAATGGCCTGTGATTAAAGGCTTACCTCCTGGATTGCTGCGAGGCATGGATGTGTTGTGCCATTTGTCACCGTTGGATTTGTGTGTCTAAAACAATTACACAGGCTATATAAACAACAGAGATTTTCACTTTTTAAAGCAAAATCGAGCAGACACTTAAAAATTGTAAGATGTTAAGAAATTTAAAACTGTTTCAGAAGAGTGCAAGGGTATATGTTAACTTAAACAGTTAACTCTTTAACTTTAAATACTCTTGCACTCTTCTGAAACAGTGGAGTTGAATTAAGTCAAATTGAACCAATTTTTAGGATAAAATTACTCCATGACAGGGTCAATAAATGTACAAAGATAGAGATCTGTTAATAAATTCGGGAGGAGATCTGCAGGCAAGTAAAAGTTGACGACAGACGGATATGACAATACCATAATACTTGACAGGCGAATAAAAGAGTTAACTTTATGTCAAGCCCTGTCCGAATATGTTGAATTTAGAATTGAATCAGAACAGAAGTAGGCTGTGTTTGAGAACTGTAACATACCGGAAGTGTAACATACCAGAAGTGTAACATACCAGAAGTGTAACATACCAGAAGTGTAACATACCAGAAGTGTAACATACCAGAAGTGAATGAAGTTTCCTGAACTTTAACATACCAGAACAGTATGAAGTTTCAGAACTGTAACATACCAGAACTGTATGAAGTTTCCTGAACTGTAACATACCAGAACTGTATGAAGTTTCCTGAACTGTAACATACCATAAATTTTGCTTGGCTTCATCCCAGGATGCTACCAGCCAAATATCATGTCTCTAAGCATTTGGGTTTATCAGAAGAAGTCGCTTAAAGCTTTTAACCGATTTGACCCCTGTGACCTTGAATATAGGTCAAGCTCATTTTCCTTCCCAAAGTTTGTCAAGCTTCATACAAGGAACCTTTCAGCCAAATATCATGCTTCTAGGGCTTTTGGTATTTCAGAAGAAATGGTTTAAAGGTTTTAACAGATTTGACTCCTGTGACCTTGAATATAGGTCAATGTCATTTCTTTTTGCAAACATTGTTGGGCTTCATCTAAGGAACCTGTCAGTGAAATATCATGCTTCTAGGGCTTTTAGTATTTCAGAAGAAGCTGTTTAAATGTTTTAACAGATTTGACCCCTGTGACCTTGAAAAAAGATCAAGGTCATTTCCTTTCACAAACTTCGTCAAGCTTCATACAAGGAACCTTTCAGCCAAATATCATGCTTCTAGGGCTTTTGGTACTTCATAAGAAGTTGTTTAAAAGTTTTAACAGATTGGACCCTTGTGACCTTGAATATAGGTCAAGGTCATTTCTTTTCGCAAACTTTGTTGGGCTTCATCCAAGGAACATTTCAGCCAAATATCATACTTCTAGGGATTTCGGTTTATTAGAAGAAGTCATTTAAAGATTAAAATAGATTTAACCTCACTGTGACCTTAAATATGGGTCAAGGTTGTTTCTTTTCGCAAACTTTATTCAGCTTCATCCAAGGAAGCTACCAGTCAAATATTAGGTCTCTATGCCTGATGGATATTAGAAGAAGTTGTTTGACGGACGGACGGACGGACGCTGCACCATCACATAAGCTCACTTGGCCCTTCGGGCCAGGTGAGCTAAAAACCAACAAAGGTCAGTTCTGTTAATGCACACACTATTCTAGATAAAACATGAACTCTTCACTAATCTGATGAATACCTAAATATGGCGGCTAGTCTGTCGAGCCAGATCGTGGGGTCCTCTGTACTGCCCTGTTTAGGTTTGTTGTTGTCGGTGGCTATAATCTACAACAAAGATCATTCACATTGAAAAGCAATAGAGTGCGGTGTGTTTATAATGTAGAAGAGTTCCCAGAGGGATCTTGGTGCCCACCATCAATGATTTTCATTTGTTATTTAAAAGTTGATCATATATATACAAGGTTGTTCCTCCACCAATTGTTACGAAACCTGACGGCATATAGAACCTGACGTAGTCATACAAATCAAATAGATCTGTCACGATGTAACATTAAATCAGGTACCAGGGGCTGTAATTATATTTAAGTAATTATCGTTGTGATAATTAGTACAGACCTGGGGTTCTTATTTAATACAAATATCCCGACAAGGGAAATAAACAATATTTTACAACAAGGAGCAGAAATGACACACTAGTTAGACGAGCTGGGCGCGAACCCGAGACCTATAGATTATGGAGCCAGGACGTCACCACCAGGCCAAAAGGTCCGAACCAGCTGACCTGGTTTGTAATTCCCTGATATTGTTATGCAAGGTTGCGTCTCCACGTAACACAATTATGTACAATACAAACTAGTTAAACAAGATAATTCCTCTACCAATTATGTACAATACAAAGGTGATATGTATACAAGATAATTCCCCCATAAATTATGTACAATACAATGGTGATAAATATATACACAAGATAATTCCCCCACCAATCATGTACAATACAAAGTTGACATTTGTCTTGTTTCCCAACAAACAAATTTGTTTACTGGGTAACCTCCATTTCCTTTCAAAAGTTACATTCATATTCATGTATTTTAATTTCTTATTGGAAGTCCAAGTAGTTGTGAAAGGAAGAAAACATCAACATCAAACAGCTGTTTTGTACACTAGCCACTACCTTGTTGAGCGGTAACTATGTTGTACACTAGCCACTACCTTGTTGTGCGGTAACTATGTTGTACACTAGCCACTACCTTGTTGAGCGGTAACTATGTTGTACACTAGTCACTACCTTGTTGAGCAGTAACTATGTTGTACACTAGCCACTACCTTGTTGAGCGGTAACTATGTTGTACACTAGCCACTACCTTGTTGAGCGGTAACTATGTTGTACACTAGCCACTACCTTGTTGAGCTGTAACTATGTTGTACACTAGCCACTACCTTGTTGAGCGGTAACTATGTTGTACACTAGCCACTACCTTGTTGAGCGGTAACTATGTTGTACACTAGTCACTAGCTTGTTGAACGGTAACTATGTTGTACACTAGTCACTACCTTGTTGAGCGGTAACTATGTTGTACACTAGTCACTACCTTGTTGAGCGGTAACTATGTTGTACACTAGCCACTACCTTGTTGAGCGGTAACTATGTTGTACACTAGCCACTACCTTGTTGAGTGGTAACTATGTTGTACACTAGCCACTACCTTGTTGAGCGGTAACTATGTTGTACACTAGCCACTACCTTGTTGAGTGGTAACTATGTTGTACACTCGCCACTACCTTGTTGAGTGGTAACTATGTTGTACACTCGCCACTACCTTGTTGAGTGGTAACTATGTTGTACACTCGCCACTACCTTGTTGAGCGGTAACTATGTTGTACACTAGTCACTACCTTGTTGAGCGGTAACTATGTTGTACACTAGTAACTATGTTGTACACTAGTCACTACCTTGTTGAGCGGTAACTATGTTGTACACTAGTCACTACCTTGTTGAGCGGTAACTATGTTGTACACTAGCCACTACCTTGTTGAGTGGTAACTATGTTGTACACTAGCCACTACCTTGTTGAGCGGTAACTATGTTGTACACTAGCCACTACCTTGTTGAGTGGTAACTATGTTGTACACTAGTCACTACCTTGTTGTGCGGTAACTATGTTGTACACTAGCCACTACCTTGTTGAGTGGTAACTATGTTGTACACTAGCCACTACCTTGTTGAGCGGTAACTATGTTGTACACTAAGTCACTACCTTGTTGAGCGGTAACTATGTTGTACACTAGCCACTACCTTGTTGAGTGGTAACTATGTTGTACACTAGCCACTACCTTGTTGAGCGGTAACTATGTTGTACACTAAGTCACTACCTTGTTGAGCGGTAACTATGTTGTACACTAGTCACTACCTAGTTGAGCGGTAACTATGTTGTACACTAGTCACTACCTTGTTGAGCGGTAACTATGTTGTACACTAGTCACTACCTAGTTGAGCGGTAACTATGTTGTACACCAGCCACTACCTTGTTGAGCGGTAACTATGTTGTACACTAGCTACTACCTTGTTGAGCGGTAACTATGTTGTACACTAGCCACTACCTTGTTGAGCGGTAACTATGTTGTACACTAGTCACTTCCTAGTTGAGCGGTAACTGTGTTGTACACTAGCCACTACCTTGTTGAGCAGTAACTATGTTGTACACTAGCCACTACCTTGTTGAGTGGTAACTATGTTGTACACTAGTCACTACCTTGTTGTGCGGTAACTATGTTGTACACTAGCCACTACCTTGTTGAGTGGTAACTATGTTGTACACTAGTCACTACCTTGTTGAGTGGTAACTATGTTGTACACTAGCCACTACCTTGTTGAGCGGTAACTATGTTGTACACTAGTCACTACCTTGTTGTGCGGTAACTATGTTGTACACTAGTAACTATGTTGTACACTAGTCACTACCTTGTTGAGCGGTAACTATGTTGTACACTAGCCACTACCTTGTTGAGTGGTAACTATGTTGTACACTAGCCACTACCTTGTTGAGTGGTAACTATGTTGTACACTAGTCACTACCTTGTTGAGTGGTAACTATGTTGTACACTAGCCACTACCTTGTTGAGCGGTAACTATGTTGTACACTAGTCACTACCTTGTTGTGCGGTAACTATGTTGTACACTAGTAACTATGTTGTACACTAGTCACTACCTTGTTGTGCGGTAACTATGTTGTACACTAGCCACTACCTTGTTGAACGGTAACTATGTTGTACACTAGTCACTACCTTGTTGAGTGGTAACTATGTTGTACACTCGCCACTACCTTGTTGAACGGTAACTATGTTGTACACTAGTCACTACCTTGTTGAGGGGTAACTATGTTGTACACTAGCCACTACCTTGTTGAGTGGTAACTATGTTGTACACTAGCCACTACCTTGTTGAGTGGTAACTATGTTGTACACTAGTCACTACCTTGTTGTGCGGTAACTATGTTGTACACTAGTCACTACCTTGTTGAGTGGTAACTATGTTGTACACTAGCCACTACCTTGTTGAGCGGTAACTATGTTGTACACTAGTCACTACCTAGTTGAGGGGTAACTATGTTGTACACTAGTCACTACCTAGTTGAGCGGTAACTATGTTGTACACTAGTCACTACCTTGTTGAGCGGTAACTATGTTGTACACTAGCCACTACCTTGTTGAGCGGTAACTATGTTGTACACTAGCCACTACCTAGTTGAGCGGTAACTGTGTTGTACACTAGTCACTACCTTGTTGAGCGGTAACTATGTTGTACACTAGTCACAACCTTGTTGAGCGGTAACTATGTTGTACACTAGTCACTACCTTGTTGAGCGGTAACTATGTTGTACACTAGCCACTACCTTGTTGAGTGGTAACTATGTTGTACACTAGTCACTACCTTGTTGAGCGGTAACTATGTTGTACACTAGCCACTACCTTGTTGAGCGGTAACTATGTTGTACACTAGTCACTACCTTGTTGAGTGGTAACTATGTTGTACACTAGCCACTACCTTGTTGAGCGGTAAGAGTTGGTATGAACATAGTTGAGTAAGACCGTCTCCAACTTTATCACATGGTAGGCGCCCCAGTATGGTAGCTGTTCCTGCAAAAAGAAAAGAAACAATTTGGCATCTTAAATTATTCTCTTAGGGAAGCATAAATTAAGACTGTTCTCATCAAATTATCAACCAGGTGTTAGATCAGAGAGAATATATTTGGTATTGTTAACATCCAACAAAGCTATACTCTTAAGTTCAGGAAAGGAAATTAAGAGGTACCTTTAGGAAAGTCTATATAGGAGCCTCAATTGACTTTGGTTTTCAGACAATATATTATTATTCTATTTATATCTATATTTTCTAGTAATATATGCGGAACAGATCAATTTAATAATATCTATATTAATATAGATATTAACATTACTAGACAGAATATCTTATTGGTATAATGTTTCGAGAAGACCTATGGCAGCCTCAATTGACCACAGTTTTCAGACATACGTTTGAAAAGGCCATAATTATCAAACCTACCTTTGAGAAGGCCTATAGCAGCCTCAATTGACCACAGTTTTCAGACATACGTTTGAAAAGGCCATAATTATCAAACCTACCTTTGAGAAGGCCTATAGCAGCCTCAGATGACAGATTGAATGAATCTATAGCCTGTACAATTTGTAAGAGTCCCTGGAAATGGTCTATCATTTTCTCACGACAGGTTGTTGATATTGATTGGAGAGAATTTGCCGCTACAGTTGCCAACTTAGGGTCCTGTAATCCTCGCAATAAAAACTGCAACACAGGGTCTGTCAAAACAAGTTTTCAAAAGGCCATTGATAAACTTTCAGGATTTTAAATCAGTCATATTTTCTAACAAATTGAAAAGATTTCTGGTCAGTTTTGATTTGCTATGAAATGTTGCAAGCAATAAACAAAACATAGCCAGGAAAATATTATAGAAACAAAATACATCACAAGATCTTATAATTCTCCATACATCTATCTCTACAGGCAGTGAAATTTGTATACCTAAGAATTCTGGATGTTTCTCTATCCACTCGCTCAGCTCTCCAAACAGCCGCACACTGGTGTGCCTCACAGACACATGAGCTGTGTCTGGGATAGACAGGATGGCCTTCACAACTTCTGGCACAATCTCATTTTCCTCCCTGAACAACAACAAGCATATTTCAACCAACAAAACAGCCTACTTGATCTATTCCGCATATATATATATAGTTCTATTATATCAGTTATCAGTGGTTTGTGTACCAGTTCATAAAAAATATTGACTTTTTTTTATTCTGCAAGGTCATTCATTTTTTTGAACTTAGTAGCCCTTCTTTCTATCATACTACTTGCCAGATACCAACATTCTGGGCATTTTGACTATTCAAACAATGTTGTTTTATAGTTTAGGACAAATTTAACCCAAGTGAACTTCAATATATGTCAAGGTGATTCATTTGAAATAACTTGGTAGTCCTTATTTCAGAATGATACTGGTCAAAATTCTATCAACCAGAGCCTTTTGGTATTGAGAGGAAATTATTTGAATTTCTTTAAAATGATTGACCTTGTGATTTTGAATACAGGTCAAGGTCATTCATTTGATCAAAATTGGTAGCCCTTCATCTCAGCATATTATTGGCCAAATATGATCATATGTCCAACAGATTTGGCTCCTGTGACCTTGAAACTGGTCGAAGGACATTCATTTGAAAGTAAGAAGTTGATCCCTGCCAGCCAAACGAAGGATGCCAAACCATGACATAATGTCACTGGACCTTCCAGGCTATTAACAGAAGAGCTGATAAAACAAAACAAACAGAAGACAGTGTGTACTCACGGTAACAAGTTCTTGGCTACGGCAGACATTACAAATAGAGAGGCCTCAGTTACCTCCCATGATGTAGTGGACGTTTGGGACTTCAAGTTTTCAAACATCTGTAACAGCAAATCTTTATTATTATTCCAAAATGAAAATAGTGACATTAAGAAGATGATGACATTTTAGTTTATATAAAATCAACAACAGATAATAGGTAAGAAGCATTAAACATTCATGTGTTACTAGTTAGTAAACCTTTCAAGAAAATCAGAAGATTGGTCAGCAAGACAACTAAACTTACCTGGTTAAAACATCGGGATGATCCCACAATAAATATTACATCTTTAATAAGTTCTGACACACGTATCCTGAACTCGCCAAAGTCATCTGACTCATCTGGTACACCCTCCTGTAAAATCAAATCAGATATGCAGGGACAATAACCGGAATAAAAGGCTTCATTAGTGATTTTGAAATAAGTGACCACATTAAATCTCTAAACTCTGCATTATTGATCAAGAAATAAGCATACCATTATTCACCATCATAACAAGCTGTCACAGAGATACCCTTCACATTTACCACAATCAGGAAACAAAAAAATTGTTTTACAAGTATTTAAAACTTATATAGTGTTACATTTGCTGAGAAACAATCAATTTTTCAAAGTTCAGATTTTGAAAAAACTATAGAATATCACTTACATTTAAATGATCAACAAGGTCCAAATAACATTCCTTTGCATAAATCCCTCATAAAATCAGGAGAATGTCATGTAAAACACTCAATTTTATACAATCAAGGTTTTTCTTCTTTTGAAGTGAAGCAGATAACATTGCCAGAAGTGAGAATTTAAATATCATGTGATTTTGCGGTTAATACAAAAATGGAAATACATACAATGGAAATACATACAATGTTCTACAAGGGGAATACAATCAATTTCTGTTTGATTTCGTATCCATCGAGGAAGTCGTGTTGAAAAAATAAGCCAGAGAAGTGCTTCGGCCACTTGGACTTGTATATTGCATGCTACAGACTGTAATATTCTATATAATTGTGTCTTTGACTTACATATGGGATCTATATTACATGAACCGTGAGTAGACAATGTTGTCAGGAACTGTCAACCACTTAAGTACATTTTTCAAGCAAATTTCAATCCCCTTAAATTTTGGGTGCAATCTGCATCCAAGAATTAGTGCAAAATCATATCCAAAGAGAAAAGGTTGACCAGCAGGCTCTGATGTTATAGGAGTAACTTTTAACCTTAATGATACTTGCATGGTTAGTGTCCATCTGACAATGACCTTTGACCCTAGTTAACTTACATGATCAGTGTCCATCTGACAATGACAACCTTTGACCCTGATGATAATTACATGGTCAGTATCCATCTGACAATGATGACCTTTGACCCTAGTTTTACTTACATGGTCAGTGTCCATCTGACAATGATGACAAAGGGCTATGATTAGTCTCTGTATGTAGGGTTTGAACACATCTGTCAACATGTCCTGACTTCGCTGGTACAAGTCTTCAGAAAGACGATACCAAAAATTAAATGTTATTTCTGTCACCTAAAAAACAGAATCACATTTTTTGTTAATCTTAAAATCTAATTTTTGCATAAAGATGATTATGTCAATTAATTACTATTTCAATATATAAGATGGTAGTCTGTGAGCAATATCTTTTCTGATCATCCGAAAACAAAATAGCATAACTATATAAGGACCAAGAGGAACCGAAGTATGAGTATTTGAGAATGATCTATTCAGTACTTCTCAAGAAATAGCAACAAGTGGCCCAAGGGCCTTAGTGGTCACCCGAGTAATGTTATAGGTATGGTAGAGCCTTAGCGTTCACCTGAGTAATGTTATAGGTATGGTAGCTCAATTTTAATGATGAAATCAACATGTTAACTAGGTGAAATACAACATTTGTCATGTTATTACAGAAAAAGAATTCTAAAACTTTTGAAATGATTGTCACCAAGTAGGAATGGTTTCCTCAAAAAATATGCCATTATGGACAAAATGTACCCAAAAAGTGTTATTTCCCAATATAAATTATAGTGAACTTTAACGGCACCCTCTCTGATGGGGAATGGATAGCTTAGGGGTACTAAAATTTACAAATTAACTAAAACCCATGATGATCTTTCTATCCATGTAGAGAAATATACTGAAGTACCTATAAACTACTGAGAAGAACATTTTTGAAATTTTGTATAATTTCCTCTTTAGGCCCCAGGCCCCTGGGGTTAAAGCAGGAATCTTCGATCAGTCCCAAAAACAATAGAGCACACTTAAGGACCAATAGAAACTTTCATATGAAATTTAGGAAAGATCCTTCCTTTTCAATGTCAAAATCCAAGATGGCTGTCTGTAAGCCATTTCGTTTTTCTGATCAGTCCAAAAATCAATACAGCACAATCAAGGACCAAGAGGAACTTGCATGAGAAATTTGGGAAAGATATTGATCCATCCAGTACTTCTGAAGATATAACTATAACAAAAATTGTTTAAGGACGGATGACAGACCTAAGGCGGACCACGGACGTAGGGTGATTTGAATAGCCAGCTAAAAAAGGGCTGTGGTGGCTGATAGGCTAAGGTGTACCGACATTTTACTACTAGCCCTCAACCTCTGGGTTGGGAGTTCAAATCCCATGTGGGCAATTGCCAGGTACTGACCATAGGTCAACAGTTTTTCTCCGGGTACTCAAGCTTTACTAAACCACCAAAACCTGGCATGTCCTTAAATAACCTTGGCTGTTAATAGGACGTGAAACAAAATTAACCAAACCAAACTCAAATCTCAAACTAATTCTTCCTCAACCTGACAACTTCCTGTCTCTAACAAACAAGTTAATTATATAACTGTAACTCACCTCATACAAATGGTGACCAACACATGTTGATATTACTATAACTCACCTCATACAATGATTACTGTTACTCACCTCATACAAATGATCACTGTAACTCACCTCATACAAATAATTACTGTAACTCACCTCATACAAATGATTACTGTAACCCATCTCATACAAATGATTACTGTAACCCACCTTATACAAATGATTACTGTAACTCACCTCATACAATGATTACTGTAACTCACCTCAAACAAAAGATTACTGTAACCCATCTCATACAAATGATTACTGTAACCCACCTCATACAAAGATTACTGTAACCCACCTCATACAAAGATTACTGTAACTCACCTCATACAAAGATTACTGTAACCCACCTCATACAAAGATTACTGTAACTCACCTCATACAAAGATTACTGTAACTCACCTCATACAAAAGATTACTGTAACTCACCTCATACAAATGATTACTGTAACCAACCTCATACAAATGATTACTGTAACCCACCTCATACAAAGATTACTGTAACTCACCTCATACAAAGATTACTGTAACTCACCTCATACAAAGATTACTGTAACTCACCTCATACAAAAGATTACTGTAACCCATCTCATACAAATGATTACTGTAACTCACCTCATACAAAGATTACTGTAACTCACCTCATACAAAGATTACTGTAACCCACCTCATACAAATGATTACTGTAACCAACCTCATACAAATGATTACTGTAACCCACCTCATACAAAGATTACTGTAACTCACCTCATACAAATGATTACTGTAACTTACCTCATACAAAGATTACTGTAACCCATCTCATACAAATGATTACTGTAACTCACCTCATACAAAGATTACTGTAACTCACCTCATACAAAGATTACTGTAACTCACCTCATACAAATGATTACTGTAACCAACCTCATACAAATGATTACTGTAACCCATCTCATACAAATGATTACTGTAACTCACCTCATACAAATGATTACTGTAACTCACCTCATACAAAGATTACTGTAACTCACCTCATACAAATGATTACTGTAACCAACCTCATACAAATGATTACTGTAACCCATCTCATACAAATGATTACTGTAACTCACCTCATACAAATGATTACTGTAACTCACCTCATACAAATGATTACTGTAACTCACCTCATACAAATGATTACTGTAACCCATCTCATACAAATGATTACTGTAACCCACCTCATACAAATGATTACTGTAACCCATCTCATACAAATGATTACTGTAACTCACCTCATACAAATGATTACTGTAACCCATCTCATACAAATGATTACTGTAACCCACCTCATACAAAGATTACTGTAACCAACCTCATACAAATGATTACTGTAACTCACCTCATACAAAGATTACTGTAACTAACCTCATACAAAGATTACTGTAACCCACCTCATACAAATGATTACTTTAACCCATCTCATACAAATAATTACTGTAACCCACCTCATACAAAGATTACTGTAACTCACCTCATACAAAGATTACTGTAACCCACCTCATACAAATGATTACTGTAACTCACCTCATACAAATGATTACTGTAACTCACCTCATACAAATGATTACTGTAACTCACCTCATACAAAGATTACTGTAACCCACCTCATACAAATGATTACTGTAACTCACCTCATACAAATGATTACTGTAACTTACCTCATACAAAGATTACTGTAACTCACCTCATACAAAGATTACTGTAACTCACCTCATACAAAGATTACTGTAACCCACCTCATACAAAGATTACTGTAACCCACCTCATACAAAGATTACTGTAACTCACCTCATACAAATGATTACTGTAGCTCACCTCATACAAATGATTACTGTAACCCACCTCATACAAAGATTACTGTAACCCACCTCATACAAAGATTACTGTAACCAACCTCATACAAAGATTACTGTAACTCACCTCATACAAAGATTACTGTAACTCACCTCATACAAAGATTACTGTAACTCACCTCATACAAAGATTACTGTAACTCACCTCATACAAATGATTACTGTAACTCACCTCATACAAAGATTACTGTAACTCACCTCATACAAAGATTACTGTAACTCACCTCATACAAATGATTACTGTAACTCACCTCATACAAAGATTACTGTAACCCACCTCATACAAAGATTACTGTAACCCACCTCATACAAATGATTACTGTAACTCACCTCATACAAAGATTACTGTAACTCACCTCATACAATGATTACTGTAACTCACCTCATACAAAGATTACTGTAACCCACCTCATACAAAGATTACTGTAACTCACCTCATACAAATGATTACTGTAACCCACCTCATACAAAGATTACTGTAACTCACCTCATACAAAGATTACTGTAACCCACCTCATACAAAGATTACTGTAACTCACCTCATACAAATGATTAGTGTAACTCACCTCATACAAAGATTACTGTAACTCACCTCATACAAATGATTACTGTAACCCACCTCATACAAATGATTACTGTAACCCACCTCATACAAATGATTACTGTAACTCACCTCATACAAATGATTACTGTAACTTACCTCATACAAAGATTACTGTAACTCACCTCATACAAAGATTACTGTAACTCACCTCATACAAATGATTACTGTAACCCACCTCATACAAATGATTACTGTAACTCACCTCATACAAATGATTACTGTAACTTACCTCATACAAAGATTACTGTAACCCACCTCATACAATGATTACTGTTACTCACCTCATACAAATGATTACTGTAACTTACCTCATACAAATGATTACTGTAACTCACCTCATACAAATGATTACTGTAACCCACCTCATACAAATGATTACTGTAACCCACCTCATACAAATGATTACTGTAACTCACCTCATACAAATGATTACTGTAACTCACCTCATACAAATGATTACTGTAACTTACCTCATACAAAGATTACTGTAACCCACCTCATACAATGATTACTGTAACTCACCTCATACAAATGATTACTGTAACTCACCTCATACAAATGATTACTGTAACCCACCTCATACAAATGATTACTGTAACTCACCTCATACAAAGATTACTGTAACCCACCTCATACAAATGATTACTGTAACCCACCTCATACAAATGATTACTGTAACTCACCTCATACAAAGATTACTGTAACTCACCTCATACAAAGATTACTGTAACCCACCTCATACAAATGATTACTGTAACCCACCTCATACAAATGATTACTGTAACCCACCTCATACAAAGATTACTGTAACTCACCTCATACAAATGATTACTGTAACTGACCTCATACAAATGATTACTGTAACCCACCTCATACAATGATTACTGTAACTCACCTCATACAAAAGATTACTGTAACTCACCTCATACAAAAGATTACTGTAACTCACCTCATACAAATGATTACTGTAACCCACCTCATACAATGATTACTGTAACTCACCTCATACAAAGATTACTGTAACTCACCTCATACAAAGATTACTGTAACTCACCTCATACAAAGATTACTGTAACTCACCTCATACAAAGATTACTGTAACTCACCTCATACAAATGATTACTGTAACTCACCTCATACAAAGATTACTGTAACTCACCTCATACAAATGATTACTGTAACTCACCTCATACAAAGATTACTGTAACCCACCTCATACAAAGATTACTGTAACCCACCTCATACAAATGATTACTGTAACTCACCTCATACAAAGATTACTGTAACTCACCTCATACAATGATTACTGTAACTCACCTCATACAAAGATTACTGTAACCCACCTCATACAAAGATTACTGTAACTCACCTCATACAAATGATTACTGTAACCCACCTCATACAAAGATTACTGTAACTCACCTCATACAAAGATTACTGTAACCCACCTCATACAAAGATTACTGTAACTCACCTCATACAAATGATTAGTGTAACTCACCTCATACAAAGATTACTGTAACTCACCTCATACAAATGATTACTGTAACCCACCTCATACAAATGATTACTGTAACCCACCTCATACAAATGATTACTGTAACTCACCTCATACAAATGATTACTGTAACTTACCTCATACAAAGATTACTGTAACTCACCTCATACAAAGATTACTGTAACTCACCTCATACAAATGATTACTGTAACCCACCTCATACAAATGATTACTGTAACTCACCTCATACAAATGATTACTGTAACTTACCTCATACAAAGATTACTGTAACCCACCTCATACAATGATTACTGTTACTCACCTCATACAAATGATTACTGTAACTTACCTCATACAAATGATTACTGTAACTCACCTCATACAAATGATTACTGTAACCCACCTCATACAAATGATTACTGTAACCCACCTCATACAAATGATTACTGTAACTCACCTCATACAAATGATTACTGTAACTCACCTCATACAAATGATTACTGTAACTTACCTCATACAAAGATTACTGTAACCCACCTCATACAATGATTACTGTAACTCACCTCATACAAATGATTACTGTAACTCACCTCATACAAATGATTACTGTAACCCACCTCATACAAATGATTACTGTAACTCACCTCATACAAAGATTACTGTAACCCACCTCATACAAATGATTACTGTAACCCACCTCATACAAATGATTACTGTAACTCACCTCATACAAAGATTACTGTAACTCACCTCATACAAAGATTACTGTAACCCACCTCATACAAATGATTACTGTAACCCACCTCATACAAATGATTACTGTAACCCACCTCATACAAAGATTACTGTAACTCACCTCATACAAATGATTACTGTAACTGACCTCATACAAATGATTACTGTAACCCACCTCATACAATGATTACTGTAACTCACCTCATACAAAAGATTACTGTAACTCACCTCATACAAAAGATTACTGTAACTCACCTCATACAAATGATTACTGTAACCCACCTCATACAATGATTACTGTAACTCACCTCATACAAAGATTACTGTAACTCACCTCATACAAATGTTTACTGTAACTCACCTCATACAAAGATTACTGTAACCCACCTCATACAAATGATTACTGTAACCCACCTCATACAAAGATTACTGTAACTCACCTCATACAAATGATTACTGTAACTCACCTCATACAAATGATTACTGTAACTCACCTCATACAAATGATTACTGTAACTCACCTCATACAAAGATTACTGTAACTTACCTCATACAAATGATTACTGTAACTCACCTCATACAAAGATTACTGTAACTTACCTCATACAAATTATTACTGTAACCCACCTCATACAAAGATTACTGTTACTCACCTCATACAAAGATTACTGTTACTAACCTCATACAAAGATTACTGTTACTCACCTCATACAAAGATTACTGTAACTCACCTCATACAAATGATTACTGTAACTCACCTCATACAAAGATTACTGTAACTTACCTCATACAAATGATTACTGTAACTCACCTCATACAAAGATTACTGAAACTTACCTCATACAAATTATTACTGTAACTCACCTCATACAAATGATTACTGTAACTCACCTCATACAAAGATTACTGTAACCCACCTCATACAAAGATTACTGTAACCCACCTCATACAAATGATTACTGTTACTCACCTCATACAAAGATTACTGTAACCCACCTCATACAAAGATTACTGTAACTCACCTCATACAAATGATTACTGTAACTCACCTCATACAAAGATTACTGTAACCCAACTCATACAAAGATTACTGTAACTCACCTCATACAAATGATTACTGTAACCCACCTCATACAAAGATTACTGTAACCCACCTCATACAAAGATTACTGTAACCCACCTCATACAAAGATTACTGTAACCCACCTCATACAAAGATTACTGTAACTCACCTCATACAAAGATTACTGTAACCCACCTCATACAAAGATTACTGTAACTCACCTCATACAAATGATTACTGTAACTCACCTCATACATATGATTACTGTAACCCACCTCATACAAAGATTACTGTAACTCACCCCATACAAAGATTACTGTAACTCACCCCATACAAAGATTACTGTAACTCACCTCATACAAATGATTACTGTAACTCACCTCATACAAATGATTACTGTAACCCACCTCATACAAAGATTACTGTAACCCACCTCATACAAATGATTACTGTAACCCATCTCATACAAATGATTACTGTAACCCACCTCATACAAAGATTACTGTAACTCACCTCATACAAATGATTACTGTAACCCACCTCATACAAATGATTACTGTAACCCACCTCATACAAAGATTACTGTAACCCACCTCATACAAAGATTACTGTAACCCACCTCATACAAAGATTACTGTAACCCACCTCATACAAAGATTACTGTAACTCACCTCATACAAATGATTACTGTAACTCACCTCATACAAATGATTACTGTAACCCACCTCATACAAAGATTACTGTAACTCACCTCATACAAAGATTACTGTAACTTACCTCATACAAAGATTACTGTAACCCACCTCATACAAAGATTACTGTAACCCACCTCATACAGAGATTACTGTAACTCACCTCATACAAATGATTACTGTAACTCACCTCATACAAATGATTACTGTAACTCACCTCATACAAAGATTACTGTAACTAACCTCATACAAATGATTACTGTAACCAACCTCATACAAATGATTACTGTAACTTACCTCATACAAATGATTACTGTAGCTCACCTCATACAAAGATTACTGTAACCCACCTCATACAAAGATTACTGTAACTCACCTCATACAAATGATTACTGTAACCAACCTCATACAAAGATTACTGTAACTCACCTCATACAAATGATTACTGTAACTCTCCTCATACAAAGATTACTGTAACCCACCTCATACAAAGATTACTGTAACTCACCTCATACAAAGATTACTGTAACTCACCTCATACAAATGATTACTGTAACCCATCTCATACAAAGATTACTGTAACTCACCTCATACAAAGATTACTGTAACTCACCTCATACAAAGATTACTGTAACTCACCTCATACAAAGATTACTGTAACCCACCTCATACAAATGATTACTGTAACTCACCTCATACAAAGATTACTGTAACTCACCTCATACAAAGATTACTGTAACTCACCTCATACAAAGATTACTGTAACTCACCTCATACAAATGATTACTGTAACTTACCTCATACAGAGATTACTGTAACTCACCTCATACAAATGGTGACCAACACATGTTAACAATATTTCTAAGATCCTCAGGTCTCCTAAGCCCTGAAAGACAACAAAAAAAAATTTTAAAAGTAATCTGAAGTGCCTAAAAACTTCCATTAAAATAAAAGATAAAGGAAAAGAGGTGAGAGGAAGGGGAAGGGGAGATACAAACGATCTCCTGGTAAAGTGTGTCAATAAAGGTAGATACCAGGTAAAGTGTGTCAATAAAGGTAGATACCTGGTAAAGTATATCAATAAAGGTAGATACCTGGTAAAGTGTGTCAATAAAGGTAGATACCAGGTAAAGTGTGTCAATAAAGGTAGATACCTGGTAAAGTGTGTCAATAAAGATAGATACCTGATAAAGTGTGTCAATAAAGGTAGATACCTGGTAAAGTGTGTCAATAAAGGTAGATACCGGGAAAAGTGTGTCAATAAGGGTAGATACATGGTTTTATTAATGTCTATTATATATACTAGATACTTACCTGATTTGGCGTGTCTACAATGGCTTCTAAAAGAGATTCAGCCAATTCTGTAAATATTCTACAAAAATTGATAGATCTGAAATGAGACAAAAAAGTTAATTCTCAGTTTAATTATCTCTTCTGTAACTAATTACAATCATTCAAATTGTTCTGTATATTTCAATTGATTAAATACAGAAGAAAAGAATAAAAAATATAAAAGCTATTTGTTACTCAACACGTGTATTGCTTCATATCACATGACCTTCAATATTATCTTGTACCTGATGTTTTCTATATAACATCACCAAACCATGATACATATTTGACCCCTGTGGCCTTGAAAGTAGGTCAAGGTCATTCATTTTAACAAACTTGGTAGCCCTTCATCTCAGCATGCTACATGCATAATATCAGCACCCTAGGCATTTTAGTTACAGAAAAATTGTTTGAAAGATTTTTAAATACATTTGACCCATGTGACCTTGAAAGTGGATCAAGGTCATTCATTTGAACAAACTTTGTAGCCCTTCTGAAATTCATATCACAGCATGCTACAGGCCAAATATCAGTACCCTGGGCATTTCGGTTTTTGAAAAGAAGTTGCTTAAAGATTTTAACATATTTGACCCCTGTGACCTGAAAGTAGGTCAAGGTCTTTTCATTTTAACAAACTTGGTAGCTCTTCATCCAAGCATGCTACATGTACAATATCAGCACCCTGGGCCTTTTGGTTTATGAAAAGAAGTCATTTAAAAGGAAAGTTTATGCATGGCGGATGGCAAACGACGACAGACAGTACTGCACGATCATGGCTATAGGTCATCCTGACCCTTTTTGTCAGATGACCTAATAAAATGAATAATTCTGAATGCTTTTTTTCAATGACATATTTTTGAAATAAGACCTACTTGTCTGTGTCCTCTAGGGCGACAGTCATGTGGTAGGCTTCCTGTAATGTCAGACTTCCGTGGTACAGGGCTTCTGCCAGCTGTAAATGCTTCCGTAAATCCTTCAGAAAACAAACAAAGCCGAGTGGTGA
Organism: Mimachlamys varia; assembly: GCA_947623455.1. Taxonomy (NCBI): domain Eukaryota; kingdom Metazoa; phylum Mollusca; class Bivalvia; order Pectinida; family Pectinidae; genus Mimachlamys; species Mimachlamys varia. Next base: position 58,189,521 of record OX392531.1, read on the forward strand.
GGCAATATTAATTAGTTGTTTTAATACCCTCTTTCAAAACTCAGTGAAACAAAGTTTTCCTGGTTATAGATAATGAAAGTATTACTCCGGTGAAGCCATTACAGCAGATAGGTACACCACTGGCTCGACATGTTACTGAAATAGTACAGTACTTGTTGTTATCATAGGTGGGATATTTTTATTAAAGATACCTAGCTTGTTTGCTGGTAGTTGGTGGTACTTACATCTGCACAGTACAGAGCAGAACATATGCAGTCTGTGGCAGCCTCATGTAAAACAGATGGACAGTCTGGCACCACCTACAAGTTGTTAATATATAGTGTAGTGTATGTATGTATAGACATACAGTCAATCATATAATTATCTAACAGACACAATATCATATATCTATACAATATCATATATCTATACAATATCATATATCTATACAATATCATATATCTATACAATATCATATATCTATACAATATCATATATCTACATCAACAGGGTACATTTACTGATAAACCTCTGGGATATAGAACTGTTTACAGAACAAAGATATCAACAGGGTACATTTACTGATAAACCTCCGAGATATAAAACTGTTTACAGAACAAAGATATCAACAGGGTACATTTACTGATAAACCTCTGGGATATAAAACTGTTTACAGAACAAAGATATCAACAGGGTACATTTACTGATAAACCTCTGGGATATAAAACTGTTTACAGAACAAAGATATCAACAGGGTACATTTACTGATAAACCTCTGGGATATAAAACTGTTTACAGAACAAAGATATCAACAGGGTACATTTACTGATAAACCTCTGGGATATAAAACTGTTTACAGAACAAAGATATCAACAGGTAACATTTACTGATAAACCTCCGGGATATAAAACTGTTTACAGAACGAAGATATCAACAGGGTACATTTACTGATAAACCTCTGGGATATAAAACTGTTTACAGAACAAAGATATCAACAGGGTACATTTACTGATAAACCTCTGGGATATAAAACTGTTTACAGAACAAAGATATCAATAAGGTACATTTACTGATAAACCTCCGAGATATAAAACTGTTTACAGAACAAAGATATCAACAGGGTACATTTACTGATAAACCTCTGGGATATAAAACTGTTTACAGAACAAAGATATCAACAGGGTACATTTACTGATAAACCTCTGGGATATAAAACTGTTTACAGAACAAAGATATCAATAAGGTACATTTACTGATAAACCTCCGAGATATAAAACTGTTTACAGAACAAAGATATCAACAGGGTACATTTACTGATAAACCTCCGGGATATAAAACTGTTTACAGAACAAAGATATCAACAGGGTACATTTACTGATAAACCTCTGGGATATAAAACTGTTTACAGAACAAAGATATCAACAGGTAACATTTACTGATAAACCTCCGGGATATAAAACTGTTTACAGAATGAAGATATCAACAGGGTACATTTACAGATAAACCTTTGGGATATAAAACTGTTTACAGAACAAAGATATCAACAGGGTACATTTACTGATAAACCTCTGGGATATAAAACTGTTTACAGAACAAAGATATCAACAGGTAACATTTACTGATAAACCTCTGGGATATAAAACTGTTTACAGAACGAAGATATCAACAGAGTACATTTACTGATAAACCTCTGGGATATAAAACTGTTTACAGGACAAAGATATCAACAGGGTACAGCATTACATGTAATATCATTGGTTACCAAGGTAACTCACCAGCACCTGGAAGGGAGCCATCAGAAGTTTATTGTGCGTGATGCAGTCATCCTGCACAACTCCAAGGGCAAACCAGCTGCCCATGCAGCGAAACACTTTGGCCTGAGCTCGGGGGTCATTGGCACAAGTCTCTAGACATGCTGTCTACAACACCAAAACCATAATCGCACAGCCATTATCTATACTGCTGTATATCATTACAAACATTCCAAACAAACTTCTTGAAACTAATTGTGAAACAAGAGAAATCATTTTAAGATGAGCAGATATTAATACCAATAAAAGAACAGCTTGGCTTAAATACAGAAAAGACATTTTCAGCTTTTTAAGAAAATAAATGCTTAGCAACAAATCAGGGGGGAAATGTCTTAACATGTCCTATATAGGAGACGATGTCACGGAGGATACAGGATTTTATTGTTGTCAGAAGACTTTACAATGTTGTTTGCATAACATTGCTGACTAGTGTCTAGTAAGCCATCCATGGTAAAACACACTTTATCAACACTATTGCTTGGAGCCATTTTACAACCATACCTGAGTTTGACAACTAAGAGGGATGATTTTGTGTACGTACCAGGAGCTGTAGTACAACAGATGAGGCCTTTGTTAGCCCTTCTATCACCTCACTTCTTCTGTTGGAGCCCAGGCGCAGTGACCGACTATTCACCTGCATAGAAAGTTCAACTTCAATGAGACTATCTTGTATAAAAGACATTTTATAAATAATTGATGAATAAACATCATGATTGAAGTATCACCTAACAAATATTAAATGTCTTTTCAACAAGAACACCACACCTGTAGGTTTAGATATGTAAACAATTGCCTCAGTGCCTCTCAGTACCTCCTTTATAGAACATCTGAATAAGTTATAGACCATTATTTAGATAGAGAGCCTAAACTAAACGACAACAGGCTAGTAGTGTAAGAGATAGAGACCCTAAACTAACTGACAACAGGCTAGTAGTGTAAGAGATAGAGAGCCTAAACTAACTGACAACAGGCTAGTAGTGTAAGAGATAGAGAGCCTAAACTAACTGACAACTGGCTAGTAGTGTAAGAGATAGAGAGCCTAAACTAACTGACAACAGGCTAGTAGTGTAAGATATAGAGAGCCTAAACTAACCGACAACAGGCTAGTAGTGTAATAGATATAGAGAACATAAACTAACTGACAACTGACTAGTAGTGTAAGAGAGATAGAGACACTAAACTAACTGACAACAGGCTAGTAGTGTAAGAGATAGAGAGCCTAAACTAACCGACAACAGGCTAGTAGTGTAAGAGATAGAGAGCCTAAACTAACTGACAACAGGCTAGTAGTGTAAGATATAGAGATGCTAAACTAACTGACAACAGGCTAGTAGTGTAAGAGATAGAGTGCCTAAACTAACTGACAACAAGCTAGTAGTGTAAGAGATAGAGAGCCTAAACTAACAGACAACAGGCTAGTAGTGTAAGAGATAGAGAGCCTAAACTAACCGACAACAGGCTAGTAATGTAAGAGATAGAGAGCCTAAACTAACTGACAACAGGCTAGTAATGTAAGAGATAGAGAGCCTAAACTAACCCACAACAGGCTAGTAGTGTAAGATATAGAGAGCCTAAACTAACTAACAATAGACTAGTAGCGTAATAGATAGAGCGCCTAAACTAACTGACAACAGGCTAGTAGTGTAAGAGATAGAGAGCCTAAACTAACTGACAACAGGCTAGTAATGTAAGTTATAGAGAGCCTAAACTAACTGACAACAAGGTAGTAGTGTAAGATATAGAGACCCTAAACTAACCGACAACAGGCTAGTAGTGTAAGAGATAGAGACCCTAAACTAACCGACAACAGACTAGTAGTGTAAGATTATAAGACTCTATCATATGTGGTCATGTAGGATAGGGATATTCCACCCGAGGGGTCACAAAATGTGGTAAAACCCGAGGCTCCGCCGAGGGTTTTACCACATTTTGTGACCCAGAGGGTGGAATATCCCTATCCTACATGACCACATATGATTGAGTATTTTTCTCTCATTCCCCAACCTAAAATATGCAAAAATAGGCACTATCTGTCGATAGCTTTCTCAGATAGACGCCATTTTTTTTTAAATCCAAACTTTTTTTCTACTGCATATAATAAAAAAAGAACAGCGCCAATCGATTTACCATACCCCATATATGCAAACGACGTTTGCTGTTCTAAAAACGAAGGGAACCATTCATTTCCACAGTCTAACGTTGTTTCAGCAGCCCTGTCATTGCAAGCGAAGCCAAAATCACTTGATGTCGGCCAAGCTAGTGTGTCCTTTCGCGTGAAAATATAGTTCCATGTTTTATTAATAAAAAACAATAAAAGAACGTGTTTTTTTTAACATAATTTATATCAAAAATAAAAAAAGATATTAAAATATCTGAATTCAATGTAATTTAAAGTACCGATGACCTACAAATCAAAGGAATGTTCAGTCAAGGCTAGTAGCCGCACGTGGTGTGACGTCAATATTTAGGTCAACAACGTTTAGTTTACTCGCTGTCACTGTCGATCATGTTTACACGACGACGAGGTGCTGGTGTTATATTTGAAATTGTTATGTTAATGGAACAGTTTTGAATGTAAGATCCAGCAAATAATGATTCAAGACGACTGTTTGTGTTGCTTGTTGTTTTCGCCGATGTGCACATGTTTGATCGAGCCGGCGCGGGAATGTCCAATGAATGAGAAGAAGATGTTGTCATTGGCACGATGGAATGTGACACGCTTGTAACAGGCCGAACACTTTCATTGGAAGGTGTGTGTTCAAAACAGATTTCACTCGTATTTTGCGTCGGTCGTGTAACAGTGCTCGTGACTGGAGGTTTGATGGATTTGTTGGACGTGCTCGACAACATACTGGATATTGCGAACTTGTGATTGTTATTTAATGTGCGGTAATTGTTCAGTGAGGCGGAATTCTTATGGCCGGTTACGTAGGTCTGCAAATTATCGGGCACATTATTGTCGGTCATCTTTTGGACGAGAGTCTTTCTCACACTTGTGTTTGTTAACCGTTTTTCAGGTAAGTCAATCTCTGCTACTTTAGCCATAGTTTTCATGATGTTTGACAGTTTGTTTTTTCCCATGGGACCTTTCAAAAACCATTGGTCTTGGACACGTGGGTGTTTATCTTGAGTTACGGTCGCGAGATAGAAGGGGTCGTCTTTGTTAGAATAACCCTCAGGTCGTTTTGCTTGATAAAACATAAAAAGTTGAACGGGACATCTGTCCGGTTGCTGCGGTGTAGCATACATCCTAGGGGGACACAAACGGGTTGATCGAATGTCGTCACCATTTCGAGTTTTTGTCAAACGTTCGTGATACTGCAGATAGTCCAAGTTCAACTCTGCGTCGTGTTTCAAAACAACATCACCCCAAGACATGGCTCGGTGTTCCATGGCCCCGCCCCTCATTCCAAAGTGAAGCGTATTTTGGTACCACAGGGTATTTATAATGGACGACGGATTCATATTGCCTAGCTGTCCACATTCATATAATTTGTTGATTTCAGTATCGTTGAGAGGATCGGCTCTCAGAGGTTTAGAACCTTTACCTTGGCCTTTCAAATCATGTTGTTTCGCTTTTAAAGCATCGCGAGTTTTGGAAAATTCAACACTACCACCAATGATGCTGATACCATAATTCCTTTTTCGCAAATGTCTATCAAAACTGCCAATCATGCCACGTAGGGTACTAGGTTCATATTCCTTGTGGTCCTTCGTTCTGACCGACACAATAAAACTAGCTAGATAGTTATCCAGATCACAAGCAGGGATGCAGTGGATTGGCCTTGTTTCATTTGGATATTTTGAAGTCAAAAATTCATTCAAAAGTTTCAAATTACTCAATGTTTTCACCAAAGTGTTTTTGTTTTCGTTTCCTTCAATAAATTTACCCACATCCACTTCCTGGAATCTTCCAAAATTAGCCATGATTTCTTGAAATTCAATGTAAACAAATTTCACATTAGATCTGGCCTAGCACATGGAGCAGACGATGTGTTTACAAATCTATAGATATATCTACTTTCGGTTCGGCGACCTACTTTTGTATTATTGCGCGCGCGTGGCTATCCTACACCGGAAGCGAGGTAATACACACACAGCAAGCATGGGTGTATTTACCTGGACAGACCAGTATGACACCGGTAGGGATGAGAGAAATAGAGACCCTAAACTAACTGACAACAGGCTAGTAGTGTAAGAGATAGAGACCCTAAACTAACCGACAACAGACTAGTAGTGTAAGATATAGAGACCCTAAACTAACCGACAACAGGCTAGTAGTGTAAGAGATAGAGAGCCTAAACTAACTGACAACAGGCTAGTAGTGTAAGATATAGAGACCCTAAACTAACCGACAACAGACTAGTAGTGTAATAGATAGAGACCCTAAACTAACTAACAATAGACTAGTAGTGTAAGATATAGAGACCCTAAACTAACCGACAACAGACTAGTAGTGTAAGATATAGAGACCCTAAACTAACCGACAACAGACTAGTAGTGTAAGATATAGAGACCCTAAACTAACTAACAATAGACTAGTAGTGTAAGAGATAGAGAGCCTAAACTAACTGACAACAGGCTAGTAGTGTAAGAGATAGAGAGCCTAAACTAACTGACAACAGGCTAGTAGTGTAAGAGATAGAGACCCTTAACTAACTGACAACAGGCTAGTAGTGTAAGAGATATAGAGAGCCTAAACTAACCAACAACAGGCTAGTAGTGTAATAGATAGAGAGCCTAAACTAACCGACAACAAGCTAGTAGTGTAAGATATAGAGACCCTAAACTAACTGACAACAGGCTAGTAGTGTAAGAGATAGAGACCCTAAACTAACTAACAATAGACTAGTAGTGTAAGATATAGAGACCCTAAACTAACTGACAACAGGCTAGTAGTGTAAGATATAGAGACCCTAAACTAACTGACAACAAGCTAGTAGTGTAAGAGATAGAGAGCCTAAACTAACTGACAACAGGCTAGTAGTGTAATAGATAGAGACCCTAAACTAACCGACAACAGGCTAGTAGTGTAAGATATAGAGAGCCTAAACTAACTAACAATAGGCTAGTAGTTTAAGAGATAGAGACCCTAAACTAACTGACAACTGGCTAGTAGTGTAAGATATAGAGACCCTAAACTTACTAACAATAGGCTAGTAGTGTAAGATATAGAGAGCCTAAACTAACTGACAACAGGCTAGTAGTGTAATAGATAGAGACCCTAAACTAACCGACAACAGGCTAGTAGTGTAAGATATAGAGACCCTAAACTAACTGACAACAGGCTAGTAGTGTAAGATATAGAGAGCCTAAACTAACTGACAACAGGCTAGTAGTGTAATAGATATAGAGACCCTAAACTAACCGACAACAGGCTAGTAGTGTAAGATATAGAGACCCTAAACTAACCGACAACAGGCTAGTAGTGTAAGATATAGAGACCCTAAACTTACTAACAATAGGCTAGTAGTGTAATAGATAGAGACCCTAAACTAACTGACAACAAGCTAGTAGTGTAAGAGATATAGAGACCCTAAACTAACTAACAATAGGCTAGTAGTGTAATAGATAGAGCGCCTAAACTAACCAACAACAGACTAGTAGTGTAAGATATAGAGACCCTAAACTAACCGACAACAGGCTAGTAGTGTAAGAGATAGAGACCCTAAACTAACTGACAACAGGCTAGTAGTGTAAGAGATAGAGACCCTAAACTAACTGACAACAAGCTAGTAGTGTAATAGATATAGAGACCCTAAACTAACTGACAACAGGCTAGTAGTGTAAGAGATAGAGACCCTTAACTAACTGACAACAGGCTAGTAGTGTAAGAGATAGAGACCCTAAACTAACTGACAACAGGCTAGTAGTGTAAGAGATAGAGACCCTAAACTAACTGACAACAGGCTAGTAGTGTAATAGATAGAGACCCTAAACTAACTGACAACAGGCTAGTAGTGTAAGAGATAGAGACCCTTAACTAACTGACAACAGGCTAGTAGTGTAAGAGATAGAGACCCTAAACTAACTGACAACAAGCTAGTAGTGTAAGATATAGAGACCCTAAACTAACTGACAACAGGCTAGTAGTGTAAGAGATAGAGACCCTAAACTAACTGACAACAGGCTAGTAGTGTAATAGATATAGAGACCCTAAACTAACTGACAACAGGCTAGTAGTGTAATAGATATAGAGACCCTAAACTAACTGACAACAGGCTAGTAGTGTAATAGATATAGAGACCCTAAACTAACTGACAACAGGCTAGTAGTGTAAGAGATAGAGACCCTAAACTAACTGACAACAAGCTAGTAGTGTAATAGATATAGAGACCCTAAACTAACTGACAACAGGCTAGTAGTGTAATAGATATAGAGACCCTAAACTAACTGACAACAGGCTAGTAGTGTAATAGATATAGAGACCCTAAACTAACTGACAACAGGCTAGTAGTGTAATAGATAGAGAGCCTAAACTAACTGACAACAAGCTAGTAGTGTAAGATATAGAGACCCTAAACTAACTGACAACAGGCTAGTAGTGTAAGAGATAGAGACCCTAAACTAACTGACAACAAGCTAGTAGTGTAAGATATAGAGACCCTAAACTAACTGACAACAGGCTAGTAGTGTAATAGATAGAGAGCCTAAACTAACTGACAACAAGCTAGTAGTGTAAGAGATAGAGAGCCTAAACTAACTGACAACAAGCTAGTAGTGTAAGAGATAGAGACCCTAAACTAACTGACAACAAGCTAGTAGTGTAATAGATATAGAGACCCTAAACTAACTGACAACAGGCTAGTAGTGTAAGAGATAGAGAGCCTAAACTAACCAACAACAAGCTAGTAGTGTAAGATATAGAGACCCTAAACTAACTGACAACAGACTAGTAGTGTAAGATATAGAGACCCTAAACTAACTGACAACAGGCTAGTAGTGTAAGATATAGAGAGCCTAAACTAACTGACAACAAGCTAGTAGTGTAAGAGATAGAGACCCTAAACTAACTGACAACAGGCTAGTAGTGTAAGAGATAGAGACCCTAAACTAACCGACAACAGGCTAGTAGTGTAAGATATAGAGACCCTAAACTAACTGACAACAAGCTAGTAGTGTAAGAGATATAGAGCCTACACTAACCGACAACAGGCTAGTAGTGTAAGAGATAAAGAGCCTAAACTAACTGACAACAGGCTAGTAGTGTAAGATATAGAGACCCTAAACTAACTGACAACAGGCTAGTAGTGTAAGATATAGAGACCCTAAACTAACCGACAACAGGCTAGTAGTGTAAGATATAGAGAGCCTAAACTAACTGACAACAAGCTAGTAGTGTAAGAGATAGAGACCCTAAACTAACTGACAACAGATTAGTAGTGTAAGAGATATAGAGAGCCTAAACTAACTGACAACAGACTAGTAGTGTAAGAGATAGAGAGCCTAAACTAACTGACAACAGGCTAGTAGTGTAATAGATAGAGACCCTAAACTAACTGACAACAGATTAGTAGTGTAAGAGATAGAGACCCTAAACTAACTGACAACAAGCTAGTAGTGTAATAGATATAGAGACCCAAAACTAACCGACAACAGGCTAGTAGTGTAAGATATAGAGATCCTAAACTAACTGACAACAGGCTAGTAGTGTAATAGATATAGAGACCCTAAACTAACTGACAACAGGCTAGTAGTGTAAGAGATAGAGAGCCTAAACTAACTGACAACAAGCTAGTAGTGTAAGATATAGAGACCCTAAACTAACCGACAACAGACTAGTAGTGTAAGATATAGAGAGCCTAAACTAACTGACAACAGGCTAGTAGTGTAAGATATAGAGACCCTAAACTTACTGACAACAGGCTAGTAGTGTAAGAGATAGAGACCCTAAACTAACTGACAACAAGCTAGTAGTGTAATATATAGAGAGCCTAAACTAACTGACAACAGGCTAGTAGTGTAAGATATAGAGAGCCTAAACTAACTTACAACTGGCTAGTAGTGTAATATATAGAGACCCTAAACTAACCGACAACAGGCTAGTAGTGTAAGAGATAGAGACCCTAAACTAACTGACAACAAGCTAGTAGTGTAAGATATAGAGACCCTAAACTAACTGACAACAAGCTAGTAGTGTAATAGATATAGAGACCCTAAACTAACCGACAACAAGCTAGTAGTGTAAGATATAGAGAGCCTAAACTAACTGACAACAGGCTAGTAGTGTAATATATAGAGAGCCTAAACTAACTGACAACAAGCTAGTAGTGTAAGATATAGAGAGCCTAAACTAACTGACAACAAGCTAGTAGTGTAATAGATATAAAGACTCTAAACTAACTGACAACTGGCTAGTAGTGTAATAGATATAGAGAGCCTAAACTAACTGACAACAGGCTAGTAGTGTAAGAGATAGAGACCCTAAACTAACCCACAACTGGCTAGTAGTGTAATAGATATAAAGACTCTAAACTAACTGACAACTGGCTAGTAGTGTAATAGATATAGAGAGCCTAAACTAACTGACAACAGGCTAGTAGTGTAATAGATATAGAGACCCTAAACTAACTGACAACAAGCTAGTAGTGTAAGAGATAGAGACCCTAAACTAACCCACAACAGGCTAGTAGTGTAATAGATATAGAGAGCCTAAACTAACTGACAACAAGCTAGTAGTGTAAGATATAGAGAGCCTAAACTAACCGACAACAGGCTAGTAGTGTAAGAGATAGAGACCCTAAACTAACTGACAACAGGCTAGTAGTGTAATAGATAGAGACCCTAAACTAACTGACAACTGGCTAGTAGTGTAAGAGATAGAGAGCCTAAACTAACTGACAACAAGCTAGTAGTGTAAGATATAGAGACCCTAAACTAACTAACAACAAGCTAGTAGTGTAAGATATAGAGACCCTAAACTAACTGAAAACAAGCTAGTAGTGTAAGATATAGAGACCCTAAACTAACCCACAACAGGCTAGTAGTGTAAGAGATAGAGAGCCTAAACTAACCGACAACAGGCTAGTAGTGTAATAGATAGAGACCCTAAACTAACTGACAACAGGCTAGTAGTTTAAGAGATAGAGACCCTAAACTAACTGACAACAGGCTAGTAGTTTAAGAGATAGAGACCCTAAACTAACTGACAACAGGCTAGTAGTGTAAGATATAGAGACCCTAAACTAACCCACAACAGGCTAGTAGTGTAAGAGATAGAGAGCCTAAACTAACTGACAACAAGGTAGTAGTGTAAGAGATAGAGACCCTAAACTAACTGACAACAGGCTAGTAGTGTAAGATATAGAGACCCTAAACTAACCAACAACAGGCTAGTAGTGTAAGAGATAGAGAGCCTAAACTAACCGACAACAGGCTAGTAGTGTAATAGATAGAGACCCTAAACTAACTGACAACAGGCTAGTAGTTTAAGAGATAGAGACCCTAAACTAACTGACAACAGGCTAGTAGTTTAAGAGATAGAGACCCTAAACTAACTGACAACAGGCTAGTAGTGTAAGAGATAGAGACCCTAAACTAACTGACAACAGGCTAGTAGTGTAATAGATAGAGCGCCTAAACTAACCCACAACAGGCTAGTAGTGTAAGAGATAGAGACCCTAAACTAACCCACAACAGGCTAGTAGTGTAATAGATAGAGACCCTAAACTAACTGACAACAAGCTAGTAGTGTAAGATATAGAGAGCCTAAACTAACCCACAACAGGCTAGTAGTGTAAGAGATAGAGACCCTAAACTAACTGACAACAGGCTAGTAGTGTAATAGATAGAGACCCTAAACTAACTGACAACAGGCTAGTAGTGTAAGAGATAGAGAGCCTAAACTAACTGACAACAAGCTAGTAGTGTAAGAGATAGAGACCCTAAACTAACTGACAACAGGCTAGTAGTGTAAGAGATAGAGACCCTAAACTAACTGACAACAGGCTAGTAGTAGTGTAAGAGATAGAGACCCTAAACTAACCCACAACAGGCTAGTAGTGTAAGATATAGAGACCCTAAACTAACTGACAACAGGCTAGTAGTGTAAGAGATAGAGACCCTAAACTAACTGACAACTGGCTAGTAGTGTAAGATATAGAGACCCTAAACTAACTGACAACAAGCTAGTAGTGTAAGATATAGAGACCCTAAACTAACTGACAACAAGCTAGTAGTTTAAGAGATAGAGACCCTAAACTAACTGACAACAAGCTAGTAGTGTAAGAGATAGAGACCCTAAACTAACTGACAACTGGCTAGTAGTGTAATAGATAGAGACCCTAAACTAACTGACAACAAGCTAGTAGTGTAAGATATAGAGAGCCTAAACTAACTGACAACTGGCTAGTAGTGTAAGAGATAGAGACCCTAAACTAACTGACAACTGGCTAGTAGTGTAATAGATAGAGACCCTAAACTAACTGACAACTGGCTAGTAGTGTAATAGATAGAGACCCTAAACTAACTGACAACAGGCTAGTAGTGTAAGAGATAGAGACCCTAAACTAACTGACAACAAGCTAGTAGTGTAAGAGAGATAGAGACACTAAACTAACTGACAACAGGCTAGTAGTGTAATAGATAGAGACCCTAAACTAACTGACAACAGGCTAGTAGTGTAAGAGATAGAGACCCTAAACTAACTGACAACAGGCTAGTAGTGTAATAGATAGAGAGCCTAAACTAACCGACAACAAGCTAGTAGTGTAATAGATATAGAGACCCTAAACTAACCGACAACAAGCTAGTAGTGTAAGATATAGAGACCCTAAACTAACTGACAACAAGCTAGTAGTGTAATAGATATAGAGACCCTAAACTAACTAACAACAGGCTAGTAGTGTAAGAGATAGAGACCCTAAACTAACTAACAATAGACTAGTAGTGTAAGATATAGAGACCCTAAACTAACTGACAACTGGCTAGTAGTGTAAGATATAGAGACCCTAAACTAACTAACAATAGACTAGTAGTGTAATAGATATAGAGACCCTAAACTAACTGACAACAGGCTAGTAGTGTAAGATATAGAGACCCTAAACTAACCGACAACAGGCTAGTAGTGTAATAGATATAGAGACCCTAAACTAACTGACAACAGGCTAGTAGTGTAAGAGAGATAGAGACACTAAACTAACTGACAACAGGCTAGTAGTGTAATAGATATAGAGACCCTAAACTAACTGACAACTGGCTAGTAGTGTAAGATATAGAGACCCTAAACTAACTGACAACAAGCTAGTAGTGTAATAGATATAGAGACCCTAAACTAACTGACAACAAGCTAGTAGTGTAAGATATAGAGACCCTAAACTAACTGACAACAGGCTAGTAGTGTAAGATATAGAGACCCTAAACTAACTGACAACAGGCTAGTAGTGTAAGAGATAGAGAGCCTAAACTAACCGACAACAGGCTAGTAGTGTAATAGATATAGAGACCCTAAACTAACTGACAACAGGCTAGTAGTGTAAGATATAGAGACCCTAAACTAACTGACAACAAGCTAGTAGTGTAATAGATATAGAGACCCTAAACTAACTGACAACTGGCTAGTAGTGTAAGATATAGAGACCCTAAACTAACTGACAACAAGCTAGTAGTGTAATAGATATAGAGACCCTAAACTAACTGACAACAGGCTAGTAGTGTAAGAGATAGAGACCCTAAACTAACTGACAACAGGCTAGTAGTGTAAGAGATAGAGACCCTAAACTAACTGACAACAGGCTAGTAATGTAAGTTATAGAGAGCCTAAACTAACTGACAACAAGCTAGTAGTGTAATATATAGAGACCCTAAACTAACTGACAACAGGCTAGTAGTGTAATAGATATAAAGACTCTAAACTAACTGACAACAGGCTAGTAGTGTAAGATATAGAGACCCTAAACTAACTGACAACAGGCTAGTAGTGTAATAGATAGAGACCCTAAACTAACTGACAACAGGCTAGTAGTGTAAGATATAGAGACCCTAAACTAACTGACAACAGGCTAGTAATGTAAGAGATAGAGAGCCTAAACTAACCGACAACAGGCTAGTAGTGTAAGATATAGAGAGCCTAAACTAACTGACAACAGGCTAGTAGTGTAAGAGATAGAGAGCCTAAACTAACTGACAATAGGCTAGTAGTGTAAGAGATAGAGACCCTAAACTAACTGACAACAGGCTAGTAGTGTAAGAGATAGAGAGCCTAAACTAACTGACAACAGGCTAGTAGTGTAAGAGATAGAGACCCTAAACTAACTGACAACTGGCTAGTAGTGTAATAGATAGAGCGCCTAAACTAACTGACAACAAGCTAGTAGTGTAAGAGAGATAGAGACACTAAACTAACTGACAACAAGCTAGTAGTGTAAGAGATAGAGACCCTAAACTAACTGATAACAGGCTAGTAGTGTAATATATAGAGACCCTAAACTAACTGACAACAGGCTAGTAGTGTAAGATATAGAGACCCTAAACTAACTGACAACAAGCTAGTAGTGTAATAGATATATATAGAGACCCTAAACTTACCGACAACAGGCTAGTAGTGTAATAGATAGAGAGCCTAAACTAACTGACAACAGGCTAGTAGTGTAAGAGATATAGAGCCTACACTAACTGACAATAGACTAGTAGCGTAATAGATAGAGCGCCTAAACTAACCAACAACAGACTAGTAGTGTAAGATATAGAGACCCTAAACTAACTGACAACAGGCTAGTAGTGTAAGATATAGAGACCCTAAACTAACTGACAACAAGCTAGTAGTGTAAGAGATAGAGACCCTAAACTAACTGACAACAAGCTAGTAGTGTAAGAGATAGAGACCCTAAACTAACTGACAACAGGCTAGTAGTGTAAGATATAGAGACCCTAAACTAACTGACAACTGGCTAGTAGTGTAAGATATAGAGACCCTAAACTAACTGATAACAGGCTAGTAGTGTAATAGATATAGACCCTTAACTAACTGACAACAGGCTAGTAGTGTAAGAGATAGAGACCCTAAACTAACTGACAACAGGCTAGTAGTGTAAGAGATAGAGACCCTTAACTAACTGACAACAGGCTAGTAGTGTAAGAGATAGAGAGCCTAAACTAACCGACAACAAGCTAGTAGTGTAAGAGATAGAGACCCTAAACTAACTGACAACAGGCTAGTAGTGTAAGATATAGAGACCCTAAACTAACTGACAACAGGCTAGTAGTGTAAGATATAGAGACCCTAAACTAACTGACAACAAGCTAGTAGTGTAAGATATAGAGACCCTAAACTAACTGACAACAGGCTAGTAGTGTAAGAGATAGAGACCCTAAACTAACCAACAACAGGCTAGTAGTGTAATAGATAGAGACCCTAAACTAACTGACAACAGGCTAGTAGTGTAAGAGATAGAGACCCTAAACTAACTGACAACAGGCTAGTAGTGTAATAGATATAGAGACCCTAAACTAACCGACAACAGGCTAGTAGTGTAAGAGATAGAGACCCTAAACTAACTGACAACAGGCTAGTAGTGTAATAGATATAGAGACCCTAAACTAACTGACAACAGGCTAGTAGTGTAAGATATAGAGACCCTAAACTAACTGACAACAGACTAGTAGTGTAAGATATAGAGACCCTAAACTAACTGACAACAAGCTAGTAGTGTAAGAGATAGAGACCCTAAACTAACTGACAACAGGCTAGTAGTGTAAGAGATAGAGACCCTAAACTAACTGACAACAAGCTAGTAGTGTAATAGATATATATAGAGAGCCTAAACTAACCGACAACAGGCTAGTAGTGTAATAGATAGAGAGCCTAAACTAACTGACAACAGGCTAGTAGTGTAAGAGATATAGAGCCTACACTAACTGACAATAGACTAGTAGCGTAATAGATAGAGCGCCTAAACTAACCAACAACAGACTAGTAGCGTAAGAGATGAAGAGCCTAAACTGGCTGACAGGGAGCAGGGCATGACACTAACTTTTTAAGGCACTTTTCCTGTCGGGCAAATAAGTGAATGGTGTTTTCACTTGCCCGAATCCCCCCCCCCCCCCCCAAACAAACAAACAAACTTACACTGTTTAATATACAGACTTACCTCCTCGGGTAAAACTGTCAACACCTCCATAGAAATCTTACATACAGACTTGTACCACTGGTAACAGACTGACCTCCTCAGGTAAAACAGTCAACACCTCCAACAGAAATCTTACCTACAGACTTATACCACTGGTAACAGACTTACCTCCTCAGGTAAAACAGTCAACACCTTCAACAGAAATCTTACCTACAGACTTGTACCACTGGTAACAGACTTACCTCCTCAGGTAAAACAGTCAACACCTCCAACAGAAATCTCACACACAGACTTGTACCACTAGTAACAGACTTACCTCCTCAGGTAAAACAGTCAACACCTCCAACAGAAATCTCACACACAGACTTGTACCACTAGTAACAGACTGACCTCCTCAGGTAAAACAGTCAACACCTCCAACAGAAATCTTACATACAGACTTGTACCACTAGTAACAGACTTACCTCCTCAGGTAAAACAGTCAACACCTCCAACAGAAATCTCACACACAGACTTATACCACTGGTAACAGACTTACCTCCTCAGGTAAAACAGTCAACACCTCCAACAGAAATCTCACACACAGACTTGTACCACTGGTAACAGACTTACCTCCTCAGGTAAAACAGTCAACACCTCCAACAGAAATCTCACACACAGACTTGTACCACTAGTAACAGACTTACCTCCTCAGGTAAAACAGTCAACACCTCCAACAGAAATCTTACATACAGACTTGTACCACTTGTAACAGACTTACCTCCTCAGGTAAAACAGTCAACACCTCCAACAGAAATCTTACATACAGACTTGTACCACTGGTAACAGACTTACCTCCTCAGGTAAAACAGTCAACACCTCCAACAGAAATCTTACATACAGACTTGTACCACTTGTAACAGACTTACCTCCTCAGGTAAAACAGTCAACACCTCCAACAGAAATCTCACACACAGACTTGTACCACTAGTAACAGACTTACCTCCTCAGGTAAAACAGTCAACACCTCCATAGAAATCTTACATACAGACTTGTACCACTAGTAACAGACTTACCTCCTCAGGTAAAACAGTCAACACCTCCAACAGAAATCTTACACACAGACTTGTACCACTGGTAACAGACTGACCTCCTCAGGTAAAACAGTCAACACCTCCAACAGAAATCTTACACACAGACTTGTACCACTGGTAACAGACTGACCTCCTCAGGTAAAACAGTCAACACCTCCAACAGAAATCTTACATACAGACTTGTACCACTGGTAACAGACTTACCTCCTCAGGTAAAACAGTCAACACCTCCAACAGAAATCTTACCTACAGACTTATACCACTAGTAACAGACTTACCTCCTCAGGTAAAACAGTCAACACCTCCAACAGAAATCTTACATACAGACTTGTACCACTGGTAACAGACTTACCTCCTCAGGTAAAACAGTCAACACCTCCAACAGAAATCTTACCTACAGACTTATACCACTAGTAACAGACTTACCTCCTCAGGTAAAACAGTCAACACCTCCAACAGAAATCTTACCTACAGACTTATACCACTAGTAACAGACTTACCTCCTCAGGTAAAACAGTCAAAACCTCCAACAGAAATGGTAGCTGGTGTACATTAGTGCCAAACCTACAGAAAATCATAGACACAAATTAAAACATGCCCACTGTATCCACATGGCATCATCAAGGTTATGCAATAATTATCAAAAGTTGAGAAATTAAATTAATTGAATATCCCAGAGTGATTTTGGTGCCCACCATCGATGATTTCCATATGTTTTTAAAAAGTTGGATCTTTTCCCTTTTATCTATGTATTCAATCTTATATGAAATTTGAGCATTTCTCTTTAAAAGTAATGATATTTGAAAGAAGGTCTCCTGTATACTATCGCTATCGGCCAAATTGTTTTTCGTATTAGCTCAAAAACTGGACAATGCACAACACAGAACCAAGGGGAGTCTGCATATGAAATTTCAGAAAGATTCATCCAGTACTTCTCATGGAATAGTGATCACAAGAAATGTTTAAGGACAGACGGATGATGGATGGACCACAGACCCAGGGCAATTTTAAATAGCTCACCATCTGATGTTATTACATAATGCATTTGATTTTCCTTAACTATACGCATAAGCTATATTTTGAACCATTTACTGGTGAAATGAACTATTGCACAGCTAAAATGACTATTGCACGGTCACGTGCAAACTATTGCACGGTCACGTGCGAACTATTGAACACCGCATGACGTTTCCTACCCTTTCAAGCGTCAAAGTCAGTCAGATGTCAATGCAACCAGACAACAACAGACTGGTGATTTCTACAGAAAAGTTTAGATTTGGAGTCGCCAATGGATACGGATTAATATTTTTGTGGTTATTACTCAGATAATCGAATATTTACTTTTGATTTTATTTACATACAATGTACCAGAGTTCACAGTATAAATTATAAAATTGATCTATTATTATTCAAAAACATGTTAATAAAATAAACAATTTCAGTGATTCAAAGTAAGTTTTAGTGATTATGTAATAAGACAAGTATATCATGGGTGTCTGTGCAATAGTCCAGAATATTTTACCTTCGGTACTGGCAATCGACCGATGTTCTATTGCACTCGGCCTTCAGCCTCGTGCAATAGAACATCGGTTGATTACCAGTACCTCGTGTCAAATATTCTGGACTATTGCACAGACACCCATGATATAATTGTATAATAGTGGGCTAAATATTTTAATGCACACATTATTTGTTGATGGTAAGTGAGATTCTTACAATGTACATAAACTGTACAAACTTATTCAAATGTGTGTTTTAATCTAGAAGCTGAACATTCTAAATTGTCCCTTCTCGCCATTATCCAGATATCATTCTTGATACTTCCATCTTCCACACACACAGACACACAAACGTAATGTGTCCACATATAGTGGTCCCTTTAGTCCTACCGTTGTACAAGCTCTAGTGTAGCATCCTTCCAGGAAGCCATCTGTAGTGCTAGGTCAGCTAGGGCCAGACTGAGCTATAGAAAACAAACAAATCAACATGTAATGTACTAGGTCAGCTAGGGCCAGACTGAGCTATAGAAAACAAACAAATCAACATGTAATGTACAATATCAAACTCATGTGGGATAAGGCGGAATCTACTTCAAAGATCATCTTCTGACCTGCATGATATGTGGACATATGATAATGATGAGATACAGAACCCATCTGCAGTGAGCTTGAATGTAGGAAACTCATCTGGGTAGGAAATTTAGTTGTATTAATCATTGTGTACATCTGACCTCAAACCTTTTAAACTTACCTGTGTAACAATGTGTCTATATACATATTTTGTGACCTCTAACCCGGAGAACTTACCTGTGTGACAATGATTGCCTGTGTTTCCCCAGAAATCTTTCCAGCATGCTCCAGCAGGGAATCTTTCAAATACTATGGTGAAACAAAAGAACTGATTAAATAGGGCAATCATTGCAGTATTTCACATACAGAGATCGGTAAATAATCAGCATATTAGAATCATCACCTGAGGGAAAGCCACAAGCTGGTAATGTATCAGGAAGAGACATTGTAAAATGATAAATTGACATTGAATCAAATCACAGAGGGATGGTACATGGGAATCATATCACAGAGGGATGGTACATGGGAATCATATCACAGAGGGATGGTACATGGGAATCATATCACAGAGGGATGGTAAATGGGAATCACATCACAGAGGGATGGTAAATGGGAATCACATCACAGAGGGATGGTAAATGGGAATCATATCACAGAGGGATGGTAAATGGTAATCATATCACAGAGGGATGGTAAATGGGAATAACATCACAGAGGGATGGTAAATATGAATAACATCACAGAGGGATGGTACATGGGAATCAAATCACAGAGGGATGGTACATGGGAATCATATCACAGAGGGATGGTAAATATGAATAACATCACAGAGGGATGGTACATGGGAATCACATCACAGAGGAGATGGTACATGGGAATCACATCACAGAGGGATGGTACATGGGAATCACATCACAGAGGAGATGGTACATGGGAATCACATCACAGAGGGATGGTACATTGGAATCACATCACAGAGGAGATGGTACATGGGAATCACATCACAGAGGGTTGTAATATGACTTGAGTGTATGCTTTATTCTCATTGGCCCACTTCATGTTTTCCTCTCCAGCACCTGTTTGTGAGTAGACCTGTTCGTGCTAAAAATAACTTGACTGGGAAATTCCCTTCACATTACCGACCGGTTTGTGCTATTTTTAGCACGAACAGGTCTGCAATCTTTGCTTCCCTGTTGTCCAATCGCGCAACGCGTTAGTTTTGACAACAGCCAATCAGAATGCTTGATACAAGCGATCGTTTGGAATCACTTTGTTTACAATATGGCAGACGGTCAACCCACAGAACGTTTTGCTACAATAAACGAAGAAGAACTTAATGATCTATTGAAGAAAAAAGATGCAAAGAACACACGCAAGAACACTGCTGGCGCTGCAAAATTATTTAGGCAATATTTGGGTGCCAAAGGTCAGTCAGTTACTGATTATAAATGTTGTTTTTGCAAATGGTTCTATTATTAAACTGTTGAATTGTTAACTTCTTAATTGTTATTCATTTGGTCATATTACAAAGCAGTTATTGCATTTTGTTTTCGGTGTACACGAGACTATACGGACCTGGGCAAGAGTTTGTTCACCTCGGCCTTCGGCCTCGATGAACAAACTCTTGCACAGGTCCATATAGTCTCGTGTACACCGAAAACAAAATGCAATAATTGTATAATGGTAAATGGGAATCACATCACAGAGGGATGGTACATGGGAATCACGTCACAGAGGGATGGTACATTGGAATCACATCGCAGAGGGATAGTACATGGGAATCACATCACAGAAGGTTGGTACATTGGAATCACATCGCAGAGGGATGGTACATTGGAATCTCATTGCAGAGGGATGGTACATGGGGAATCACATCACAGAGGGATGGTACATGGGAATCACATCACAGAGGGGTGGTACATTGGAATCACATCACAGAGGGGTGGTACATTGGAATCACATTGCAGAGGGATGGTACATTGGAATCACATCGCAGAGGGATAGTACATGGGGAATCTTGCCATCTACTCTGTACTGTGTTGTAATGGCTGATTGGATATTCTCTCAGGCCAATGTAAAACATTACAGAGAAAATGCTGACAGGCAGCTGCTGACAGATAGTGTATGTTGTACTAAGACAAAAACTCCCACATCTTTGCTTTTTCAAAGTGCAAGCTTGAAGTATACTACTGGAAATTAAAGACTTAAAGGAAACAAAAACAAAACTGCAAAATTAATGATGATTTTTTAACTTTTCAAACAGAGGATTGATTTTTGGAAAGTAAACTTCGAGCATAACATAGCCTACTTGGCCATTTGGAAATGTCATGTATAGAAAACGAGACTAGGGGGTTAATACTAGACCAGGAAGTGGTACTTACAGTATGGGAATCAGCAGGTAGTTCATGGAAAGAATACTGTATCTGAAAATTAGAAGTGACATTGTAGTACAAATGATAAAGTGACATTTAATACAAATGACTTCATTGATCATCATCAAAGAGGAGGAGCACTACTAATAAACTATTCAATCAAATAGAAGTATTTCTGTGAAAAGGAAAACACTGCCCAGCATGCACTATCTACTGTAAGTAAACTATAAGGTCAAAAATAAATATGTATGTTTCAGGTAACATGCCTGAACAAAAAATAGGGTAGGTCGGAAGGCAAATTATTATAATTATTAATTTATATTTGGTAATTGATAATATGCTTCATTTCTTTAATGCATTTCCACACATTTCAGTGGTTATTAGGTTATCAAGAATAAGGTCAGACTCCCAGGACAGGAAGGGGGTACATTTTATTGAGTTGCTGTGATAAATTAATCTTAGTTACATGATGGTGATAAAATTGATAGGGTCGGCAGTAAAAACACACATATTTTTGCTTTTCCTTATTGTGATAATGTATTGTAATATTCAAATCTGTATACATACTACACTGTACCCAATCTATTGTATGGTTTCAATAATTGTACAGACAAAGTAAAAAGTTAGATAATAACATCAGTAACAACACACTAGCAGTTATAAACATTTCCTTACAGTTACTACATGTATTTCCAATTACAAACTAATTATCCATTATGGTTTTACATCAATGGTCCATCACTACTGTACAAGTTAAGATTTACCCAGAGTTCTCTTTAAAAACCTGATGCTGGCAAAAGTAGCCTGTTATTCACCAATTTTGAACTGGCTATTTTTTGGAATTTTATATATATCAACATCACCGAATGTGAAAATTAAACCAGCTATTCTTTCGAAGTCAACCAATTATTGCAAAACTAAGTGAGAACACTGTTACCCCCCTAATAACATGATGAACAAAGGTGACAGTCTGAGCTTATCCATACCTCAGGGGAGTACTGTCTGAGCTTATCCATACCTCAGGGGAGTACTGTCTGAGCTTATCCATACCTCAGGGGAGTACTGTCTGAGCTTATCCATACCTCAGGGGAGTACTGTCTGAGCTTATCCATACCTCAGGGGAGTACTGTCTGAGCTTATCCATACCTCAGGGGAGTACTGTCTGAGCTTATCCATACCTCAGGGGAGTACTGTAACTTACTTTGGTTCTCATGGTCTGTGCAGCAAAGTAACAGGACTCGAGTGTATGTTGTTGTCGTAGTAACTGGTCTGATATCTGCCAGGCACACACCTGTGAACATATCAAAAATAATATGTACAATACACTTCAGAAAACCAAAACGTGTATGCACAGTTCAAGATTGGCTAAGCAGTGAGAGCCATTTAGCAACACATGTGTGGAAAGTATGGGAAAATTGATTCTAAGCTATATGTTACATGACACATGGACAGGGCAATCACCATAGGGTGTCCAAAACCTAGTGGCAGGGCCCTACTAATGTGTGCACTTGTATTAATATGTATGTGTTTGCTATTTGATTACTATTGGCATCAGAATATAATACTGAATGGAGAACAGTGGAAATGTAGTGTTTTGTAAACAGCAAAGTCCATGTATTGATAGGAAGACAGTTATCATAAATACATGAAGTTTCAAGAGGAAAGTATACCACATGAAAATACACCCTTTCTTTTGTTTGTTTGCTTGTTATACATGTAATCATTAGTGGATATTATTGTCACCAATTTACATTTGTGATGTCAACTTTTGTATGATCTCATTGAGTTTGTAATTGTGACTTCTCACGCTTTGTAATGTACTCCAACCAGCCTGCAACTGCACAGTGCTGATGCCTTATTTTTTATTTTTTTTGGTGAAAACATTTTATTGTGTTTTTAAGAAAGAACAAAACAAAACATAGAAATTCATCTTTCAATCAAACTTGTATACAGTCAGTAAAACATTCTTCTTTTCACAAATCTTTTCATCACTATAACATTTATCTGTCCCTTTCATTCATGCACTAAAATTAGCTTTCTTACACAAATATTAAAACAAAAACATTCTGTCTTAAACATGTTTTAGTTAATCCTATCTAACACCATATTAAAGAAGTAATCTTCAAGAATATCACCACGCTGATGCCTTATTGTTTATTACACAATGCAAGGTTGAAACCTCACCATTAACTGATAGTACGGTACCATTTGAAGAATGTAAAAGAAATAATTAATGCTAACAATTATTCATGATTCTATTAATTTGAAACCTTATTTTGATAATCACAACAAGCAGGCAGATTAGTGAAAATATTTCTGATATGACTATTGGTTGATAGTGTTGATATAATAATCTAGATCAATTCAAATTCTGAGATGTCCATCATGCATGACCTCAAGTTCTTGAAATTAAATCACTTTTTGTCAAGCCCATGTAAATAAAGATACAAAGTCATATGAGTTTTATAATCCTCTGCAGACTGTACATGCTTCATTGAAATTGTTACTATTGCACAGGATGAACATCATTTTCCCTATTAAACAACTACCCGGTAATTTGACTGATATAGCAGAATATGTTAATCAAATAGAATGACCCTTTGGCCCCTTATTACGAGGACATGAATGACTGACTTAAGTAACTCCTTATGTAATGTAGTATTCCAGGACATACATTGTACTTACAATTAAACATTAATATTTTTTGTAAATTTTATGATAAGTTCATAAAGTTTTATGCTGATTCCAATGGAGGTTGAACTTACAAGATCTCATTTTCTAGAAAAAAATACATAACTTTTCAAGTGCATACATATAGCTATTTGTGCTTCATGAAAGGCATGGAATTTTAGTTACCATCAATCTTTATTTCCCCCATACGGATACAGAGATAGTTTTACATGAAAATTGATAAAATTGTTCAAATTTAATGACCAGGCTTCGAATTTAACATTTTATGTCACTTGCTAAAATCAGCAAGTGCCCTAAATTTTTACTTGTTAACTTCTGACTTGCTATTAAATCTCAATATTCAAATAATGTGTTTTTTATGAAAAAAAAAGATTTATCTTGTGTATTTCTTCGCCTCATGCATTATGAAAATTTTGTATTACGAACAACATTAGTTTGATTAAGTAGTTCTGTAATTGTAAGTTTACATCTGATGCAGCCACTTGCTGAAAAAGGAAATACATGCATGTTATTTTACTTGCTATTCCAGATATATCTATACTTGCAAATAACAAGCAGTATGGTGTTAAATTAGAGGCCTGATGATTTAAGAAACTGAATGCACGCTGCGTTTTCACATTCCGAATTAATAGTTCATATGGTACGCGTGGGCTGCTTGTCTGAGGAAAAGTGCACTTTTCAGGAAAAACTATTGTCTACTGGAGGGACAGTCTAATTGGAATTTGGAGTCGACTGGAACCAGGAATAGTGGTTTAGAACACACCTATTTCATATTCCTATCGACGTTGGACAGTAAGACATAGCAATAATCAAAATGACCGGCATTCAAGCTATACGTTGATGAACAATCTACTCCAGCGTGGAGAAAAGTCTAAGATTTCCTCGTGATCAACGAAACAAACCTACCGATCGTTGAAGTTCCCCCAGCCATACCGATGCCTGTTCCTTTCCAGCTTTGTCTGGATTGTTGTAAAGAGCTTGCAAAGCTTGTAAGACTGTTTCAATAGGGGGCTCACTTTCCATCTTTTGTTATTTGTAAATAACTCTAATGCGGATCTCAATCAGTCAGCTTCGCCAGCCGGGTTTTTACCGGAAGTGGTGTCTGAAGGTTCGTCTGTTGTCCGCAGTGAATATTTAAGTTTTACTTTAAATTAGTTAGGCCTAACGTATATTGAGTCATTCAAGTCAGTCTTTCAAATTAATTTAAAAATAACTTCTATTTACTTTTTGTGTGTGTTTTTTTTATATTCCCGTTAGGAAACACATTTTTGGCGAAACAAAATTTAGTAGGTGCATTCGATTACAACACCTCATCATACAAAAGATATACGCTGTTTGGTGTCTTACCTATAGGCCTATAGGGCATCGCAAAGACACTACACATATATAGTCCAGTCATTTCATGGCAAACAATAGCGTTAAGGTCAAACTTATTGCAAAAGAATTAATTTATGTTTTTATACAAAGTTGAATATCTATATTTCTGCATTCTAAATGTCCCAGAAGATCATTGAGGTGGAACATTGGAATTTGAAAAAAAAAACAGTGTAAAATTTTTACCCATGCTGGTTGACCTAGATTCTACATTGTAAAGAATGATGGGGGTAAAATGGGGGTAGGGGTATCAAAAACACGACTTAATATAGTAAAAGAAATATATGTCAACGAATCATATATATTATGAGAGATGAAATGTCAAACTTTTATTCAAAATCAGTTTCAAAACTTTGTTGACAATGTATGATGTTATTGTGACGTCATAATTATCTCCCTTGAGAGAAAAATAAGTATTTTTTTCGATTTTTGATTGAACTCTTTATAAAAAAAATAACAAAAAAAAAAAGTTATCAATTTAAGGATTTCTAAAATTGGCATATAATCCAGACTTAATTTCTATAAATAAAAATTAGCTAAGTCAGATCACGATATCAATTTAAGTCGGATTTATTTCATCTGACATACCAACTACACCATTGAAAAGACATCTAAATTAATTTAGCCTAAAAGATCACCCATATATAGAAACAATATGTGTGTGGCAGTCATGCTGTGTATAGTATGGTTATTAAAGAAAAGAGGGGAATGAGGATTAGAAAGCGTAGAGTAAAAGTTAATGCTACTGTTTTAGTTGGATTTAAAATAATTTGACATTCATCGATCAGCCCAAGCAGGGATTCATGAAATATCATCATTTAGTATATCAGAACATCATCATTATCTGCAATAACATATAAAGAAGTATCAACTGCAAACAAATAAATATAAGAAGTTACATCAGCTGTTATATCAATAAATGATAGAAATAAAAAGGCCCAAAGAACAGATCCTTGAGGAACTCTTGCAGATATGGATCAGGTATTTGATTGGTATCCATCATGTAGTATATCAGAACATCATCACTATCTGCAATAACATATAAAGAAGTATCAACTGCAAAGAAATTAATATAAGAAGTGTTACATCAGCTGTTATATCAATAAATGATAGAAATAAAAAGGGCCAAAGAACAGATCCTTGAGGAACTCTTGCAGATATGGATCAAGTATTTGATTGGTATCCATCATTTAGTATATCAGAACATCATCACTATCTGCAATAACATATAAAGAAGTATCAACTGCAAAGAAATGAATATAAGAAGTGTTACATCAGCTGTTATATCAATAAATGATAGAAATAAAAAGGGCCAAAGAACAGATCCTTGAGGAATTCTTGTAGATATGGATCAAGTATTTGATTGGTATCCATCATTTAGTATATCAGAACATCATCACTATCTGCAATAACATATAAAGAAGTACCCAACCCTGTCAATATGCTTTATATAATTCGATTAAGGAAATTTTATTTTTCAAGTAATGAAATTTAATGATTACTTTTCATTTATTGAATCTAAAATATAATATCTAATGATCATTTTCTATTACTTAAAGCTGTAATACATGAGAATATTTTGTTAATTTCATTTAATACTGGCTAAGTATCATATCTACAAATTAAATGATTTTGACATTCTTAGTCGAAACATACTATAACTTAAACTTCAAAGGATTTACTATATAAACACCTTTCTTTCAAGTTACCAGTTTCGACTTAGATTAGTTACCATGAGTTGATTTACCTGTGTAATTAACCTGTACAACATTTCTGCTAAAGACTATAACTCAATATCATCACAACGGGGACTTCCCCGAACACCAACTCTGCTTATAAAAACATGTTTATTTAGGTGGTCAGTTGTGATGATAGTGAGTTATAGTCTATAGCAGAAATGTTGTACAGGTAAATTACACATGCAGGTAAATCAACCTCTGGTAACTAATCAGATACTCAATAACTAATGATATTTGCAAACAAATAACTGATAAATAGGTACTGCATAAAACAGTTGCACATTAAGGAAAATAAGCATATGTTACACCTTCATTTAGCTATTTGTAAATTATCATATATTGATTGATATGTATATAAGTTTCAGATTTGTGTAAATTATTGTCATTATATTGATTTATACCTTCTTTCAGATCATATGAATATTGTCATATATTAGTCTAACTTGTACCTTCTTTCAGGTTTGTGTAAAATGTCATATATTTAATTTCAAAATATTTTATTGTTTATACAAGACATATAAACAAGTACTACAAAGAAATAGTATACAAATGTATCAATAAAATGATTAGAAAGCAGGTTTAGGCTGAGCCTATACAAGTCTTTTCAAACAAAGATAACCAGTATTCTTTATATATATATTTACACTGACAAATCAATAGTTTTTAGAACTACCTTTAGTTATTAAAATATGAATTACTTATACATCTTGAATCGTGTAGTGCTTTATTGAATTTCTTTCATTTGACATACCAACTATACCATTCAAAAATATCTAAATAACTTAGCCTAAAAGATTACCATATATAGAAACAATATGGTCATGCTGCGTTATAGAATGGTTATTAACGAAAAGAGTAGGATGTGGATTTGAAAGCTTAGAGTAAAAGTAAATGCTACTGTTTTAGTTGGATTTAAAATGATTTGCCATTCATTGATTAGCCCAACAGGGATTGATTAAAGATCATCATTTAGTATATCAGCATGTGTATTAAGGGCTTCACCACTATCTACAATAACATATAGAGAAGTATCAACTGCAAACAAGGTTGCGTCAGCTGTTATATCAATACATGATAGAAATAAAAAGGTCCAAAGAACAGATCCTTGAGGAACTCCTGCAGACATAGATTAAAGGGGCATCCCGCGAAAGTAAGCTTTTTTTCATATTTTTTTTTTTCAAAATATTACATACACATATCCAGTGGGTATTCTTATGGACTACAACGATCAGATTTTGCTGATATATATTCATAAAATAAATCATTTCAAAATAACTAGTGGAATTCTAAAACGTCTAGCCAGACATTCTGATTTGGGATTTCCACCTACCAACGCATGCGCAACCTAGCGCCGTTTCCATTGTAAACACTCTATATTGTATTACCGCTACACCTCTATAAGGCCTAACTATACTAAGCGAAAAGTTGCCGAATGGTCAAAATATGACGCAAGACTGCGTTACGGAATCACATTGAAAGATGGGAAGTATTCAAAGGAGAAACTACCTGCTCTATTGTGTGTATGTTACATATTTCTTCTTAGTAACGGTAACATGCACAAATAAAGCTTTGATTTGGTTTTGAGACTACCCAAGGGGAAACTGTTTCAGTCTTCTGTTGCATAAAATGCGTGTGTAATATTACACTTAAAAGTGGGTTTTTATAATATTCCCTTTATAAGATCTTATGTTCCAGTAAAACAGTATGAGCTAATTATATTGCTGGATAGAAAGACATTTTCAAATACAATATATACCATAGCAGAAAAAGTCGTTTGATTACGTTGTAAAACGGGACGTGCGACCGATGTACATACGGCTTCAATTTGGACAAAAGGAATGAAAAAAAATATGTTTTCACGCGTAAAATAAAGTGATATTCATACTTAATCTATAAATTAGTGAAGGTACAAATATCATTGGGTTACGACCCCGGTATTGAATTTGATACGAAAATATATACATAACGCGGATTTAAAAAAAACCCACCAAAACAACAAAGTTATACAACATATACCTATAACTATATTCCATTCCTGCAGGTTTTTTTTAAAGGCACCGTCCCTTTACAAGACGACAAAAAAGATGTAAAAAGAAAGCGGAATTATCATAACATATTCATAACGGGTAGTTATAATTAAGTATTTCCAAAGTTCCAAATCTGATATACACGTAGTCATGCTAAGAGTCAACTTCGCAAGCCAAGGGTGTACAATACGCTTCTCTCCTTTTCACACACAACTTCGCAAGCCAAGGGTAGCGTATTGTACACCATTGGCTTGCGAAGTTGGCTAAGAGTATGGTGCGTTATATGAGTGTATGGACTTAAATGTTCGCATTCCGTGATACGTGTTAACGTGTGAAGACGCTGAACGTTCGATAGATTTTAAATGAATATGAATGTACATTGTATATATATAGTCTGAAAAAAAATCCTCAATACATTGAGTTGTAAAAAAAATCGCAAACATTTCATGTCATTTTATTTTCGTACTTTTCAATGCATGCTACATACATTTTATGAAATCATCTGAAAAGTTGGGTTCGTAAATATTACCTTTTACATAAATTAAGGTTTGTACCATGGCCGTATTCCGTACCCATGTGTACCGGCCTCGGTCAGGTAAATATAATATAGATAATTACTGGTGTCGATATATGGTACCGATATGCCGACAATTATTCTTCATTTGAATATCGGTATGTGTGCAATTGATGTCTATTTTTAATGTGAATGTGATTCAATAAGTTTATACACGGACTTTGTCTCTGTTTCATCAGCCGTATACATGTACATTACGCGTCCCCTCCCGTATGGCCCCTTCCGTCAAACCGATCAGGGAAATTGCGGCACACCTGTCACACTGCGTCATCCCCGCTATTTTTATCTGGGCTTTCCCGAGGAATGCGATTTTGCAAGTGGTCATTATAGACATTTTGAGTGGACTTTGAATATGGGAATAACAGGAAAGTATAATTAGTAGTGCAGACGCCATGTATATTCAAGAACAGGCATTTAGGCTTTCGCGGGATGCCCCTTTAAGTATTTGATTGGTATCCATCAATTATTTCCCTTTGGTTTTCCGGCAGATCACTCGAATAATATTCCTTTTAAAATCATTATTGTAGAGTTGATACAAAAAACCTACATGTCAAACCCTGTCAAATGCCTTGTTTATATCACAGAATATATATTAGTTAAACTTGTACAGATTTGTGTTTAATTTGTGTGACATCAGTTTAATATTATCTGTTATTAAGTATAGTTGAATTTTTACTAAACCATTAAATGAAGATGACATATAAAATATGTCATCTTCATTTAATGGTTTTCAGTTAAAAATCCTGATGTCTAATAATGTGCTGTATTAAACATGTATTATTATAACATGTATGAATAGAAACTTTATTTTATTACCAATATGCTTTTAAAATTTCGATTTATTTTCAAGTAATGTAATTTAATTATTATTTTCCATTTATTAAATTTTTAAATGATAATATTTAATAATCATTTTCTATTACTTAAAGCTGTATTATATGAAAATATTTTATTAATTTCATTACTGACTGAAGTATTATATCTACAAATTAAATGAGTTGACATTCTTAGTTGAAACAGACTATAACTTAAACTTCAAAGGATTTCCTATATAAACACCTTTCTTTCAAGTTACCAGAGTTGGTGTTCGGGGAATGAGCCATCACAACTGACCACCTAAATAAACATGTTTTTATTGCAGGGTTGGTATTCGGGGAAGTCCCCCGTCTGAATAGTGAGATGATATTTTAGTATTTAGGACTAATAGCGAGGCAGTCTTAATACTGAGGTGGTATTAATAGTGAAGCTAAAAATACAAAGATATATAGAAGACTTTTTTCGAGACTGAAATGAAGTTGTCTTAATAGCGAGGTGGTCTTAATTCTGAGGTGGTTTTTAAGCGAGGTTTCACTGAACGTATATTTGTGCTTGGGTAGATAACATGATTTTTTTAATGGCGGTTCATGTAACTTTTTTGTGAGCTAAAATGATATTTTATGCGCATTTGAAGTTCCAATATACCAGAGACGTATACGTATATAATGCTAGATATCCCAATCCCACATAACCGGTATACGTCCCTGCTATACTAAAGGAGAAATAGGCAAACTTGTCATTTAAACTACTTTTTATCGAAATGGTAAAATATTAATCTGTTTAGTGGTTTGTTATCTAGGCCGGTTGCGTGCCTGCAGTTCGTTACCAAGTTCTATCTTGGACCCAGTCAATGTTGAAACAGTAATGGCGGTATATAATATACACGGTACATAATATACACATTTTCGTAGTACACGATTTGAAAATATACAGAACTAGTTTAATTTTACTTATGAATTCATAAATTAAAGGATTTTTACGCTCCTGACCCTTCTGCTTCTACATTAGTTTAGAAATTTTGGATTCCTACCTTTTGGCCTCTAGCATCACTGAAGGGTCCTAGGAGGACGAAACAGCTGTATGATGCAGTTCAATTCATTTTTTCGGCATACTGTATCTATTACTTAATTTAAGAGGTGCAGCATATGTGTGTGTTACGTCATTTTCATGGGTGGGGCTAATGTTTTGATATTTTTCACGAGTGCGCATCACAAGTGAAACATATCGAAATATTAGCCACACGAGTGAAATATATCTCGTATTACTGAAGACACTGTTAGATATTCTGTTGATTACATTTTTGTTGCAAAACATCAAATATCAAGTTGAAAATACTAGGTGTAGATACTTTTGACACTAACACGTCTAGACACTTCGATTGGACAAAATATAGCCCTCTCTGATAATATTTCAATAAAATGTGAAAACTCGTCACTAACTTCTTTTGATCACTAATTTATTGAAGAATGTATTTGTCTACATATTTTAAATACGTATGACATATCATTGAAATAATGTAAAATATCTTGAAAACGTCCCGTCATCAACGCAGATCATTACGCAATGTTGATAACCACTAGACGCTATGAAGCATATGCCTTGGTAAACCCTGAAGTCTTGGTAAAACCAGTGTCTTGGTATACATGTCACTTTCTATCAATTGTACGTCACCCTGTACTTGATACCCTGTGACTGTACACTTAACCAAGTAATGCAATTTATTTTGGCATTGATCAATAAAGAAGTACAGTAGAACCCTAGCTTATGCAGCTAGGCCCAAACTTATGCAGCTTGGTCACTGATTACCTTTATTCTTTAGTTATCCTTCCTCTTCGACTGACAGAACAAGAGAGAGTTTTCCAGCTGATGAATCCTGTACTTATATACTTTGCCAGCCAATGAGAGGCCTTCTTTTATTAGCTAATCAGAAACATTCTTACTCCTGATCTATAAATAAATTACTCAAAACAACTACATACCATTTATCATTTATTGAACCATATAATTAACAAAGAATCAACCACTTCATTACCCACTGCTCCCGCATTTCACATTCAGTAAAATAACAAAAAATTGTCTGTATTCCTGGTTCACGTACACTACCTGTCTGTATTCCTGGTTCACGTACACTACCTGTCTGTATTCCTGGTTCACGTACACTACCTGTCTGTATTCCTGGTTCACGTACACTACCTGTCTGTATTCCTGGTTCACGTACACTTACGGATTGTCCGGCAACATTTACAACAGGTGCAAAATCCTGAATAACGTTGGGCCTCTTTGGGGTAAATATATGATTCGGTCGACATGATTTTCTCACAGTAACCATTTCTGACACCTTTGAGGTCTTTGCTTGCGGTTCTGGTTCGTCCTCTGATATCTCCCCAAGGATATCTAACACATTCACTGGATCGAGTCTATCTAACGAGTCTTTTCCTACTGGATACTTCCGCTCCTTGTGTCTCTTTAGGCAAACATTCTTCTCTGTATTACAAAGTTACAATCTTCAGTATTTAATACTGAAAATATGAAATACTCATGCAGTATCAACCTATATAGCAACTGTTTCTAGTTATGGAAAACAGTTAGAAGCATTATATTTGCATTAAAAGTATTATACATTTGCATGTAGTACGAAAATACCCGGACGAAAATTCCCAGGTACGAAAATGTGTGCAGTACGAAAATGTTTCAGTACGAAAATTCCCGTGACCGGTTGGAGCTCTAGCCGGTTCCAATCATTAATGGCTGTATGTTTGCTTTGACACTAATGACACAGTAGCCCCTGTATCTCTCGGGAACTTATCCTGGACTCCATTGATATCCAAGGGTACACAAAGCCCTGCCTCTGCACCTTTACATCCTTGTATACATTTCAAGTGACAAGCATTTGGTGTTTTATCATTTGTGTTCTTTTCCAAAGTTGCCAAATTTGGATATTTCCTCTTCATGTGAACCTTTTTCCTTACAGAAGTAGCACTGGATACTGTAACGTCCTTTATGTGCATCAGATGTTTGCTTGTTTTGGTCCTTTTTACTATTTCCCTGTGTGTATCTCTTCCTTGATTTTAAATCATGCATTTCTTCTACAGGTTTCTTGATAGACTTCTGTAGAGATCCAAACGTTGATGTAAAATTCTCCATAGCCTCATTCCCTGGAATGTTGACTGCTTAATCCTCACATCGAAATCTGGTAAAGCGTCAATAAAGTGATCCTTTGCCATCATCTCTGCAACATCTCTTGTTATAGTTGGATATGCTAGCTATGCCAATCTTTTGATTCCTTCACCTAACTCAGGAATTGTCTCCGACGGCCCCACTCTATTTTCCTTAAGCATTGAACGATATAACTCTGTTTGATTTGTCGGAGCAAACCGTGCCTCCAGTGCTGATGTCAACAATGCGTATTGACATGGCTTGTCCTTTGACATATTCCCTAGCACTGTCTGTGCATGTCCCCCTCAATGACGCATCAATGCAAGATATAACTCTTTTTGTGCCTCAGTCTAACTATTTATATTGTTACATGCCTTAAAATGTGCATGATAATCAAGCCAGGATCCAGTGCAATCATATGTTGCTGGTTTCATATAATTTGTAACGGGCTTCTGCACCGAGGTTAACGCTTCATCCTATATCCCTTGACTCAATTTCTTTCTCCGTACGGTCACACGTTCATCGTTAAATCGTTTCCTTCTTTTAGGGTGAACCTTGTGTTACATTTCACGGACTATAGCAAGTTTTATCGTATATCTGATCCCTTTCATGTACACTATCCCTGTCTCCTGCACAACGTCTTTGAGACATTGATCCAATTCTATTACCAGGACGGATGTGTATAGGAGTATCATCAAATCTTACTGATGGACGCCGGTCTGTAACATCTACCTGAGTATCTTTAGGACTAACACTATCCCCAGAACGCCGTGTGAAAACCAGAGTCCCTAGGTCTATCACTTTCTACCTGCTCAGCACTATCCGATACAGGAGTTGAAAAAAAGTTGTAAATTGAGCCTGATACTATTTTCCTTTTAAAATGCTATTTTCTCCTCCAAATCACTTATCTCGTAATCCAACTCATCCATTGTGAACAACTGACCAAATCACTATAATGCCTTTATAATGCCTTGTTTACAAATAGAAAAATATATGAAACTTACGGTGACTGGATCCCACAACGCTTCCACCAAAAATATATGTAACGGTTGCGCCGAAAATATATAGAAAGTAATGGTCGTCTAACTGACTAGACTTATCATAGCCTAATGATTGAAACAACTATTAACAAACTACACCCGATAGATATTTTACATTTCACAATATCCCTCTAACACTAATATAAACGCCAAATATAACACTGTATCACAATATATTCGTCACCCTGTATCAACAGTTAATAGCCCCTTACTCAATCTGATTAAAATACAGATCCTCACTATTACTATCGTGTGTAGGATATGACAGCGACCAGTAAAAGGTCATGTGCAGATGACCTTTGTATTCACCAATCAAATCGCTGCTTACCAGATTCTGAAAGTGAAAAGCTAACATCGATTTGTTTCTACACTTGCCGTTAAACCAGGAAAAGAAACGAGAAACCCGAACAACCGTAAACAAAAATGGCGGCGCCCAGTTCAGCGGTCTGTACGCCAAGGCGTGTGTTCTTCTTGGACATTATCTGTTTGATTTGTAGTTTTTCGTTTTTCCAAAAGAAATAACAACTGACGGTAAAGAAATTATCACAAAATATACTAATCAAATTGTTAAATAACGCCCTGTATGATTTTCTCTTTTTCGCTTCGACCCGCCGCCATTTTTGTCCGTCTACCAAACACCGTTTACAATGTGCATTTTGATTGGCTGTTCATTTCCTAGAAATGGAAATAATAAAGGTCATCTGCACATGACCTTCTACTGGTCGCTGTCAGATCCTACACACGATAGTAATAGTGAGGATCTGTATTTTAATCAGATTGCCCCTTACTGCTACACCCGTGACTGTGTACACCATGACCACGACAAACCTTGACCAAGTCACCCTTTGCCGCGACAGTGACTGTGTACACCTTTACCGCAACACAACTTGACCAAGTCACCCTTTACTGCGACAGTGACTGTGTACAACTTTGACCGCAACATAACTTGACCAAGTCAACCTTGACTAAGACAGTGACTATGTACACCCTTGACCGCGACACACTTTGGACACGTCACCCTTTACCGCGACTACCTTTTGACCAAGTCACCCTAGACGCTATGAAGCCAATGCCTTGACAAACCCTGAAGTCTTGGTAAAGCATTCTATCAATTGTACGTCGCCCTGTACTTGATACCATGTGACTGTACACTTAACCAAGTAATACAAGTAAGTGTCACCAACGAGGCGACCAATATAAAAGTGGACACTAGCAGCAGATGCGTGAAAACGTCCCAGATGGTTTCCCCCCGTCATGGCAAGCTAATATCCCAGTCATGTTTAGGTACAGCAGATCTGTTCTCCTGGTACTTAGACCAGTGAGTCATGATATCACTAAACCGTGTTTGGTAGATTGTCAGAAATCGAATTTGGGGAAACGCTTGCGTACTAGGCGTGGAACACGGGCAGGAAAGGGTGTTGCAAGGCAAATACCAGTGATTATCGGTGCTACATCACGTGGAACCAGTGTTTGTACCCACTCGTGCATAAACACTGACAATCTCGTCAATGTAATCACATCAAATGGTCTATCCGCCTCGCACACTTTCTTGCAGGGATACATTGCACCTACAGAAGTATCGTGCATCGACACTATTGTGCATTCTCGATACGATAATTCCACACGGATTCCAATACCATCAGTATTGTACGAGAATTTACACGTCATAAAGCCAACAACAACCGGTTACCCAAAGTCGATCAATCCTCTGAATTTAGTATCCTTAAACTGCCGCTCGGTGAAGACTAAGTCATTGTCCATCAGAGATTTTATAACATCTCAGGACATTGACATTCTTGCCCTGACAGAAACCTGGTTAGGTTCAGATATCGATGACCAAGTTCTTGTTGAGCTGATACCAACTGGTTATGGATTCATCCACAATGCTAGAGACGGCAGACGTGGTGGTGGTGTGGCTGTTCTGTTTAAGAAAGGCCTAAGTGTGAAAAATCTCTCTCCTAGCCATGATGAGGTATTCACACACTTTGAGCACATGACTTGCTCTGTCATTGCCGATGATAAACAATTCAGGTTGTGCATCATTTACAGGCCTCCTCCATCTAAACAGAACGGTCTCAGAAATACTGTTTTTTTACGAGTGGTCTACCTTTTTAGACCACCAGGTTGTTGTGCCACAAGAGACAATTATCACGGGGGACCTTAATTTTCACTTGGACAATCTTTCTAATGCTGATGCTCGTCAGTTCTCAGGGCTACTTGAGTCCAGAGGTCTGATTCAGCATGTGACAGAAGCTACACACACCCGCGGCCACACACTTGATGTGGTCATAACAAGGGAAGAAAACTTTGTCATTCATTGAGCGATTTCAGTTATTGATCCATGTCTAGGTGATGTAAAGGAAAACCCCTCTGGCCCCGGTTTCATCAACGTTCCTTAACTTAAGGAAACTCCTTAACTTAGAAATCTCCATAGGAAAGCATTACAGAATTTAAGGAAAGTTCCTTAACTAAGGATTTCCCCCTTAAATTCTGTAATGCTTTCCTATGGAGTTAAGGAGTTTCCTTAAGTTAAGGAACGTTGATGAAACCAGGGCCAGGTGATCATTTTGCTATCCGAGCACCACTGAATTGTAGAAGGCAAGCTCGTATCAGGAAAAAGGTAAGCTTCCGGAAATTCCGCGAAATTTCGAAATACCAGATTTCAACAACGATATCCAGTCTTCGTCTGTCCTTCAATCTACCGAAGGTGGGGTTGATGAAATTGTTGAAGCATACACGTCTGGTATAGAAGCCCTTATTGAAAAGCATGCACCTCTACAAACAAAGGTGATCACCATGAGACCTAAATCCCCGTGGTACAATGAAAATCTGCGCGAGGAAAAACAGAATCGCAGAAGAGCAGAAAGACGTTGGCGAAGGACCATATTGGCCGTTCACCATCAGATTTATAGGGACCAATGTCGGTTAGTTGGTTCACTTCTCGTTCAATCGAAGAAGACTTATTATTCAGAAAAGATCGAAGAATGTGGTAAGGACACCAGACAGCTTTTTAGACTCACAAAAGCGCTAATGGGTCAAAAAGATGAAATCATCCTGCCAAGCTGTACATCTGACAAAGACTTGTAAAACAAGTTCAGCGATTTCTTTCTGAATAAGATCAACACGATTAGGAGAAGCATTGACGAAGCAAATTCGACAACTGACAACGATGTATCTGTCACGAGTGCTGACATTCAATTTGACGGGGAACCATTGTCAGAGCTCACTCCAACAACTCCGGATGAACTACGCAGAATCATTCAGACATCGCAATTAAAATCCTGTGAGCTTGACCCCCTTCCAACAGATCTTCTGAAAAAATGTCTTGAAGCACTGCTTCCTTTGATTACCTCAATCAAGAACAAATCATTGGTTGAGTCGAAGGTTCCATTGTATTTCAAGAAAGCACATGTAAGACCATTGCTGAAGAAGCCTGGATTGGATAAGGAGGAGTTGAAGAACTACCGTCCAGTGTCAAATTTGCCTTTTCTGTCTAAGATCTTTGAGAAGGTTGTGTCCCGGCGTTTAGAGGCCCATCTCCATGCAAACAGTCTCCATGACAACCTGCAATCGGCCTATCGCATGGGACACTCAACAGAGACGGCCCTCCTACGTGTGCATAACGACATAGTTTCTGCATTGGATAACAAGTGCAAAGCGGTGCTCGTCATGCTAGACTTGTCAGCTGCATTCGACGTCATTGACCATAGCATACTCCATAAACGTCTGGAGTATTCGTATGGAGTGACTGACGACGCCTTATGCTGGATACAGTCCTATCTAAGTGATCGGCGGCAGTGTATTGCAATCGGATCTTCTGTTTCACGTGACAGCATGCTGGATTATGGGGTTCCTCAAGGGTCGGTGTTAGGACCCCGTAAATACTGCATGTATTCAAAACCAATCGGTGAGATTTGTCATCGACATAACCTTTGTTATCACAGTTATGCTGATGACACACAGATCTACATGGTCATCAGACCACAGGACAGCTGGGACACCATATCAGAAAATCTGGAAGGTTGTCTGACAGACATCAGAAGCTGGATGGATGCCAACATGCTAAAGCTAAATCAGGAAAAGACGGAACTGATCGTCTTTTCTCCAAAGTGTAAGCAATCAACGGCTCTCCAGCTCAAGGTCGGAACAAGTAGTGTAGAGGCTGTCCCAACTGTTAAAAATCTAGGGGTGTACTTTGATAGTTCACTGAACATGGAAAAACAAGTGAATGATATTGCCAAATCCTGTTACTACCAGATCAGGAACATCGGCTGTATACGGGGCAGTTTATAACCGCCGATGCATGCAAGATTTTGGTTCATTTACTCGTTACCTCACGGCTGGACTATGGAAATGCCCTACTCTGTGGTATATCTGACAAATTGACAAGTCGCCTACAGAAGGTCCGGAACACGGCAGCAAGTCTCGTTTCTCGAGTTAGAAAGAGAGAACACATCACTCCTGTTCTGTATTCATTGCACTGGCTACCTGTGCAATACAAGTCACAATACAAAATCTTGGTATACACATACAAGGCACTGGATTGAACAGCTCCCCAGTACGTACGGGAGCTTGTTACCCTGTATCAGCCGTCACGATCACTGAGGTCGAAGACAGAATCATTGTTGTGTGTCCCAAAATCTCGTACTGTGACCTATGGAAACCGGTGTTTTGGGAAAGTTTCGGCCACGTTGTGGAATAGATTACCTTCCGCTATCCGAAAAACAAATACTCTGGCCAAATTCAAGAAACATCTGAAGACGTACCTTTTCACGTCTGCATATTAGGGACAACTTAGACGTCATGTATATACTGACATTTGTTTATCTACAGTAGATGTAGTTCGTATTTATATGCATTTTTTATATTATCACATTAGCTTAGATTGTAATAACTTCTTTATTTATGCAGTGTAAGTATCAAATTATTATCTACATGTTGTGAAGCGCTTTAGAGTAATTTTTACAAATTATATAGAGCGCTATATAAATGTTGTATATTATTATCATCATTATTAGTTTGTTCCCAGTGTGGAAAGTAATATTGCAGTCCTTTCTTCCCTTTCTCAACAGAGAAAGAAATTCGTTGCAGTATCAGTTCATTTTTGCCGCTCCGGCACCCGACTTTCGGTGTAAACAAACCACTTCCAATCCCAAAGCCCCTTGTGTTATCATATACTTAGACTTGCTTCATTTTTGGTTGAACATCATTTTGTACCCTATGGTTGCACTAGGGGCGAAGAGTCTTGTGTTATGTCATCACCGGTCCAACCAGTCACCTTACACGGTAAGTTAGGTCTTAAATTCTCAAACATGTTGTCGTTGCTCGCCTTCGTGTTTTTGACATATGCACCATTCGTACCTAGAAATGAATCGTACCATTTCCATCATCATCATTCAGCTTGCTATAGTGAATATCATGAACTCGGGCAGTGTGAATATCTTAACATTAACCCATTTTCCAATCCCTTGATGTGTCATAATCGTTTAACACCAACGGACATTATGTGTCAGATACGACCTTCTAACATCATGTCACTACCTGGTCTCATACAGAATTGTCTTTTTAATGTATTATTTAGGAAACCCAAACACGTCCTAACTAAATTGCCGCCAGGACAAAACAATTTTATTGTACATTGTACTGTTGAATGACGTCGAGATGAACCCAGGCCTATGCAACGATAGTACAAAACTTATGTGTGGCTCTTGTGACAGGACTGTAACTTGGGACCATCGAGGCATTGTTTGTGAGTCATGTGACCAGTGGTATCACATTGATTGTCAGAACATAAACACCAGGTCTTACGAAGAGTTAAATGACAGCATGGTTAGCTGGTATTGTATTCAGTGCAATAAGCCCAACTACAGCTCCATAACATTTGATGTTTTTGGCATCTCTACATCAAATCATTTTGATAGCATACTGCACACTTATATCAAAGAGGACAACCCTCCTATGCCTATCCATTCATCAACTCCGATCTTATTCTCCTGGTCTTATTCTCTTATGCTTTTACGAGAGTCTCCATGTAAATCTTTCCTTTGTTCCTATTTTGCCCCTAGTTTAATCGATTTTGAGTTCGGATTATGGTTTTGTTAACGCTTTGGTATTCTCTGATGTTTTTTTCCGACAAGAAAAAGGAAAAGTCATATAATTAAGAAACCCTAAAAGTAGTGAATATAAACGTCCAGTCTTCAAAAATAAAAAAAACTAACTAACTAACATTATTGATAGTACAAAGCCAGACAGCATCATTGGCACCAAAACATGGATAAACCCTAGCATCAAAGAATCTGAATACTTTCCACCTGAATTCAATATATATCGTAAGGATAGGAATACACATGAAGGTGGTAAGGAAGGAAGAGTTGTCCTCATTGCCATAACGAAGGGGCATTTAAGCGTAAATGTCCTAACGCCTCCCACTGACTGTGAAATTATTTGGACAAAGATTGATATTGTAGGTAACAGACCATTATATATTTATTCTTCTTATCACCCAAAAACTTCAGACACTCAAAGCGCTCATGGTTTGGACATCTCTATCAGACGAGCATCCCAAATTAAAAATGCAACCCTGATAATCGGCGACGATTTCAATCTTCCTGGTATCGACTGGAAGATAGGTACACTTGAAACCTCACACAAATCACCCCATGATATACACAAGCTTGCTAAACCTTCTCAATGATACAGCCCTAACACAGGTGGTCTCAGAACCAACCAGAGTGACCAATATGCTTGATTTGATG
Organism: Mimachlamys varia; assembly: GCA_947623455.1. Classification (NCBI taxonomy): domain Eukaryota; kingdom Metazoa; phylum Mollusca; class Bivalvia; order Pectinida; family Pectinidae; genus Mimachlamys; species Mimachlamys varia. Next base: position 58,231,063 of record OX392531.1, read on the forward strand.
ATTACTAACAACCTAAGTCAAATACAGCGTACTGACGTCATACCTGGACTATCTGACCATGACAAAGTCCTAGTTGAATTCCTCTGTACTCCCAGTAAGATCTTCCAAAAGCCTCGTAACATCATCCTTTATAAGAAAGTTTAAGGAAACGGTACAAAACATTGTAAAAGAACATATCCCACATAAAACTGCAAAATCTAGAGACGGCCAGCCATGGATCAAACCCTATAATAAGAGCCAGATAAGAAAGCGTGATCGTCTTTATAGGAAAATGAAAAAATCTGGCCATATTGAGCTCAAATCTAAATTCAAGTCCCTAAAACATCAGATCCAAAAGGAAATTAGGCAGGCTTACTGGAGATACATAGAGGAAATCATCACTCCACAGAACCCCAACACTGGCTTTCCGATGCAAAACATTTTGGACCTATATTAAACACCAAAAGATGGATCATAATGGTGTAGCTCCTTTAAAGTCGGATGGTAAATTATTCACAGACAGATGGCGGGTGTCGTCGATGAAGCAGAAGACGCTTACTCTTCCGGAACACCTGGTCTTATTCCCTTGTACTTTTGCAAGGGTCTCCATGTAAATCTTTCCTTTGTTCAAATTTTGCCCCTGGTTTAATCGATTTTGAGTTTGGATTATGATTATGTTGACGCTTCGGTATTCTCTTATTTTAATTCACAGACAACAAAACAAAAGTAGAAATTCTTAACAATCAGCTTTAATCAGTCTTAGCAAAATCAGATCCAATCACTCCAGCAGACTTCAAACAGAAATACAACATGGCAAATCACCAATATTCTACCTTAAGTAATATAAATGTAACAATTGAAGGGGTTACAAAATTACTTAAAAACTTGAATCCAGCAAAAGCTGCGGGTCCGGATAACATCAAACCCAATTTCCTGAAAGAAATGGCCATAGAAATATCACCAATTTTAACCCTTCTCTTCAAAAACTCTTTGGAATCAGGCATTGTGCCTGCTGATTGGGAGATGTTTCCCTCAAAAAAGTTACCAAGTATAACCCAGAACCCATATAGTTGTCAGTTCCATCATGACTCATGCAGACGACAACAATACATTATATCCTCTTCAACACGGTTTTAGACAATCTAGATCATGTGAAACCCAATTAATAGAATTTATTAAAGATGTTTCGAGTAATCTGAAAAAACAACAAACAAACTGGTGTTCTTATCCTTGATTTTGCTAAAGCTTTTGATAAAGTCTGTCACGACCTGCTACTCCACAAATTCCATCACTATGGTATCAGGGGGGGGGGGTTAACACTTGGATTCGAAATTTTCTGTCAGATAGAACACGATCAGTTTTACTCGACGGTGAACAATCTAACTATGTACCAGTTGTATCAGGGGTCCCCCAGGGGTCGGTCCTCGGGCCGAGTTTGTTCCTATATTATATAAACGATATGCCCCTATGTCTCAGAGCGGTCTTGACAAATTAGCAAGGAGGGAATAACTGTGGAAAATGGAATTTCACCCACAAAAGTGCAATGTCTTATCAGTCACAAAAAACAAAACCCCTCTAGAATTTAATTACTATCTACTAGGACATTGCCTAGAAAACACTGACAAATCTAAATATCTGGGTGTTACTATTCAAGAAGATCTCAAATGGAACTCGCACATTACAAATACCACAAACAAAGCAAACAAAACAGTAGGATTCAGCGCAACTTGAAAGTAAATTGTAAAAGTATACAAGAGCAAGCCTGCAAATCACTAGTGCGTCCATCTTTAGAATACGCTTGCTCTGTGTGGGAACCACACATTAAATCAGACATCTATAAACGTAGAGCAGCAAGATTTGTCATTAACCGCTTTCGCAACACCTCAAGCGTTAGTGGCATGTTATCCAATCTAAACTGGCCCAGCCTCGCAGCCAGACGCAAGGACGTCCGTCTTACTTTATGCTTAAGATCACTCACAACACAACTGCAATTAACAAAGACCTCTATACTTAACACCACAGTCCAGACAGTCCAGACACTCACACACACAATCATACCAGATTCCTCACTGTAAAACTGACTGCCGCAAATTCTCCCCCCCCCCCCTCCCCCCCACCCCCGAAGAACTGTGCCAGAATGGAATAAATTACCACCTGACTTAGTGTAAAGTTGCGTGAAAAGGAAAAGTCGACGCATCAATCTCGTTTCATCATTTTATTTCCACAATATGTGGAACATATGTAAAAACCCTAAAAAGAAACAATACAATACATTGCACAATGAAACAAAGCGTTTACAATACAATTTCTATCGTGATGTACAATCAATCTAGATCTGTGCATACGTATTTCACAAGTTTGCACACCAGTTATAATATATAATTACCATTATTCAAAATAGGAATAAGATTACATTGTAACTTTACAATTACAATGACTGACTTCATCATAATAATATAAATTACTTATATATGTACATATATATTTCATACAATTCACATTATCAATTATATTATAAAAGCACGTCTTTACATTACAGGTATATCATATACATTATTTAAAATACCTACCCCAACTATGGGTCAGGGGTTTACACACAATTGCCTCTGTATGTTGTATCTGTACTTTATCTGTGACACTGTTTTCTACGGAAAACTAGTACTTCTGTAAAAGATACATGTAAATCACAGTTTACATGGTATACAAACATAAATAATCATATAAAAAGAGCTAGCTTTATATTTGTTAGAAACAAATATACGTTAATTCACATTTCTTATAATTCTTATAAAAGTACAATTTCACATCAGAAGTTATGTTATTCTGATCATTTATCCAAATTCATGTAAATATAATAATTTAACAGAAACCAAATTATAGAATAATACTTCGTCAAAACTAAAGCCTTAATATTCTACATACCAGATCTACGAGCTGCAATATCTTGGATCATACAAGATGACCGATCCACCCTGTAGCTCTGTCTAAGAATGAATGGTAAAACCGCGTCAAAACGTAACAAAGACACGTAGACTGACCACTGACCAAAACGAGGTAAAATCTATATATAGAACATATATACCTATAGTACATGGACACGACATATACAGGTGACAGGTGACCAGAGACTCACGTGTACAACATATATACCTATAGTACATGGACACGACATATACAGGTGACAGGTGACAAGAGACTCACGTTTACAACATATTACAAACATCACAAACAAAGCAAACAAAACATTAGGATTCGGCGCAACTTGAAAGTAAATTATAAAAGTAAACAAGAGCAATAGTCCAGTTATTTTATGATTTTACCTCAAACTAATTGCAAAAGAATTTATTTTTGGTTTTTCATACAGGTTTTAGTATACATTATAACAGAAAAAAAGTCTACATTAATCAAAATTGGGGAAAATAGTTTTTTCTACCCCTAAAAAATTGGGAAAATATAAAAAATTACTTGATGGACCATTTTTTAACCCAAATATCAACATCAGGTGTAATACAGGATAGCTAAAAAGCATTGTATGACAAGCCTGTTTGTTGTACAACACAAAATCAATAACAAAACAGTTTGAATGGTTTTACGAAAAAAATTATGACACCTTGAAAATCACTAAAATGTTGTTAATTTATCAATATTTCAGCTTGTGTTGGATTTTTAAGAAAGATTACTCAATCAATCAATGTCACTATTGATTCTTGTTTTATGAAAATGTATTCACATATAGTTTGCTTATTTAAATTTCAGAAAATGATATATTTAACTTACACCTTTTAAATTATATGGCTGCTCAAAGTTTGTCTGTTGGTCTGATTTGGAGTTGATTTTAAATAAAATTGAATGATTCATCGATTTATGTGAACAATATTTCATAAATACCTTCAGCATATGCTGAAATGTGCATTAAATTATTTTCTATGCAAGTTATTCTTAGCAAAAAAAAAACATTTGACAAGATACCTCCATTATATTACTTGACATTAGGTAGATGAAAACCACATTTGGTGAAATTTGACAAGACCACTAAAATTGGCTAAGTCCACGTTTTTCAACAACAAAATTGTGAAGATATTTCTTGTTTTTTGCTGGATTTTGAAATAATTTGGCAGTAATTACCACCATGACGTAGCCTTCTGAACAAAAGTAAATTTAAATTTATGATTGATTTCAACTTTAAATAAATTGATTTTTCATATTCTGATAATGGAAATGAATGGTGGGATACTTAATTTTTAATGAAAATACAAAAGTAAAGGAATCTTTAACTTCAAATTTATCTCATGAAATCATAAGTTTTATGGTGGTTCCATTGGCAAAATTATATTTAAATCGGACAAGACATTTTCGAAAAAATATGATTTATGTTGTTCATATTGATGGACTTTGCCATTTTTGTAGTGTTCAGGCAAAAATGCACGAATTGAAGTTTTTACCGTCAGTTATTGAATATACTTTTTGAGAGAACTTGCCAAATTAATTGTTTCTTAACAATATAAACAATACACAAAAGGATATGAACTGATTTGAAGCATTTGCTTTTCTTTTTATCAAAATATTTGTTAGAGAAATACGGATATTGTTCATGTAGGCATGAAATAACATCAAATTGGTTCAACTGGTCAATTAAGAAGTGTCATATTATTTGTTTACATAAAAATATACCAATTCTTATTAATTAAAATTAGTTAATATGTTTTGGTTTCAGCAACTAAGTGTAGATTAAGTTTGTTTACAGTCAAATATTTTTATATTTTCCATTCAAAATGAGCAAAAACGTCAATATTGTTAAATTAAACAAAAAAAATAGCCATTTTGATAGTGATTTAATCGTTGATAGATTGCTTTTGGTGACAAATTTTGGTTATTCTATGCTCTACTCAATTTGGTCTTCCTATACAATTAATTTCATATGTTAATTATTGTAAAATAGCTAAATATTTCACTTCAAAAACTGTCATACATGTAATTTTTCTTTTTTCTGGACCATAAAAATGGCTAAAAAATTAATTTCCCTAATTTTGATCGATGTAGACTTTTCCCCTGTTATTGTACAAATAATAACCATTCCAAAAACCAAAAAAAAAAAAAAATTATTTTGCAATTAGTTTGAGGTAAGGCCTGTTTTTTGCTTAAATGAATGGACTACAAGCCTACAAGTCACTAGTGCGTCCATCTTTAGAATACGCTTGCTCTGTGTGGGAACCACCACGGACGTAGGAACCACACATTAAATCAGACATGTATAAACGTAGAGCAGCGAGATTTGTCACTAACCGCTTTCGCAACACCTCAAGCGTTAGTGACATGTTATCTAATCTAAACAGATGGTTTTGATTCTTATCATTGCTACTTGATGATAAGCATCAAATTGACACTATCGGAAAACTCGTCTGTACGTTTGGACCACGGACTTAGACTACGAGTTACGTAACTTGTTTTGTAATTTCCCGCGTCTAAAATGCCCTTAATAATGAGGTCGTAATGTAGGGATATGAAACTTACTCGAACGCACCCGAGCGATCCTCCCATATGATCCATGATCACGAGAAGATGCTAGCTATATAGGCTAGGCCTAGTTCTTGGATGTTTGAGACCATATCCTATTGGCCTATTAGACTGACAGCCGATTGATAAGTCATGGATGCAGACGGCCTACCACTCGTAGGTCCTGGAGTGGATTACACTAAGGTAGACGTATCAATGGACCGTAGCCTGAAACCTCAGTAAAAGGAAAATCGCAGTGTACAGTAGGGTTGTCAAGCTTGACAGTCGGTGTGACAGTATTAGATTTAAAAGTAGAAGAAAGCAATTGATTGATTACACAGGAATCGGACGTTTTATCTTTGAAGTATTAAATATTTCTAGAAATCTTATTAAAAAACAGGGTTAGACACTAACTTTATTTGGTAGCTTTAGGGAGACCACCGGTCTTCCTAATGATGGAAAGTGAGGGCCCTGACTGAAATCTGGGGGCCCAGTATCATAAAATGTGATCAGCATCTTTCAAAAGCTTTGCTTTCATATAATAAAATCTGTGTTATAAAAATCAAGGGTTTCCACTGAATCTGCTGACTGAAAATGTAACTGCACTTGACTCAATAACGTTGATGCTCATAAGGCCTAGTGAGCGCGACTAACAAAGTGTGAGTAGAAAGACGGAGAGTGGTTCTCTTGCTTGTTTTTATTTGTGGTCATATTTGTCTGTATTACATTTTGAAGACTATTGTCGCAAAACATAATTATACATCATTAAAAAAACTCAAATAAATAAAACACAGGTGTGGCCTGGCGGGCCACCAATATTTAACAATAAGGGGCCCGTAAGGTATAACTGGGGGCCTGGGGCCCCCGGTCTTACATTAGTGTCGAAGCCTGAAAAACAGGAATCTTATATAAAAAAAAAAAAACAGGTTTCTAGTTTGGCGAGTTAAGATTTAATCCACTCTCCATGAAATGTGAGTTGCTTAAAAGGTTAAATTTTACCCCTTCTGGATATATAGTACATGGAAAAGGAACGGATAGGTGTGGCTTGTACATAAATACGATCTCTGTCACTCAGCTGACGGGGCATACTTCTTTGGCTCAGTTGGTAGAGCTGTAGATTATCACGCTGGCCGGGTTCGATTCCTGCATGGTCGGGCACTCGACAGGAATTGTGTTTTTTCCCTGTTCTATTACATTGGTGCCCAACTTATTCCCACAGTGGTGGCATTGAGAGTCTCGAGTTGAGATTAAGGAAATCCCAAGAAAAACATGGGGAGTAGTATAGTACTAGTGGAAAAGGAGCAGGTAGGTGTGGCTTAATTGTACATGTACATAGTGTAACTTAAATACGTATACGGTCTCTGTCACTCAGCTAACGGAGCATGCTTCTTTGGCTTAGTTGGTAGAGCTGTAGATTATCACGCCGGAGATCCGGTTCGAATCCTGGTTGGGGCACTCGACAGGAATGTGTTTTTTCCCTGTTCTATTACAGTACATAAATAATGCTTGTGTCCGTTAAGTTAGGCGTTAACATTACTTTTATTATTACCAGGGTAATGTAACTGACAAAGGTTATGTTGGTGACAGTGTTGGCCCTGAGTATTTTATAAATAGGGTCCTTTCCTAAATAAATGGGGTCCTTCTGTATAGTTTTGTAATGTCCAGCTAGGTATATGAGGGGGAAATACTGCCTAACTGGCAAGCTAGCTTTTCCAGTCATGCGGTATAACCCGGGGCAACGGTGAGCGTGGTCAGTAGTTGGATGGGTGACCGCCTGCACGTTACATTTGGTGGCAGCGTAGTGACTCTGTGTAATCATGTAAGGCCAGTTCTCGGTGGTTTGGGAAGGTGCATTGATACATCATCATCATCATCATCATCCGGTTTAGATTATACAGGCCGTTGATTAGTTCTCTGGATGAGGGTGGGGCCTGTCCGTCTGTCGAGAGCGAAGTCTTCCTCTCCATGCCAGGCGATCCTGTGGATCGGTGCTGTCCAACCTCAGGGCTGCACGGTCCCGCGTCACAAGTTCATCCCAGGAGAGCTTTGGTCTGCCTTGACCCCATTGTGATGTACATATATGTATATGTCACTGGATATGTCAGCAAAAACACCTAGTGCCATACATCTAGCCTTCAGGTTTTGTTTTATAGAGGTATCATACAGATACTTTGTCATCATTAATTGATATCTATTCGATAAAATATGCATTCTGCATGAATAGAAGCATCTTATACCCACAAAAAATGTTGTTGATAAAAGGTGTTTCCTATGGTTTTTGTTCAATCACTTAACTTGAATAAATGGCGTTGGGTCTTCTATTAAGAAGGTAATTTAACAAAGCTTTTCTCTCAAATGCTAACTACTTGTCCTATACCACCTGGCTAATATCTCCCTATGCGAGCGTGTGTATGTATTGCGTGTGTGCTGGAAATGAATTGTGTTCTGTTTGTAGTATTGAAAACACTTTCTCTGAATGTTCCATGCGTATGACGATTTCAGGGATCGAACCCCGGCCGCCTGCATGGAAGGCCGGAGTGTTAACCACTCGACTAATCTGCCCACCCTGATATGGTACTTTCAAAATGACATAAATCTTGGCTTGTTTTTCTAAAGTTACAAATTTGATCATTGTGATCTTGAATATAAGTGAGGGACATAGTCATTAGTATAAGTATTAAGAATCAAACACATATTCAAAAATATTTGGTAGTTAAATGCTGACAAATATCTATTTTGTTTATACTGTCAAAGGAAAATGTTCAAATTTTATTTTCCACAACAGTCACATGGGATTAGTGATCTAACACAAGCGTGACACTAATTAGTTGATTGGTCATTCAGGACGACGAAACACGTATGTGTACCAGAGTCATAAAAACGATACACGTACACAAGGCAACCAACTTTATATTTATACCAATTGGACGAAAATAACCAGAATTAATGTTAATCTCCAAATTATTTTCGCATTTTACGATAGTATTAAATACGTATGTAATCGGGGCCTAATTTGAAAATTCCACATACAAGATTCCGAAAATAGGATGAAATGTAATAAATCCAACATTATTTTATTTAGTTTTCTTTAGTGTTCAAATGTATCACAGAATTGGATTAGATTTTGCTATCTAGGTCAGTGGTTGTATATATGTGGGTTGTAGAGCAAATAACCGAATAATAACTTGAAAGGAAATTCTGTATTTATATATTTTTTTGTGGGGAGGGGGTTCAATCGGAACGTCCAGGGTATATATCTGAGTTACAACAATAAACTTTTTTACTTTTTTTTTTAATATTATCATTAATGTGAGCTTTAGATATTTCATAAATTCTTCAACTTCGTCTTTGCTAGTTACCTAATACAAATAACCCCTGAGGTCATCACAGGTGTGAAATGACTTACCTGTGATATCAAAGGGATGCGCGGCGGGTAGAAGTAAAAAGATGATCGGTATATGCAATTATAATCTTATATATTATATGGTCAGTTAACACATTAGTAAAGGAATACCATAGATTGACACCCTGTCAGATTTATCAGATAATAATTAAATGTACATTGCGATACACATAATTACGCACACTATACATATATTTTGCATTCACTGGAAAAAATATGAATTTGTAAAAAAAACGTCAGTAGTGCAATCGTTGCAATGGACAGGTAAAAATTGTCACCCAGATGGAGTTTAATAAATCAGCGATATTTCTTTCTTCAAATTCCTGAATTATCACACGCAGAGATCGACACGGGAATACTATCGAAGTCCGCCTTTTCTGAGACAAATCTAAGATGGGAATGTAAAAATTGTTTGCATTTCTGAGCTGACGTAAAATAAATGAAAATAAGAACATTCGTATTAACATTTATCTACCATGATCCTGGGCAGACCTTGTAATTTAACTCGTAAAAAGACATGCTTCATATTATTATACATATTATGAATTCCCTGTCATAATTGTACCGTGTTAGTATACCCCGTGTTAATATATACATGATGTAATATATTATGTATATTTATGGGGTTCTGATTTCGTTTGTTGGTATTTAAACCGAATACATATAGAATTTACAATAACATTTTTAGATAGTTAGATTGTATTTCCCGTTTTTTCGAGTCAAAGTAACATATGTGTGTTGACAATGTTTTCTGTGCTGATGTCGCTTTCCCTGGTATGTCTACATGTCCGTCTCTGAAAGTGACGAATAATTCTGTAGCTCTATAAACATGATTTTTTTATGTGGATAAAATATCAAGGCAAACTCTAATACCAACTACATCACTATATGTATCTGGCATGCTGAATGTTGCCAAAATTAAAGTATTTTAGGTTGGTAATGAGCGGACCTAATATAAGAATGTAAGCAGGTAAGGTTAGTCCTTGTACTAAGATGACGTCACGTGACCAACGAACTCATTATCTCTAGTTGCGCTTGAGAGGTCCAAGGCGTATGACCCGAATTTCATGTCAATGCAAGAAAACCAGACCCCGCGCAAACGTCAGGGCATGTTACACCTGTATAGAACGTTAACGTCTAATTGCTGTAGTCCGAAGGGTTCTGATTATATTGGGATGGCTAGCAGCTCGTTACTCCTGTATGTTAAGTTGCTGGTGATTGACCCAGTCCTGCAGTATAGCTACTTTTGTGTAAATAATCTGTCCATTAGTTAGGGGATTTCTACCATTACCCCATCATCGGAAACCCGCGGTACACTACTCTGACATTTGCATCCCGTGGGCTAAAATGGAAAGAAACTCTCGTTTTCGTACTAAAATAGTAGTCAATCATATCGATAGTTTGATCCGTGACTATCTACAGCCGGGACATCAAGTCGGGGTATCCCGTTTCATTTGTAGTACCGCCTGTCAACAAAACTTGTCGATTGTGTTATAATTGTGTCGATTGTGATTAAAATATAAGATCCTACTATACGACGATTGACAGAAATATACTTGTCGTGGTCACGGTAAAATGATCTAACAGATCAGTGTCATGAGAAATGACCATTCTGATTGGTCGAAATCTCTGAATAAACTTCTATTCTGGGAAACGGAAGGTTTACGCCGATTCTGGCCCATGGGATGCAAATGTCAGAGAAGTGTACCGTGGGTTTCCGACGATGCCATTACCCCTGGGCTGCCTTAGATTCGGTCATTCTTGCTGATTTCATGATTCATTCATAATTTCTATCTTCTCAAAACGCATATGGTATACGTTGTAGATCTAGAGGTATCATCTGTTCTTCCTATACATTCACATGTTCCATTTAATATTTGTAGGTAGAGGCGATACATCAGAAACGAACTCTGGCTTTTATGAACCACTTTGTGAGCCATACTGCAAGCTTCTTGAACCGTTTTTCTTGTGTTTGTGAGGAGAAGCTTGATCACATGTCAAGTCGACTGCAGCAGCTGGAGATAACAATGAACATTCTAGAAGCTAAGGTAAACCCACTGTGTTAACCATCATATGATGCAAACACATTTATAAGTTAACAATTATTTTTTCTAACATTAACATAGAAATGGCACTTTTAACTTGATTTTACTAACTAGTGGTGTACCATGTTCTGATTGATCAAGTTACTCGAACATTTGTCATTTAAAGCAATTGACCAATTCATCAATTACAATTTTCATGACTGACTTTTCTCGGTTGTATGGAGTTATCTCCCCTAGGTTTGTTAATATTGAAAAATATTCAGTAAACAATTTTTAAATGAAAAAATAACAAGTCACATGTTAATTGATTAAAACCATTTATACTGCATTATATAGACACGTTATATATAAATGAAAAAAGGTAAAATATAAAAACTACGCATCTGTATACTGTACCTATTCAAATGTCCCTGGAGTTACATTTTTTCTTCATTGGGTTAGGGTTAGGGCTAACCCTAATTTTAACTTGTTATCCCACGACCACAAAGTTGGCGGGGATATACAAATGGGTTCTGTCTGTCTGTCCTTTCGTCTTTCTGTCTTAGACTTCGTAGACTTATTACCTGAACCCCTCACTCAAGTTCGATCATCGGCGAATTTTGCGCATATTTAATAAGGCTGCTATGAACTTAATGGCTGATTGCTTTCTGCATGATTCTTTTTGAAGGAATGATCGGATTTTGATGAAATGAAACTTGCTTGGTAGACTTATTACCTAAACCTTTCGCTCAAGTTCGATCATCAGCATATTTAATAAGGCTGCTGTGACCTGATTGGCTGATTTGAACTTCAGATTGGCTGATTGCTTTCCGCATGTTTGGTAGACTTTTTACCTAAACCTCTCGCTCAGGTTCGATCATTGGCATATTTAAGGAGTCTGCTGTGACCTGATTGGCTGATTGCTTTCCTCACGACATCTTTTGAAGGAATGATGGGATTTTGATGAAACTTGCTTGGTAGACTTATTACCTGAATCCCTCACTCAAGAACGATCATCAGCATATTCCGCACATATTTAATAAGGCTGCTCAACTGATCTCTTTCCGCACGACATCTTTTGAAGGAATGATGGGATTTGATTAAACTTGCTTGGTATACTTATTACCTAAATTCCTCGCTCAAGTTCGATCATCAGCATATTCCGCACATATTTAATAAGGCTGCTCAACTGATCTCTTTCCGCACGACATCTTTTGAAGGAATGATAAGATTTTGATGAAACTTGCTTGGTAAAGTAAGACTTATTCCCTATACCCCTTGTTAAAGGTCAATCAGAGCATATTTAATGAGGCTGCTGTGACTTGCTTGGCTGATTGCTTTCCGCACAATATCTTTTGAAGGAAAGATAAGATTTTGATGAAACTTGCTTGGTAGACTTATTCCCTATAGCTATATCCCTCAACAAGTTCGATCAGAGGCATATTCCGTGCATATTTAATGAAGCTGCTGTGAACTGATTGGCTGATTGCTTTCTGCATGATATCGTTTGAAGGAACTGTCAAATTAAAATTCATGAGACTTGCTTGGAAGACTTATTACCTTACACAAGTTTATTAAGTCAGGTTTAGATGAGACTTGCATGGACCCTCCTTCCATTTCAGTTACCTCCTCTAAATATAGTTTATTGAACAGTCATAGTCTTTGTTTTACTTATCGTCAATTTATTTCTATTTTTGCAGATCTGATTAATGTAATAAATGGCTTTAATACAAAAGGGCAGAAGGTCATTGTTAAAAATAATATATATATTGAATTATTATTCGTTGTGCTGGTTACTGTCATTGGAACTGCCGGGAATGTAGACAACTATTGGTTCTAAATGATATGCCATGTGTCTTGCTTTTATGCATAATGCCCACTTTAATGTCATGTATTTTTACGATATTTTCATGGGTGGGGGTTCTTGTCGACTTTGTTCTTCTACACATGCTTGCCAACATTTAGAAATTTCTGTCAGGTTGATATTCTGACGTAATAAAAACATCATGATGATGGTAAAGGAAATGACTCAAGCAAGTCAAATATAAAAAATATAAATAAAAAAGGCTATTTAGTTAGCTACAATGTTATTTTATTACCTTAATTTTACAAATGCCTGTTCTTTATGAATTTCGAAAAATACAAATTATTTGTATTGAAATTTGGAATATTTTCCTTCATTTTTGGTCATTGAGGGAAAATACGACACTCTTTAGTTAGGGAAAACTTCCTGTACACCAAAGTAAATCCAAGCTAAAAGATCACTCAGCACAGACTTATTAAATATTCCAGTTAACATCCATACCTGGGCTAGAGAACGTTACTGCTCCCGCCAGTGGTACTGCACCACCACCAGAAGCCCAGCAAGCTCCTCAGTCAACTACCCCCGCTGCTCCTCAGTCAACTACCCCCGCTGCTCCTCAGGAAACAGTTAGCCAGCAAGGTGTCCCTTCAGTAAGTATATAGCTGGGCCTGTTATATTACCAGGCAGCCAGCAAGGTGTCCCTTCAGTAAGTATATAGCTGGGCCTGTTATATTACCAGATAGCCAGCAAGGTGTCCCTTCAGTAAGTATATAGCTGGCCCTGTTATATTACCAGACAGCCAGCAAGGTGTCCCTTCAGTAAGTATATAGCTGGGCCTGTTATATTACCAGCAGCCAGCAAGGTGTCCCTTCAGTAAGTATATAGCTAGGCCTGTTATATAACCAGGCAGCCAGCAAGGTGTCCCTTTAGTAAGTATATATCTAGGCCTGTTATATTACCAGCAGCCAGCAAGGTGTCCCTTCAGTAAGTATATAACTGGGCCTGTTATATTACCAGACAGCCAGCAAGGTGTCCCTTCAGTAATTATATAGCTGGGCCTGTTATATTACCAGGCAGCCAGCAAGGTGTCCCTTCAGTAAGTATATACAGTCATGTAGCTGGGCCTGTTATATTACCAGACAGCCAGCAAGGTGTCCCTTCAGTAAGTATATAGCTGGGCCTGTTATATGACCAGACAACCAACAAGGTGTCCCTTCAGTAAGTATATAGCTAGGCCTGTTAAATGACCAGACAGCCAGCAAGGTGTCCCTTCAGTAAGTATATTGCTGGGCCTGTTATATGACCAGACAACCAACAAGTGTCCCTTCAGTAAGTATTTAGCTGGGCCTGTTATATTACCAGACAACCAGCAAGGTGTCCCTTCAGTAAGTATATAGCTGGGCCTGTTATATTACCAGACAGCCAGCAAGGTGTCCCTTCAGTAAGTATATAGCTAGGCCTGTTATATTACCAGGCAGCCAGCAAGGTGTCCCTTCAGTAAGTATATAGCTGGGCCTGTTATATTACCAGGCAGCCAGCAAGGTGTCCCTTCAGTAAATATATAGCTAGGCCTGTTATATGACCAGGCTGCCAGGAAGGTGTCACTTCAGTAAGTATATAGCTGGGCCTGTTATATTACCAGACAGCCAGCAAGGTATCCTTACAGTAAGTATATAGCTGGGCCTGTTATATTACCAAACAGCCAGGAAGGTGTCCCTTCAGTAAGTATATAGCTGGGCCTGTTATATTACCAGACAGCCAGCAAGGTGTCCCTTCAGCAAGTATATAGCTGGGCCTGTTATATTACCAGACAGCCAGCAAGGTGTCCCTTAAGTAAGTGTATAGCTAGGCCCTGTTATATTACCAGACAGCCAGCAAGGTGTCCCTTCAGTAAGTATATAGCTGGGCCTGTTATATTACCAGACAGCCAGCAAGGTGTCCCTTCAGTAAGTATATAGCTGGGCCTGTTATATGACCAGACAGCCAGCAAGGTGTCCCTTCAGTAAGTATATAGCTGGGCCTGTTATATTACCAGACAGCCAGCAAGGTGTCCCTTCAGTAATTATATAGCTGGGCCTGTTATATTACAAGACAGCCAGCAAGGTGTCCCTTCAGTAAGTATATAGCTGGGCCTGTTATATGACCAGACAGCCAGCAAGGTGTCCCTTCAGTAAGTATATAGCTGGGCCTGTTATATTACCAGACAGCCAGCAAGGTGTCCCTTCAGTAAGTATATAGCTGGACCTGTTATATTACCAGACAGCCAGCAAGGTGTCCCTTCAGTAAGTATATAACTGGGCCTGTTATATTACCAGACAATCAGCAAGGTGTCCCTTCAGTAAGTATATATACATGTAGCTGGGCCTGTTATATGACCAGACAGCCAGCAAGGTGTTCCTTCAATAAGGGATATTGATTACGATACACCCTATTTGATAAAAATCAATAAAACCCCATAGTGAATGGATGATGATTAAAATACCCTCTGTATGATATATTAGTGAATGGATGTTGATTAAAATACACTCCATGTTATACACTACCGGTGATACACTCCATATGATACACTCCATGTGATACACTTCATGTGATACACTCCATATGATACACTCCATGTGATACAAACCATTTGATACACTTTGTGTGATACACTCCATATGATACACTCCATATGATACACTCCATGTGATACAAACCATTAGATACACTTTGTGTGATACACTCCATATGATACACTCCATATGATACACTCCATGTGATACACTATGTGTGCTTCACTTCATATGATACACTCCATGTGGTACACTTTGTGTGATACACTCCATATGATACACCCCATGTGATACACTACGTGTGATACACTTCATATGATACACTCCATGTGATACACTTTGTGTGATACACTCCATATGATACACCCCATGTGATACACTACTTGTGATACACTCCATGTGATACACTTTGTGTGATACACTCTAGGTGATACACTACATGTGATACACTTCATATGATACACTCCATATGATACACTCCATGTGATACACTCAATGTGAGACACTCCATGTGGTGCACTACGTGTGATACACTCCATATGATACACCCCATGTGATACACTTTGTGTGATACACTCCATATGATACACCCCATGTGATACACTACTTGTGATACACTCCATATGATACACTCCATGTGATACACTACGTGTGATACACTCCATATGATACACCCCATGTGATACACTACGTGTGATACACTCCATATGATACACCCCATGTGATACACTTTGTGTGATACACTCCATATGATACACCCCATGTGATACACTATGTGTGCTTCACTTCATATGATACACTCCATGTGGTACACTTTGTGTGATACACTCCATATGATACACCCCATGTGATACACTTCATATGATACACTCCATGTGATACACTTTGTGTGATACACTCTATATGATACACCTCATGTGATACACTACGTGTGATACACTCCATATGATACACCCCATGTGATACACTACTTGTGATACACTCCATATGATACACTCAATGTGATACACTCCATTTGATACACTCCATATGATACACTCCATATGATACACTCCATGTGATACACTCCATGTGATACTGTTGGGAATAAGGATCCGCGGCGCGATTTAGCCTTTTGATCCAGCTTGCAGTGAGAGGTAATATATCTTACAACGACATTCTTCTCGTAACATTTCTTTATTCAACTTTTTTACAAAAGATTTACACAAGGGAGACAAATGGAACAGATAAGATGTATGATTATCTCCCTTTCACCGTGGATGGTTTACATATGCATGAACAAAATAATATATATACACACCTGTATATATAACATCCCCCCCTACAAAACAAAATTGGTCCCCAATTTTGGAAAACATCCACAGAGAAAAAAAAAAAAGTAGGAGATAAGGAAAATTGTAAAATAAATTGAAACACATTTGGTAAATAGCGGTTGATTATGTGTAAATCAATTGGCACGGTCATCTTAATTAGCCTGAAACTACAGTGACACTTATGACTTTGTACTATGAAAACTATGTAGTGTATTGGAATATAAGGTATTATTTGACTAACATCAATCCTTAACCAGCGAGATGTGGAACTCTAATATGTATACTGTTCAGTTACAGAAAATATTTCATTTTCTTATCGATAAGACATGAAGAACTTATTGTTCAAACTTCATACACACTCACATTCTTACTTGCAAAATCTGGTACCAAGAATCTAAAACTTGCATACACCTTAACAACATGTTCAGAACAAAAGTCATAATCTAGTCTCATCAACACCACATTTTTCTGGATAGTAAATCCAACATAGCTATTTGGAATTTCATCAAGTACAGCAAGATATCACTATTAGCAGTAGTTAAATGTAGGCAATTAATATTTCATGGTATGGGAATAAGAATATAATTCCAGCATAATTCAATTTCGTAAAGAATTCAATCCATGTAAATGCCATACAATTTATCTGATCAATTAGGATTATTCATTATAATAACACTGAACAATCTCCAAAATGGAATAACTCGAGAAAACTCATGAACTATGATAACAATAAACTGCAAGCTATATAAACAATGTAATGATTAATGTGTATACAAATAACACATCAAAATTATCAATGAAGGAGAACGATTAAATCTGTATAAAGTACCTTATTCATGAAATGACACAAAATTGACCATTAATTGAAAATGAGATCAAGAATTGCAAGGTCAAAGATATAATTTGTTCATAAAAAATTTGACCATTACTTGAAAATGAGATCAAGAATTGCAAGGTCAAAGATTTGATTTGTTCATGAAATAATGGTTATTAAATTTGATATAATTCATTAAGGAATTTTATCTTGCATGTATGAAACAGATTTTAACAGACTTAAAAGTTCATAATATTTGACTTAGAATATCCATCACTGGAAGATCCACAAAACACATCTTCAAAGGTCCCATTTAGTGGAGGAACTACATTATAAGTTCATTTTACATATTATCATACAAACGGCGGTGGCTTCACTTGGATGGCCTTAAGTGCCTTCTGGTTAAGTGAGGATGGCCTAACCCAGATAGCATTTTGAGCTGGTTCTCCACACAACTGAACTAAGTACATTGCACCACCATCCTCCCGCTTTTGAGCAAGAACACGTTTGATTTTGTGATAGCCATCATTATCAGAGGAAAGCGATGAATGTGTATCTGCTACAGGCGTCAAGTGATCACTATCTCGGAAACGTAGAGGTTTCTGACGAACACGAGATGGACGAATGATCGGGGGTAAAGCCACAGAAGAATTGTCAGTTGAACTCTGTGGGGAATTGTCACTATCCGATACTGAATGTTTATCAGAGTTCAGTTCTGAAGACTCAGCAGACATCTCTCCCTGAACACCAGAGGTCTGCACACCCACTTCCTCTGTTGCAACGGATCGATTTGAGGTGGTGACTGCGAAAAAAGAGTCTGGTGTTGGCTGTCGGACATATGCGATATTCAACCGGTCTACATGAATAGGTGTTGGTAGTGTATGTTTGGTAAGGGGGTCCATTAAAATTACCATGTGCGAAGACTGAATTGTCTGAACGACATAAGGTCCAACATACTGATACTTCAGCTTCTGACCGACACCCGTTGGTGGTTTGTGTAGAAAGACTTAGTCATATTCTGACAGTACCAATGGCTTTGTATTAGCATTTGCCCTTTCTAACATGTTTGCCTGAGCATGTAAGATATTGGATTTCATTTCCGTACGAATGACTTCCAGTCGGTTTGCTTGAGTCTTCATAAACGAATGCATATTCGGAGGAAGGGTTTTAAAGTCTGGTGGGGTAATGTGACTTGAAAGTGGGTATTTTGGCCGCTGACCGTATAACACCTCAAATGCCGAATATCCTGTTGACGCATTGACCGACATATTCATTGCAAAAGTCACTGACGACAAGACCACCTCCCAATTTGTCCGACCCTTGTTCATGTAAGGTTAAGTTTGGCAGCAATCGTTGCATGAGTTCGCTCACAAGCACCCAAACAATGGTGCACAAAGCTAGGTGTGAACTCCTGCTTAATATCAAGTAGACGACAGAGCTCCCTAGTGACCTTTCCTGTGAATTCTGTTCCACGGTCAGAGATCAAAGTATTACACACTCCAAATGTTGTGAACATAGTAAACAATGCAGATGCCACAGTTAAAGAATCATCACTTGCCATTGATATGGTATAGATGTAACGACTAAACATGTCCACAGCAGTGAGCACGTACGATTTTCCTGACGGAGTAAGAGGTAAGGGACCAAAGCTATCGACCTGCCAGACTTGGAATGGCTCACTTGGTGTTGGGTAGGCAATGATACCATTCTTGGTATGACTCTGAGTAAGTTTCCTTTGTTGACATTCCACACAGGAACGAGTAAAGTCAGATACTATACTGGCCATTTTAGGGAAGAAATAGCTCTCCTTGATTTTATCCAAAGTGTCGGTGATGCCTCCATGTCCTCCCATAGGACTATCATGATAAATGTGCAACACAGTAGACACGAAGGTTTGAGGGAGCGCGAGTTGAAATTTACTCATATCCTTGGTTCGAACAGCCTTACTCACCCGAGAATGATATAGCACCAAATCCATCAAGATAAAGTCCGCACTTTTGAGTAAGACACTTCGTGCATCTTTTTGCGATTCTGGTAAGGTACCATCCTGTAAATATACGTATATTGAGTGGAATTCTGGGTCTGCCCTTTGTAGATTACCCATCTCTGTGTTAGTTTTCCCAAACAGTTCAAACGATGACCGGGAATTGGAGCCTTCCCCTATGGAATCACCTGGCTGAACAGTTGCAGTGTCTGTTTCGCTAAGTTGTACATCCGATTCTGAATGCCATGAATCTAAGTTAGTTGTAGACTTGTCTCTCTCCACTGGATGACGATCATGCACACTACTTCCTTCATCAAAATTGGAACTGTCTATATCAGTAGTAAACAGGTATTTCATTTCACTAGAGCTGTCTTTATCAGTAGACTGAAGATATTTGTCACACATAACACTGTCTATATCAGTAGACTGAAGTTCTGTTTCATCAAGCACATTGTCTACATCAGTGGATAAATTGTATTTGTCACGATTACTGTCTCTGTCAGTAGAGGTGTACAATGTACCAACAGTAGATGGTGAACCCTCATCAACACTGGGGTTCAAGTTCATTGTAGTACGACAACCCTCATCATCAACACTGGGGTTCAAGTTCATTGTAGTACGACAACCCTCATCATCAACACTGGGGTTCAAGTTCATTGTAGTACGACAACCCTCATCATCAACACTGGGGTTCAAGTTCATTGTAGTACGACAACCCTCATCAGCAACACTGGGGTTCAAGTTCATTGAAGTACGACAACCCTCAGCAACAACACTAGGGTTTGAGTTCTTTGAAGTATGACATGAAATCCGTTTAGAGCGTTTTACACATTTTCGATTTTTAGCACTAACCACATCCTCTTCAGTGTCAGCATCATAGTCATAGAGGGGGTCTGGCAAAAGCACACTAGGCATGGCTGGCATAACAATGTTGTTTGTTTGTAGTGGCCTATCCCGAAGAAGATTACTAAGGCTATAACCATCAGGTAGAGTAATGGCAGGAACCTTTTCCACTACCGATGGAAAATGGGGATCAGAATTGTCGGGACTTGAATCCATAACTTCCAATTTGTCTGCAGGGTGACACCTGGAAAGGGCGTCTGGCACAACCATCTGTTTGGCAGGTTTATATGTTATTTCCACGTCAAACTGTTGAAGTATGGCGACCCATCGTTCGTAAATTGCACCCTTTAGCCGATTCTGCAGAAGTGGGCGTAGCGCCTGATGATCACACTCAACAAGAACATGAGTTCCTCTGACATATGACGAACAATCAGTGACCGCTGTGACGACACCTAAAAGTTCAAGTTTGGTAGGTCCATATGACTGTTGCCATTTATTGAGGCCTTTCGATCCGAAGCGAACAACGTGTGATGATCCATCATAAACCTGGTATAACATGTAACCTATTCCTTTACTAGATGTGTCTACTGCACAATGTTCTGATGTCCATGAAAATTTCACACCCTTCTTTAAAAGCAGATACAATGGTGATGCTATGACACTATAATTGGGTATAAATTTCCGAAACCAGTTCAGAAGACCTAGTGCACGTTTCAATTCCTTAGCGTTCTTTGGTGAAGGATAATGTTCAATGCAGGCAACTCTGTCTGCTGGTGGCCGTATACCGTGTTGTGAAATCTCATGCCCCAAGAACACACACTTATCGACACCAAACTGACACTTTTTAGGCCCAAGTTTCAAGCCTGCTTGGCGAAATCTGTTCAAAACATTGTTAATATCAATAATATGTTGTTCAAATGTAGGGGAAGTAATTAGAACATCATCAAGATAACATAATACAGACTTAAATGTAAGACCTTGCAACACTTTGTCCATTAACATTTGAAAACTATTTGGTGCCGTTTTTAAACCCATGGGTAACCTCAAAAACTTGTAGGTACCATAACATGTGTTAAATGCTGTGTACTGTGATGAACGTTCAGATATACCCATCTGGAAAAATCCAGAACTCATGTCAATGGAAGTGATATAGCGAGGAACAGACTTTGTAAAAGATTCCGTAAGATCTTGTATGTCAGGAATATTATACCTAAAATCCTGAGTTTGTGAATTCAAAAATCTAAAATCACAGCAAAATCTGTAGCTACGTAAGTGACTTTCTTTGGTACCCTGCAACACATCTGACCCTGGTTTCTTACGTTTAGCAACTAGTACAATAGGGCTAGTGATGGGAACACTTTCACTCTCACTGACAGGGGCAATAACTCCCTGTTGTAACAGCTCATCTAACTGTGTACGTAGAACATCCTTTTTATCAGGAGGCAGGCGATAAGGCCTTTGATGTTTACTCACAAAGCCTGGTATAAGATGAATCTCATGTTCAACTAATTTGCTATAACCCAAGTTAGGATTCGCATCTGTGACAAAAACATCTTTGTTATCATATATACACTTGTTAATGTCTTTCACCTGAGTTTCTGACAAATTATCACCTATTGAAAAAATTGAACAAAACTTTTCAAAATTTGAACTATTTGGTTCATCAACATCAGCAGTACTTTCAGCACTTTGACCTGGTTGTACATTGTTACAGTACGCCTTTTCAACATTTTTCATAGGTAAAATACAGTAGTCCTCATCTACTAATACAAAATCTGCAACCACCGTACCTTTGTAAATATGAATAGGAGCATTAGTAGGGTTTATCAACCTCAAAGGTATAGCACGATGACAAGGTATGGTGCTGACTGATTTTGCGAGCAGTAGGCCTGACTTCAAAAAACATTTGCTGGCATGTGAGATACCTTGTAGCCCTGCTAACGTGTTCTTAGGTATTTTTCCCTGAATGATTAGTTCAGTGTTGGGTGGCACCTCGAAAGACCTTGAACATTTGACCTTGACCTTTTTCTTTGTGTTGCCCAAGGCAGAGTAGGTACCTTTACAAAAGTCAATAACAATTCCCTTTGTCATCATGTAGCCAGTACCAACAATAAAAGGGTGAGAGGTGTTTTCTAGCAAATGTACATGAAAAGTATGTGTACCATAAGGTGTGCGACCCTTGACTCTGGCTGTACCAAACACATGTACCAAATTGTTATTGGCAACCAAAACAGATGTATTTGAAACAGTGACAGGACCTTTACAAACCTGAGGTAAATTATCAAAAAAAGATTTTGACATGACCGTGATGCTAGAGCCAGAATCCAGGAGAGCAGCTACCTTTACTGATTTAAAATCTACAGGATAATACATAAATTTTGCTTTCTGTCCACATGTAACCTCTGGTAATTCACCATCAGAAAATGAAGTAGAATCTGATGTGTTATCAGAAATGTCAGTCTGGATCGAGTCACAATCATCAGAACTATTCAACCGCTCATGATAAAGTTTCTCACGCCATGGTAACGGGGAGGGACTACGATGTCGCGGAGACGCGCGGTTTATCGTCCGTCCGAGGGAACGCGCCGGTCTGTCCTCGGAGGATTCCGGTTTCCCGAATGAAACCATGAACAGTCAGTAGCAGGGTGGCCCATCTGACAGCAAAGCTGACACTGTAATGGTGGCTGTGACGGACCATTGCGCGACCAACAACAATCTCTCTGTATGTGGCCTGCACCACCACAGCTGTAGCAAGGTTTGTCAGATAGTTGTTGAGGACGGTTTACTGGGAGGGAAGGCGGAGCAGGATGTAGTCTAGCAGTGTCTACCACCAACTGTTCTACAACAGATGACAAATGATTCACTTCCTCTGCAAGGGACCTAGAGTTCTGGGAGTTCTCCAAGGTGGTTGGCAATTGTCTATAACCCCAGGCCTCCCCAGTCCTTGCCACTTGGAGTGTCTCTTTAAATGATGTGCAGCGGGACAGTTGTACAAACATCGCCAACTTAGGGGGTAGCCCTTCAATGAATTTATTGATCATATCTCGTTCCGGCTTCAACAGTTTGTGACCTTTCTCCCAAATTTGTGAATGAAAATCTTCTATCAACTGAGTAGGGCCAAGTCTCAAGGAATCAAAAACTGCTGACTCTCTGATTAAAGATGGGTCAAGGGCAGAAATATTGATATATTGCGCCCGGAAGTCTGCTTCAATAGATTTCCATGAAAACTTGGAGACGTCAGAAAGCTGATTATACCACACAAGTGCTGGTCCAACCAAATGTAGATGAAAAGCGGCAATGGTACGTTGAGTGTCAGACACTAGTCCATTAAAGATGACATAAGACTCGAATTCTTTAAGGAATTTCTCCCCGCATTCATGTGAATAGCCTCCAAATTTTTTCAATGTAACACTGTCAGTTGGAAGAACGACTGAGGGTTGCGAGGAAATCTGTCGCTCCTCCATGCGATGGACAATATCCCGTAATGGTCTATATCCCGCCGGATATGGGGTGGACCCGGGTTGCGTAGAAATATTCCGCTGGGGCTGAATTGGTTTGGAAGTGCTGAAGTGGTCAACTGCTTCTGTATTCACATTATATAGTGGCCCATAATAGTCTGGAGTAGGCATGGTAGGAGTCTTGGGTGTTGTAAAAAGCTTACGGCCCAAATTGTAACAGTCACTGAAAGGAGCACTGAGCAGTGGATTAGAATTAGGAGAATTCATTTTGAGGGAAAAAAGTTATTTCTGTTCCTCACGTTGTATTTAATCCCATATATGATAACGGTGCAGCAACACTAATAGCAAATACAACACGAAGTCCAAAAAATAGTAGATGACATCACCGTCATAAATTGTTTACAAATAATGCATGGAGGCCGCCATCTTGTCGGTCACGTGAACGATTCCCAAAAAAATCACGTGGTCCAGAAAGGTAATGCGCACTTATTAGTTCGGCAAATAGGCCTACTAAACACATCTGATATATATATAACGAATGTCACAAAGATCGCTAAGTAGAATGCATCAAATGTCACAAATGTTAAATGAAATGGCAATTCACAATTTTACTGGAACATATATGATAAAGTCTACGCCAACAAAACCATGTGCCGATGTGCGGCAAATTTGGACCGCCGCCATTTTCCCACTCGAAATCGAGCATCACCTCTAAAAGTTCATATATAGAACACGATCGCCAAACAGTTGACCGAACGAAATTGTCGGAACGTCGTTTGTATCTTTGGGATTCTCCACCATGTTGGGAATAAGGATCCGCGGCGCGATTTAGCCTTTTGATCCAGCTTGCAGTGAGAGGCAATATATCTTACAACGACATTCTTCTCGTAACATTTCTTTATTCAACTTTTTTACAAAAGATTTACACAAGGGAGACAAATGGAACAGATAAGATGTATGATTATCTCCCTTTCACCGTGGATGGTTTACATATGCATGAACAAAATAATATATATACACACCTGTATATATAACAATACACTCCATGTGATACACTTTGTGTGATACACTCCATATGATACACTCCATATGATACACTCCATGTGATACACTCCCATGTGATACACTCCATGTGATACACTTTGTGTGATACACTCCATATGATACACTCCATGTGATACACTGTGTGATACACTCCATATGATACACTCCATGTGATACACTTTGTGTGATACACTCGATATGATACACTCCATATGATACACTCCATGTGATACACTATGTGTGATACACTCCATGTGATACACTCCATATGATACACTCCATGTGATACACTCCCATGTGATACACTCCATGTGGTACACTCCATGTGATACAGTCCATGTGATACACTCCATGTGATACACTCCATATCATACACTCCATGTGATACACTATGTGTGATACACTCCATGTGATACACTCCATATGATACACTCCATGTGATACACTCCCATGTGATACACTCCATGTGATACACTCCATGTGATACAGTCCATGTGATACACTCCATGTGATACACTCCATATGATACACTCC
Organism: Mimachlamys varia; assembly: GCA_947623455.1. Taxonomy (NCBI): domain Eukaryota; kingdom Metazoa; phylum Mollusca; class Bivalvia; order Pectinida; family Pectinidae; genus Mimachlamys; species Mimachlamys varia. The sequence continues at coordinate 58,256,308 of OX392531.1, forward strand.
ATATGATACAATCCATGTGATACACTTTGTGTGATACACTCCATATGATACACTCCATGTGATACACTTTGTGTGATACACTCCATATGATACACTCCATGTGATACACTCCATATGATACACTCCATGTGGTACAATCCATGTGATACAGTCCATGTGATACAGTCCATGTGATACACTCCATGTGGTACAATCCATGTGATACACTCCATGTGATACACTTTGTGTGATACACTCCATATGATACACTCCATGTGATACACTCCCATGTGATACACTCCATGTGGTACAATCCATGTGATACAGTCCATGTGATACAGTCCATGTGATACACTCCATGTGGTACAATCCATGTGATACAGTCCATGTGATACACTCCATGTGATACACTCCATGTGATACACTTTGTGTGATACACTCCATATGATACACTCCATGTGATACACTTTGTGTGATACACTCCATATGATACACTCCATGTGATACACTCCATATGATACACTCCATGTGGTACAATCCATGTGATACAGTCCATGTGATACAGTCCATGTGATACACTCCATGTGGTACAATCCATGTGATACACTCCATGTGATACACTTTGTGTGATACACTCCATATGATACACTCCATGTGATACACTCCCATGTGATACACTCCATGTGGTACAATCCATGTGATACAGTCCATGTGATACAGTCCATGTGATACACTCCATGTGGTACAATCCATGTGATACAGTCCATGTGATACACTCCATGTGATACACTCCATGTGATACACTTTGTGTGATACACTCCATATGATACACTCCATATGATACACTCCATATGATACACTCCATGTGATACACTCCATGTGATACACTCCATGTGATACACTTCATATGATACACTCCATGTGATACACTCCATGTGATACACTTCATATGATACACTCCATGTGATACACTCCATATGATACACTCCATGTGATACACTCCATATGATACACTCCATGTGATACACTCCATATGATACACTCCATGTGATACACTCCATGTGATACACTCCATATGATACACTTCATATGATACACTCCATGTGATACACTCCATGTGATACACTCCATGTGATACACTCCATATGATACACTCCATGTGATACACTCCATATGATACACTCCATGTGATACACTCCATGTGATACACTCCATGTGATACACTCCATGTGATACACTACATGTGATACACTCCATATGATACACTTCATATGATACACTCCATGTGATACACTCCATGTGATACACTCCATGTGATACACTCCATGTGATACACTCCATGTTATACACGGGATCACACTCCATGTGATACACTCCATGTGATACACTCCATGTGATACACTACATGTGAAACACTATGTGTGATACACTCCATGTGATACACTCCATGTGATACACTGTGTGATACACTCCATGTGATACACGGGATCACACTCCATGTGATACACTCCATGTGATACACTCCATGTGATACACTACATGTGAAACACTATGTGTGATACACTCCATGTGATACACTCCATGTGATACACTCCATGTGATACACTCCATGTGATACACTCCATGTGATACACTATGTGTGATACACTCCATGTGATACACTCCATATGATACACTTCATATGATACACTCCATGTGATACACTCCATGTGATACACTCCATGTGATACACTCCATGTGATACACTCCATGTGATACACTCCATATGATACACTCCATGTGATACACTCCATATGATACACTCCATGTGATACACTCCATGTGATACACTCCATGTGATACACTCCATGTGATACACTACATGTGATACACTCCATATGATACACTTCATATGATACACTCCATGTGATACACTCCATGTGATACACTCCATGTGATACACTCCATGTGATACACGGGATCACACTCCATGTGATACACTCCATGTGATACACTCCATGTGATACACTACATGTGAAACACTATGTGTGATACACTCCATGTGATACACTACATGTGAAACACTATGTGTGATACACTCCATGTGATACACTCCATGTGATACACTCCATGTGATACACTCCATGTGATACACTCCATGTGATACACTCCATGTGATACACTCCATATGATACACTTCATATGATACACTCCATATGATACACTCCATGTGATACACTCCATGTGATACACTTTGTGTGATACAGTCCATGTGATACACTCCATGTGATACACTCCATGTGATACACGGGATCACACTCCATGTGATACACTCCATGTGATACACTCCATGTGATACACTCCCATGTGATACACTCCATGTGATACACGGGATCACACTCCATGTGATACACTCCATGTGATACACTCCATGTGATACACGGGATCACACTCCATGTGATACACTCCATGTGATACACTCCATGTGATACACTCCCATGTGATACACTCCATGTGATACACTTTGTGTGATACACCTATATGATACACTCCATACACGGGATCACACTCCATGTGATACACTCCATGTTATACACTCCATATGATACACTCCATGTGATACACTACGTGTGATACACTCCATGTGATACACTCCATGTGATACACTCCATGTGATGCACTCCTATATGATACACTAAGTATGCTATTTGTGCTTTGAGTGTTTATATTATTGTTGATGTGTTGACAGCCACCAGAGGACAAGGAAGCGGCCCCTCCCCCTCCCGAGGAAGAGAAAACGGACAACCCTGTGTCTAAGGACCCTCGCTACGCAAAATATTTCAAGATGCTACAAGTGGTAAGAATGAACTGAACAGATAGAACCCAATTTCTTACACATTGTTTTAAATTAAATTTTGGACATGTTGAGTGAAGTGTTGAACAAGTTGAGTGACATGTAAGATGGACATGTTGAGTGACATGTAAGATGGATATGTTGAGTGAAGTGTTGAACAAGTTGTGTGACATGTAAGATGGATATGTTGAGTGAAGTGTTGAACAAGTTGAGTGACATGTAAGATGGACATGTTGAGTGACATGTAAGATGGACATGTTGAGTGACATGTAAGATGGACATGTTGAGTGACATGTAAGATGGACAAGTTGAGTGACATGTAAGATGGACATGTTGAGTGACATGTAAGATGGATATGTTGAGTGAAGTGTTGAACTAGTTGAGTGACATGTAAGATGGACATGTTGAGTGACATGTAGGATGGACATGTTGAGTGACATGTAAGATGGATATGTTGAGTGACATGTAAGATGGACATGTTGAGTGACATGTAAGATGGACATGTTGAGTGACATGTAAGATGGACATGTTGAGTGACATGTAAGATGGATATGTTGAGTGACATGTAAGATGGACAAGTTGAGTGACATGTAAGATGGATATGTTGAGTGACATGTACGATGGACAGGTCGAGTGACATGTAAGATGGACAGGTCGAGTGACATGTAAGATGGATATGTTGAGTGACATGTAGGATGGACATGTTGAGTGACATGTAGGATGGACATGTTGAGTGACATGTAGGATGGACATGTTGAGTGACATGTAAGATGGACAAGTTGAGTGACATGTAAGATGGACAAGTTGAGTGACATGTAAGATGGACATGTTGAGTGACATTTAGGATGGACATGTTGAGTGACAAGTTGAGTGACATGTAAGATGGATATGTTGAGTGAAGTGTTGAACAAGTTGAGTGACATGTAAGATGGACATGTTGAGTGACATGTAAGATGGACATGTTGAGTGACATGTAAGATGGACATGTTGAGTGACATGTAAGATGGACAAGTTGAGTGACATGTAAGATGGACATGTTGAGTGACATGTAAGATGGATATGTTGAGTGAAGTGTTGAACAAGTTGAGTGACATGTAAGATGGACATGTTGAGTGACATGTAGGATGGACATGTTGAGTGACATGTAAGATGGATATGTTGAGTGACATGTAAGATGGACATGTTGAGTGACATGTAAGATGGACATGTTGAGTGACATGTAAGATGGACATGTTGAGTGACATGTAAGATGGATATGTTGAGTGACATGTAAGATGGACAAGTTGAGTGACATGTAAGATGGATATGTTGAGTGACATGTACGATGGACAGGTCGAGTGACATGTAAGATGGACAGGTCGAGTGACATGTAAGATGGATATGTTGAGTGACATGTAGGATGGACATGTTGAGTGACATGTAGGATGGACATGTTGAGTGACATGTAGGATGGACATGTTGAGTGACATATAAGATGGACAAGTTGAGTGACATGTAAGATGGACAAGTTGAGTGACATGTAAGATGGACATGTTGAGTGACATTTAGGATGGACATGTTGAGTGACAAGTTGAGTGACATGTAGGATGGACATGTTGAGTGACATGTAAGATGGACAAGTTGAGTGACATGTAAGATGGACAGGTCGAGTGACATGTAAGATGGACATGTTGAGTGACACGTAAGATGGACAAGTTGAGTGACATGTAAGATGGATATGTTGAGTGACAAGTTGAGTGACATGTAGGATGGACATGTTGAGTGACATGTAGGATGGACATGTTGAGTGACATGTAAGATGGACAAGTTGAGTGACATGTAAGATGGACAAGTTGAGTGACATGTAAGATGGACATGTTGAGTGACATGTAAGATGGACAGGTCGAGTGACATGTAAGATGGACATGTTGAGTGACACGTAAGATGGACAAGTTCAGTGACATGTAAGATGGATATGTTGAGTGACATGTAAGATGGACATGTTGAGTGACATGTAAGATGAATATTCTTTAAGTGAAGGGTGAATGTACATTATTGCTCATAACAGTTTTATTCGTAAATCTATGTATCTATGTATAATAGTTTTATTATAATAGTTTTCTGGGAAGGAACTTAACAAAGTTTACTTTGATATTTGGCTGAAATAAAATGTTAAACAGAACGTCCTGTTTAATTAAATCAGAGTTAATATGAAGCAGAACTCATTGTTCTTGTTAAATCAAATCAGAACCAGAGTTAAATGTGAAGCAGAATTCATTGTCCTTGTTAAATTAAACCAAAACCAGAGTTAAACTCATTGTTCTTGTTAAATTAAATCAGAAACAGAATTAAATGTTAAGCCGATCTCGTAATTCCTGTTTTATTGTACCAGACCTAGAACCAGAGTTAAAAGTGAAGCAGATCTCATTAACTTCCATAAACAGTTATATGTAATGTTTGTAACAGTTTAGTAATATCTGTTTTACTTATATAGGGAGTGCCTGAAGCAGCAATCAGACCAAAAATGAAAATGGAGGGGCTGGACCCAGACTTTCTAAGGTGATTTTATATACTGTTGTCATTTAACTCTTTCATACTATCATACAAAAGATGAAAATATGTGCCTCTGGTGCTTGTTGTCTAGGTGCCTCTGGTGCCTCTGGTGCTTGTTGTCTAGGTGCCTCTGGTGCTTGTTGTCTAGGTGCTTCTGGTGCTTGTTGTCTATGTGCCTCTGGTGCTTGTGGTCTATGTGCCTCTGGTGCTTGTTGTCTAGGTGCCTCTGGTGCTTGTTGTCTAGGTGCTTCTGGTGCTTGTTGTCTAGGTGCCTCTGGTGCTTGTGGTCTATGTGCCTCTGGTGCTTGTTGTCTAGGTGCCTCTGGTCCTTGTGGTCTAGGTGCCTCTGGTGCTTGTTATCTAGGTGCCTCTGGTGCTTGTTGTCTATGTGCCTCTGGTCCTTGTGGTCAAGGTGCCTCTGGTGCTTGTTGTCTATGTGCCTCTGGTCCTTGTTGTCTAGGTACCTCTGGTGCTTGTTGTCTAGGTGCCTCTGGTGCTTGTTGTCTAGGTGCCTCCGGTCCTTGTTGTCTATGTGCCTCTAGTGCTTGTTGTCTAGGTGCCTCCGGTCCTTGTTGTCTATGTGCCTCTGGTGCTTGTTGTCTATGTGCCTCTGGTGCTTGTTGTCTAGGTGCCTCCGGTCCTTGTTGTCTATGTGCCTCTGGTGCTTGTTGTCTAGGTGCCTCCGGTCCTTGTTGTCTATGTGCCTCTGGTGCTTGTTGTCTATGTGCCTCTGGTCCTTGTGGTCTATGTGCCTCTGGTGCTTGTTGTCTAGGTACCTCTGGTGCTTGTCGCTAGGTGCCTCTGGTGCTTGTTGTCTATGTGCCTCTGGTGCTTGTTGTCTAGGTGCCTCCGGTCCTTGTTGTCTATGTGCCTCTGGTGCTTGTTGTCTATGTGCCTCTGGTGCTTGTTGTCTAGGTGCCTCCGGTCCTTGTTGTCTATGTGCCTCTGGTGCTTGTTGTCTAGGTGCCTCTGGTGCTTGTTGTCTAGGTGCCTCTGGTGCTTGTTGTCTAGGTGCCTCTGGTGCTTGTTGTCTATGTGCCTCCGGTCCTTGTTGTCTATGTGCCTCTGGTGCTTGTTGTCTAGGTGCCTCCGGTCCTTGTTGTCTATGTGCCTCTGGTGCTTGTTGTCTAGGTGCCTCTGGTGCTTGTTGTCTAGGTGCCTCTGGTGCTTGTTGTCTATGTGCCTCCGGTCCTTGTTGTCTATGTGCCTCTGGTGCTTGTTGTCTAGGTGCCTCCGGTCCTTGTTGTCTATGTGCCTCCGGTCCTTGTTGTCTAGGAGCCTCTGGTGCTTGTTGTCTAGGTGCCTCTGGTGCTTGTTGTCTAGGTGCCTCCGGTCCTTGTTGTCTATGTGCCTCTGGTGCTTGTTGTCTATGTGCCTCCGGTCCTTGTTGTCTATGTGCCTCTGGTCCTTGTTGTCTAGGTGCCTCCGGTCCTTGTTGTCTATGTGCCTCTGGTGCTTGTTGTCTATGTGCCTCCGGTCCTTGTTGTCTATGTGCCTCTGGTGCTTGTTGTCTAGGTGCCATCTTTCTCAAATTCCATATGTAGGTCCGCCTTGGTGCCTAGTTGTGCCTTTTGATTTTGGAACTTATTGAAAAAAAAATGGCTGAAAGGTGGCCATCTTGGATTTTGCCATTGAAAGTTTGTTATCGCTATTTTTAAGAAATACATAATGGATATGAAATTTGGAAATGATCACAAAAACAAAACTCCTGACAAGAGATTTTCTTTCAACTATTATTTATTTCCAATAGAAATTCACACAAAAACAAAACTCCTGACAAGAGATTTTCTTTCAACTATTATTTATTTCCAATAGAAATTCATAGAACTAAGATTAAATACATAAATGAAAGTTAAAATAAAAAGGGAAAAGATCTATTTTTCTAAGATTGAAGATTGAAATCATCAAAGATGGGTGCCAAAATTCCTCTGGGATCTCTTGTGTAATACATTGTGTCTACAAACAATCAGGCTTGTTAGGTATTGTACAGATTTATAAATGTTTTAACCCTTCAGGCTTTGATCTTTATGATGGAGAATAAATTGTTGTTGACAGTGTAATACGTGTTAACTGTAAAAACTTTCTGTTGTTGTTGTACAGCACACCTGATGCCCCAGCACCTGCCATGTCTGCCCCTAAGAAAGATGACAGCGACGACGACGACTTCAGTGATGAAAGTGACAGTGATAGTTTCAGTGACTAATTATTAGCATTGTGATAATTCATTCCAAGACTGCTCTTAAATTCGAAAAATGTGTATTAATTATTTATCCTGTGTGATATCTGTCTTAGAATGGTTCACCCAGCATTAAAATTATCATTGAACATTGTTGTGATACAGACCAAACAATTGTGTGTGCAATATTAACAGTTTGTCATTTTTCATCTTCAAAATAATTTTATGTATATGTATTATATAGTATATAAGATCATTAAATGTACTTGAAACACAGCAGCGTTTGATATAGATGTTAATAGGACATAAACACAAGCAAATCAAATAAGGTAACCTATTAGTGGCAATCTGTCAACTTGTAAATGGAGGAAGAGTTTTGCCTGAATCTGTCAACAGAAAGTCTCGCCCTCCAAAGAAGCACCGTGATGACCTGTCAGGTGAGGCAGATCCATATAATGGAGCTAAAGCAATGCTTTATCCCAACAGCAGAGAAGACAGTGGAGACATTGTGTTCACCTGTCAGTGGATACATTGTGTTCACCTGTCAGTGGAGACATTGTGTTCACCTGTCAGTGGAGACATTGTGTTCACCTGTCAGTGGAGACATTGTGTTCACCTGTCAGTGGAGACATTGTGTTCACCTGTCAGTGGAGACATTGTGTTCACCTGTCAGTGGAGACATTGTGTTCACCTGTCAGTGGAGACATTGTGTTCACCTGTCAGTGGAGACATTGTGTTCACCTGTCAGTGGAGACATTGTGTTCACCTGTCAGTGGAGACATTGTGTTCACCTGTCAGTGGATACATTGTGTTCACCTGTCAGTGGAGACATTGTGTTCACCTGTCAGTGGAGACATTGTGTTCACCTGTCAGTGGAGACATTGTGTTCACCTGTCAGTGGAGACATTGTGTTCACCTGTCAGTGGAGACATTGTGTTCACCTGTCAGTGGAGACATTGTGTTCACCTGTCATTAGAGACATTGTGTTCACCTGTCAGTGGATACATTTTGTTCACCTGCTAGTGCAGACATTGTGTTCACCTGTCAGTGGAGACATTGTGTTCACCTGTCAGTAGAGACATTGTGTCCACCTGTCAGTGGAGACATTGTGTTCACCTGTCAGTAGAGACTTTGTGTTAACCTGTCAGTGGAGATATTGTGTTCACCTGTCAATGGAGACATTGTGTTCACCTGTCAATGTAGACATTGTGTTGTGTTTAATGCAGTTATTAGTCACCTACTCATCAATGATGAGACCAAAATGATGACAATAAAACTTGGCCATAGTCTTCTCCAACCTGCATCTCTCCAATCACTGTGCCACAAGTTTGATCGTCAGCAGTTGACGTTTATCACAAAAATCTCGGTATTTAGAGCAAGTCCTAGACTCCATGCAGCATGAACATTTGAAATTATAAAAATTAATACATCTAACCAAAAATATGAAATTTGTTCGGATAAAAGGAAAAGGAAACCAAACACGATGATTTCATTTACGGTCCAAGGGAGGTAATACCGGCTACCTTGTCGAGTTTTCAATTGGGGTGTCATAAGCCTGTTTAAAACACGATTGTAAGGAGTCTAAACATTTTGTTTTTCTTTATTTTATAACAAGACATATTCAGAACTAAATTTGTTCGACGCAATACTACATTAAAGTTAAATAAGGTTCTTTGGCTTACCAAATGATAGAAAGTTTTCTAAAGGTTGCGTTTTGTTTCGAGCACGTACTTTATACAAGTAAGATCATTTGGTATAAGTTATTGCGATATCTTAGAACTCTGTTGAATATTGTACTAGCGTTTTTATCAAATTCAAGAAAAGGGCACTATCTCAGAAGAATCATCTCATTAAAACTCTTAAACATCATCTCAAAAACATCAGTAAACACAAACTTAGAAACACCAATAGGCACCACCAAAGAAACCCATCTCCTTGGCGAAAATTGTAAGAAGTAGTCTTGGATGACGGCCATCCTTTAGGTAGGCCGCCATATTGGATGTTGCACGGGAGAAAATGTAATGCAGGTCTAAAAAAGACACCAGTTTCAAAATTGTTCCATCATTTAAGGAAATTACGTTGAAAAATGAGCAGCATGTACATGTTGTTCTAAATAACAAAACACTTAAAAGATACAAATCTGCAGGTATACAACACGCATACCATATTTATCGACACTGTTTAACAATTTGACCTATGAACTTTGGTGACATATGCAATGACCTTATATATAACTTAACACTGTTGTAAGATGTTCATTTAACATGTATCCGATAATGATCGGCATTGATTAAGAATTTGACCTATGACCTTTGGTTACCTATATTATGACGTTTGGTATAACTTACCACTGTTGTAAGATGTGCATATAATATGTGTACGATAATGATCGACATTGATTAACAATTTGACCTATGACCTTTTGGAACCCATATAATGACCTTTGGTATGAATTTACACTATTATTAGATGTGTATATAACATGTTTACAATAATGATCGGCATTGATGATTAATGTGATTTTTGACCTTTTATGACCCATAAAATTACCTTTGGTGTAACCTGTACTACAACATTGGATTGAATATACAATTATGTGGCTTGTGCAGTTGTGATATTGAACCGGGGAAATTTTTAGCATCTTACTTGTATATGGAAACTGGTCAATATCGCGTGGGATCAATATTGAAAATGGAACCGGGTTATTTTTAAACATCTTACATGGATATGAGACAATATGTTGTTGGGGTTCATTTTGAACGTGGAAAATGGAACTGGGTTAATTTTAAACATCTAATATGGAAATCAGTCAATATGGTGTGGGGGTCCATTTTCAACGTTGAAAATGGAACCGGGTTAATTTTAATCATTTTATATGGAAATTGGTCAATATGTTGTGGAGTTCATTTTAGCTCACCTGGCCCGTTGTGATGGTGCGGCGTGCGTGCGTCCTGCGTCCGTCAACTTTTTCCTTTATACAACTTCTTCTAAAATACTGAAAGGCCTAGTGACATGAAATTTGGCTGGAAGCGTTCTTGGAAGGAGCTGAACAAAGTTTGTGAAAAAAATCGCTTTGACCTTATTTCAAGGTCACAGGGGTAAAAAATGTCGAAACCTTCAACAACTTCTTCTAAAATACCCTTAGGCATAGACACCTCATATTTGACTGTTAGCTTCGAATTCCACGGATGAAGCCCAACACAGTTTTCGAAATGAAATGACATTGACCAATATTCAAGGTCACAGGGGTCAAATCTGTTAAAACATTTAAACGACTTCTTCTGATTAACCAAAAGTCCCAGAGACATTATATTTGGCTGGTAGCTTCCTTGGATGAAGCATGACATACTTTGCAAAAAGAAATGACCGTGACCTATATTCAAGGTTACAGGGGTCAAATCTGTTAAAAGCATTGAGTGACTTCTTCTGATAAACCCAAATGCCTAGAGACTTGATATTTGGCTGGTAGCGTCTTGGGATGTAACAAAACAGAATTTAAAAATGAAAATGATGTTATCTCACAAGGTCATAGGGGTAAAATATGTTTAAATCTTAACATGTTCTTCTAAATGTCTTACAGTAAAATATTTTAGGGGACTTTAGGGTTACACTATAGTATAAGTCAGAGATTGATACCAGGTGAGCGATGCAGGCGATACACGCATTAGTTCCTTTATTTGACAATAAATATAGTAACCAAATACAAACTACATAACCTCTTACAGTAGTTTCACCTTTCCAGGACTTAAGCCTAAAACCTAAATATAAACTACTAATAAAAGAGAAGAACGGGGCCTCAACTTTCTGTGAATTAAAGACAGTGAGTACTAGTACTCAAACCAGATATGTTAACATGACCTTTGATAAAGTATGAATATAAGAACTGTTGTTATAATCTTTGATCAAGGTACGAATATCATTATGATAAGGCTTCGTAAACGTCATGATGAAAATCGTACAAAGGTAATGTCAATAGATATAATGTGTTTAATGGTACAACAATTTTAATGTCCAGACAAATATAGGTCAGTGTCAGGTTTGAAGCCCTAGAGTAAAAAAACGTCCAAATATTCCTCACGCAGGAGGTATCCATGTTCACACATTGTCAGACTTCTATATTTTTTCCCATTTGCATATTCATATTCATACAGCTATACATACATTTATTAACCTACGTCGACGTGGTGTAAAGATAAATAAGAGAATACCGAAGCGTTAACAAAATCATAATTCAAACTCAAAATCGATTAAATCAGGGGCAAAATATGAAAAAGGGAAAGATTTACATGGAGCCTCTTGTAAAAGTACAAGAAAATAAGACCAGGTGTTCCGGAAGAGTAAGCGTCTTCTGCATCATCGACGACACCCGTCATGTAAATCTTTGTCACATCCATGTAAACATCAAGTTTTCAAAGTGAGAACCAAGTATCATTGTCAATCACAACAGGTAAACACACTAATGAGCATACTCAAAAACCTCCATCTTCATATCACGTAAAGATACAGAATATTTCTCAATGAGACAAAGAAGGCGACCATAAAACTTGCCCATAGTTCTAATCAGCCTGCATCTCTCGAATCATTGTGTTGTTAGTTTGTTTGTCAGCAATCGACATCGATCACGAAAATCCCGATATTTAGAGCAAGCCCTGGGATAGGTTCAAGAAATGGAAAGTTCACGATTGGAAAATTGAAATCATCACGTTTATCGTATAGCTTAGTAGTAGGCTGTCCATATTGGTCGTAGTTTAAGTAGAGATCGTGGTAAGCAGCTGATGTAGAAGAGTCTGTTGTGTCCTTTATTTCAAGTTCAGAAGGGTAAATACGATCGACGTGGTCAGCAAACTTCTTGTTGTTTACAGATAACACATCGTCGATATATCTTAAAGTGAAATTAAAAGATTTGGCAAGGTTTTTGTAACCAGTCCTGATTAGCTCATTCAGCCTCGTATGAAAACAAAAACAAGTCAGCAGAGAGTGGGGCACAGTTTGTTCCCATACACTATATTTTTCCGTTATTGATAATTAAATTCAAATAAAATATGACATGCACTCAACATAATGAAATCTTAATATGATACCTCTTACACTTCTTTTCTTAGGGTTAGGGTTAGATTTTAATAAAGACAGAACTATATATCATATTAGTTTTGCCTTTTATCAAATGCCATGATAACAAACATTCAAAATCTCCTATGTCAATATATTGCCTACAGTTATCAGTAACAAGACCTTAACGGATAACATATATTCCCTACAGTTACCCGTCACAAGACCTTAAAGGACAACATATATTCCCTACAGTTACTCGTCACAAGACCTTAAAGGACAACATATATTCCCTACAGTTATCAGTAACAAGACTTTAACGGACAACATATATTCCCTACAGTTACCCGTCACAAGACCTTAAAGGACAACATATATTCCCTACAGTTACCCGTCACAAGACCTTAACGGACAACATATATTCCCTACAGTTACCCGTCACAAGACCTTAAAGGACAACATATATTCCCTACAGTTACCCGTCACAAGACCTTAAAGGACAACATATATTCCCTACAGTTACCCGTCACAAGACCTTAAAGGACAACATATATTCCCTACAGTTACCCGTCACAAGACCTTAAAGGACAACATATATTCCCTACAGTTATCAGCAACAAGACCTTAACGGACAACATATATTCCCTACAGTTATCAGTAACAAGACATTAAAGGACAACATATATTCCCTACAGTTACCCGTCACAAGACCTTAAAGGATAACATATATTCCCTACAGTTATCAGTAACAAGACCTTAACGGACAACATATATTCCCTACAGTTAATCGTCACAAGACCTTAAAGGACAACATATATTCCCTACAGTTACTCGTCACAAGACCTTAAAGGACAACATATATTCCCTACAGTTACTCGTCACAAGACCTTAAAGGACAACATATATTCCCTACACTTACCCGTCACAAGACTTTAAAGGACAACATATATTCCCTACAGTTACCCGTCACAAAACCTTAAAGGACAACATATATTCCCTACAGGTACCCGTCACAAGACCTTAAAGGACAACATATATTCCCTACAGTTACCCGTCACAAGACCTTAAAGAACAACATATATTCCCTACAGTTAATCGTCACAAGACCTTAAAGGACAACATATATTCCCTACAGTTATCAGTAACAAGACCTTAACGGACACCATATATTCCCTACAGTTACCCGTCACAAGACCTTAAAGAACAATATATATTCCCTACAGTTACCCGTCACAAGACCTTAAAGGACAACATATATTCCCTACAGTTACCCGTCACAAAACCTTAAAGGACAACATATATTCCCTACAGTTACCCGTCACAAGACCTTAAAGGACAACATATATTCCCTACAGTTACTCGTCACAAGGCCTTAAAGCACAACATATATTCCCTACAGTTACCCGTCACAAGGCCTTAAAGGACAACATATATTCCCTACAGTTACTCGTCACAAGACCTTAAAGGACAACATATATTCCCTACAGTTACTCGTCACAAGGCCTTAAAGCACAACATATATTCCCTACAGTTACCCGTCACAAAACCTTAAAGGACAACATATATTCCCTACAGTTACCCGTCACAAGACCTTAAAGGACAACATATATTCCCTACAGTTACCCGTCACAAGACCTTAAAGGACAACATATATTCCCTACAGTTACCCGTCACAAGACCTTAAAGCACAACATATATTCCCTACAGTTAATCGTCACAAGACTTTAAAGGACAACATATTTTCCCTACAGTTACTCGTCACAAGACCTTAAAGGACAACATATATTCCCTACAGTTACCCGTCACAAGACCTTAAAGGACAACATATATTCCCTACAGTAATCAGTAACAAGACATTAAAGGACAACATAAATTCCCTACAGTTAATCGTCACAAGACTTTAAAGGACAACATATATTCCCTACAGTTACTTGTCACAAGACCTTAAAGGACAACATATATTCCCTACAGTTACCCGTCACAAGACCTTAAAGGACAACATATATTCCCTACAGTTACCCGTCACAAGACCTTAAAGGACAACATATATTCCCTACAGTTATCAGTAACAAGACCTTTAAGGACAACATATATTCCCTACAGTTAATCGTCACAAGACCTTAAAGGACAACATATATTCCCTACAGTTACTCGTCACAAGACCTTAAAGGACAACGTATATTCCCTACAGTTACTCGTCACAAGGCCTTAAATGACAACATATATTCCCTACAGTTACCCGTCACAAGACTTTAAAGGACAACATATATTCCCTACAGTTACCCGTCACAAAACCTTAAAGGACAACATATATTCCCTACAGGTACCCGTCACAAGACCTTAAAGGACAACATATATTCCCTACAGTTACCCGTCACAAGACCTTAAAGGACAACATATATTCCCTACAGTTACTCGTCACAAGACCTTAACGGACAACATATATTCCCTACAGTTATCAGTAACAAGACCTTAAAGGACAACATATATTCCCTACAGTTAATCGTCACAAGACCTGAAAGGACAACATATTTTCCCTACAGTTATCAGTAACAAGACCTTAAAGGACAACATATATTCCCTACAGTTACCCGTCACAAGACCTTAAAGGACAACATATATTCCCTACAGTTAATCGTCACAAGACCTGAAAGGACAACATATTTTCCCTACAGTTATCAGTAACAAGACCTTAAAGGACAACATATATTCCCTACAGTTACTCGTCACACGACCTTAAAGGACAACATATATTCCCTACAGTTATCAGTAACAAGACCTTAAAGGACAACATGTATTCCCTACAGTTACCCGTCACAAGACCTTTAAGGACAACATATATTCCCTACAGTTATCAGTAACAAGACCTTAAAGGACAACGTGTATTCCCTACAGTTATCAGTAACAAGACCTTAAAGGACAACATATATTCCCTACAGTTATCAGTAACAAGACCTTAACGGACAACATATATTCCCTACAGTTACTCGTCACAAGACCTTAAAGGACAACGTATATTCCCTACAGTTACTCGTCACAAGACCTTAAAGGACAACATATATTCCCTACAGTTACCCGTCACAAGACCTTAAAGGACAACATATATTCCCTACAGTTAATCGTCACAAGACTTTAAAGGACAACATATTTTCCCTACAGTTACTCGTCACAAGACCTTAAAGGACAACATATATTCCCTACAGTTACCCGTCACAAGACCTTAAAGGACAACATATATTCCCTACAGTTATCAGTAACAAGACCTTAAAGGACAACATATATTCCCTACAGTTATCAGTAACAAGACCTTAAAGGACAACATATATTCCCTACAGTTATCAGTAACAAGACCTTAAAGGACAACATATATTCCCTACAGTTACCCGTCACAAGACCTTAAAGGACAACATATATTCCCTACAGTTATCAGTAACAAGACCTTAAAGGACAACATATATTCCCTACAGTTATCAGTAACAAGACCTTAAAGGACAACATATATTCCCTACAGTTATCAGTAACAAAACCTTAAAGGACAACATATATTCCCTACAGTTACTCGTCACAAGACCTTAACGGACAACATATATTCCCTACAGTTACCCGTCACAAGACCTTAAAGGACAACATATATTCCCTACAGTTACCCGTCACAAGACCTTAAAGGACAACATATATTCCCTACAGTTATCAGCAACAAGACCTTAACGGACAACATATATTCCCTACAGTTATCAGTAACAAGACATTAAAGGACAACATATATTCCCTACAGTTACCCGTCACAAGACCTTAAAGGATAACATATATTCCCTACAGTTATCAGTAACAAGACCTTAACGGACAACATATATTCCCTACAGTTAATCGTCACAAGACCTTAAAGGACAACATATATTCCCTACAGTTACTCGTCACAAGACCTTAAAGGACAACATATATTCCCTACAGTTACTCGTCACAAGACCTTAAAGGACAACATATATTCCCTACACTTACCCGTCACAAGACTTTAAAGGACAACATATATTCCCTACAGTTACCCGTCACAAAACCTTAAAGGACAACATATATTCCCTACAGGTACCCGTCACAAGACCTTAAAGGACAACATATATTCCCTACAGTTACCCGTCACAAGACCTTAACGGACACCATATATTCCCTACAGTTAATCGTCACAAGACCTTAAAGGACAACATATATTCCCTACAGTTATCAGTAACAAGACCTTAACGGACACCATATATTCCCTACAGTTACCCGTCACAAGACCTTAAAGAACAATATATATTCCCTACAGTTACCCGTCACAAGACCTTAAAGGACAACATATATTCCCTACAGTTACCCGTCACAAAACCTTAAAGGACAACATATATTCCCTACAGTTACCCGTCACAAGACCTTAAAGGACAACATATATTCCCTACAGTTACTCGTCACAAGGCCTTAAAGCACAACATATATTCCCTACAGTTACCCGTCACAAGGCCTTAAAGGACAACATATATTCCCTACAGTTACTCGTCACAAGACCTTAAAGGACAACATATATTCCCTACAGTTACTCGTCACAAGGCCTTAAAGCACAACATATATTCCCTACAGTTACCCGTCACAAAACCTTAAAGGACAACATATATTCCCTACAGTTACCCGTCACAAGACCTTAAAGGACAACATATATTCCCTACAGTTACCCGTCACAAGACCTTAAAGGACAACATATATTCCCTACAGTTACCCGTCACAAGACCTTAAAGCACAACATATATTCCCTACAGTTAATCGTCACAAGACTTTAAAGGACAACATATTTTCCCTACAGTTACTCGTCACAAGACCGTAAAGGACAACATATATTCCCTACAGTTACCCGTCACAAGACCTTCAAGGACAACATATATTCCCTACAGTAATCAGTAACAAGACATTAAAGGACAACATAAATTCCCTACAGTTAATCGTCACAAGACTTTAAAGGACAACATATATTCCCTACAGTTACTCGTCACAAGACCTTAAAGGACAACATATATTCCCTACAGTTACCCGTCACAAGACCTTAAAGGACAACATATATTCCCTACAGTTACCCGTCACAAGACCTTAAAGGACAACATATATTCCCTACAGTTATCAGTAACAAGACCTTAACGGACAACATATATTCCCTACAGTTAATCGTCACAAGACCTTAAAGGACAACATATATTCCCTACAGTTACTCGTCACAAGACCTTAAAGGACAACGTATATTCCCTACAGTTACTCGTCACAAGGCCTTAAATGACAACATATATTCCCTACAGTTACCCGTCACAAGACTTTAAAGGACAACATATATTCCCTACAGTTACCCGTCACAAAACCTTAAAGGACAACATATATTCCCTACAGGTACCCGTCACAAGACCTTAAAGGACAACATATATTCCCTACAGTTACCCGTCACAAGACCTTAAAGGACAACATATATTCCCTACAGTTACCCGTCACAAGACCTTAACGGACAACATATATTCCCTACAGTTATCAGTAACAAGACCTTAAAGGACAACATATATTCCCTACAGTTAATCGTCACAAGACCTGAAAGGACAACATATTTTCCCTACAGTTATCAGTAACAAGACCTTAAAGGACAACATATATTCCCTACAGTTACTCGTCACAAGACCTTAAAGGACAACATATATTCCCTACAGTTACCCGTCACAAGACCTTAAAGGACAACATATATTCCCTACAGTAATCAGTAACAAGACATTAAAGGACAACATAAATTCCCTACAGTTACCCGTCACAAGACCTTAAAGGACAACATATATTCCCTACAGTTACCCGTCACAAGACCTTAAAGGACAACATATATTCCCTACAGTTACCCGTCACAAGACCTTAAAGCACAACATATATTCCCTACAGTTAATCGTCACAAGACTTTAAAGGACAACATATTTTCCCTACAGTTACTCGTCACAAGACCTTAAAGGACAACATATATTCCCTACAGTTACCCGTCACAAGACCTTAAAGGACAACATATATTCCCTACAGTAATCAGTAACAAGACATTAAAGGACAACATAAATTCCCTACAGTTACTCGTCACAAGACCTTAAAGGACAACATATATTCCCTACAGTTACTCGTCACAAGACCTTAAAGGACAACATATATTCCCTACAGTTACCCGTCACAAGACCTTAAAGGACAACATATATTCCCTACAGTTACCCGTCACAAGACCTTAAAGGACAACATATATTCCCTACAGTTATCAGTAACAAGACCTTAACGGACAACATATATTCCCTACAGTTAATCGTCACAAGACCTTAAAGGACAACATATATTCCCTACAGTTACTCGTCACAAGACCTTAAAGGACAACGTATATTCCCTACAGTTACTCGTCACAAGGCCTTAAATGACAACATATATTCCCTACAGTTACCCGTCACAAGACTTTAAAGGACAACATATATTCCCTACAGTTACCCGTCACAAAACCTTAAAGGACAACATATATTCCCTACAGGTACCCGTCACAAGACCTTAAAGGACAACATATATTCCCTACAGTTACCCGTCACAAGACCTTAAAGGACAACATATATTCCCTACAGTTACCCGTCACAAGACCTTAACGGACAACATATATTCCCTACAGTTATCAGTAACAAGACCTTAAAGGACAACATATATTCCCTACAGTTAATCGTCACAAGACCTGAAAGGACAACATATTTTCCCTACAGTTATCAGTAACAAGACCTTAAAGGACAACGTATATTCCCTACAGTTACCCGTCACAAGACCTTAAAGGACAACATATATTCCCTACAGTTAATCGTCACAAGACTTTAAAGGACAACATATTTTCCCTACAGTTACTCGTCACAAGACCTTAAAGGACAACATATATTCCCTACAGTTACCCGTCACAAGACCTTAAAGGACAACATATATTCCCTACAGTAATCAGTAACAAGACATTAAAGGACAACATAAATTCCCTACAGTTAATCGTCACAAGACTTTAAAGGACAACATATATTCCCTACAGTTACTCGTCACAAGACCTTAAAGGACAACATATATTCCCTACAGTTACCCGTCACAAGACCTTAAAGGACAACATATATTCCCTACAGTTACCCGTCACAAGACCTTAAAGGACAACATATATTCCCTACAGTTATCAGTAACAAGACCTTAACGGACAACATATATTCCCTACAGTTAATCGTCACAAGACCTTAAAGGACAACATATATTCCCTACAGTTACTCGTCACAAGACCTTAAAGAACAACGTATATTCCCTACAGTTACTCGTCACAAGACCTTAAAGGACAACATATATTCCCTACAGTTACCCGTCACAAGACTTTAAAGGACAACATATATTCCCTACAGTTACCCGTCACAAAACCTTAAAGGACAACATATATTCCCTACAGGTACCCGTCACAAGACCTTAAAGGACAACATATATTCCCTACAGTTACCCGTCACAAGACCTTACAGGACAACATATATTCCCTACAGTTAATCGTCACAAGACCTGAAAGGACAACATATTTTCCCTACAGGTATCAGTAACAAGACCTTAAAGGACAACATATATTCCCTACAGTTACTCGTCACAAGACCTTAAAGGACAACATATATTCCCTACAGTTATCAGTAACAAGACCTTAAAGGACAACATGTATTCCCTACAGTTACCCGTCACAAGACCTTTAAGGACAACATATATTCCCTACAGTTATCAGTAACAAGACCTTAAAGGACAACGTGTATTCCCTACAGTTATCAGTAACAAGACCTTAAAGGACAACATATATTCCCTACAGTTATCAGTAACAAGACCTTAACGGACAACATATATTCCCTACAGTTAATCGTCACAAGACCTTAAAGGACAACATATATTCCCTACAGTTACTCGTCACAAGACCTTAAAGGACAACATATATTCCCTACAGTTACTCGTCACAAGACCTTAAAGGACAACATATATTCCCTACAGTTACCCGTCACAAGACTTTAAAGGACAACATATATTCCCTACAGTTACCCGTCACAAAACCTTAAAGGACAACATATATTCCCTACAGGTACCCGTCACAAGACCTTAAAGGACAACATATATTCCCTACAGTTACCCGTCACAAGACCTTAAAGGACAACATATATTCCCTACAGTTACCCGTCACAAGACCTTAACGGACAACATATATTCCCTACAGTTATCAGTAACAAGACCTTAAAGGACAACATATATTCCCTACAGTTAATCGTCACAAGACCTGAAAGGACAACATATTTTCCCTACAGTTATCAGTAACAAGACCTTAAAGGACAACATATATTCCCTACAGTTACCCGTCACAAGACCTTAAAGGACAACATATATTCCCTACAGTTAATCGTCACAAGACCTGAAAGGACAACATATTTTCCCTACAGTTATCAGTAACAAGACCTTAAAGGACAACATATATTCCCTACAGTTACTCGTCACAAGACCTTAAAGGACAACATATATTCCCTACAGTTATCAGTAACAAGACCTTAAAGGACAACATGTATTCCCTACAGTTACCCGTCACAAGACCTTAAAGGACAACATATATTCCCTACAGTTATCAGTAACAAGACCTTAAAGGACAACATATATTCCCTACAGTTATCAGTAACAAGACCTTAACGGACAACATATATTCCCTACAGTTACTCGTCACAAGACCTTAAAGGACAACGTATATTCCCTACAGTTACCCGTCACAAGACCTTAAAGGACAACATATATTCCCTACAGTTAATCGTCACAAGACTTTAAAGGACAACATATTTTCCCTACAGTTACTCGTCACAAGACCTTAAAGGACAACATATATTCCCTACAGTTACCCGTCACAAGACCTTAAAGGACAACATATATTCCCTACAGTAATCAGTAACAAGACATTAAAGGACAACATAAATTCCCTACAGTTAATCGTCACAAGACTTTAAAGGACAACATATATTCCCTACAGTTACTCGTCACAAGACCTTAAAGGACAACATATATTCCCTACAGTTACCCGTCACAAGACCTTAAAGGACAACATATATTCCCTACAGTTACCCGTCACAAGACCTTAAAGGACAACATATATTCCCTACAGTTATCAGTAACAAGACCTTAACGGACAACATATATTCCCTACAGTTAATCGTCACAAGACCTTAAAGGACAACATATATTCCCTACAGTTACTCGTCACAAGACCTTAAAGGACAACGTATATTCCCTACAGTTACTCGTCACAAGACCTTAAAGGACAACATATATTCCCTACAGTTACCCGTCACAAGACTTTAAAGGACAACATATATTCCCTACAGTTACCCGTCACAAAACCTTAAAGGACAACATATATTCCCTACAGTTACCCGTCACAAGACCTTTAAGGACAACATATATTCCCTACAGTTATCAGTAACAAGACCTTAAAGGACAACGTGTATTCCCTACAGTTATCAGTAACAAGACCTTAAAGGACAACATATATTCCCTACAGTTATCAGTAACAAGACCTTAACGGACAACATATATTCCCTACAGTTAATCGTCACAAGACCTTAAAGGACAACATATATTCCCTACAGGTACCCGTCACAAGACCTTAAAGGACAACATATATTCCCTACAGTTACCCGTCACAAGACCTTAAAGGACAACATATATTCCCTACAGTTACCCGTCACAAGACCTTAACGGACAACATATATTCCCTACAGTTATCAGTAACAAGACCTTAAAGGACAACATATATTCCCTACAGTTAATCGTCACAAGACCTGAAAGGACAACATATTTTCCCTACAGTTATCAGTAACAAGACCTTAAAGGACAACATATATTCCCTACAGTTACCCGTCACAAGACCTTAAAGGACAACATATATTCCCTACAGTTAATCGTCACAAGACCTGAAAGGACAACATATTTTCCCTACAGTTATCAGTAACAAGACCTTAAAGGACAACATATATTCCCTACAGTTACCCGTCACAAGACCTTAAAGGACAACATATATTCCCTACAGTTAATCGTCACAAGACCTGAAAGGACAACATATTTTCCCTACAGTTATCAGTAACAAGACCTTAAAGGACAACATATATTCCCTACAGTTACTCGTCACAAGACCTTAAAGGACAACATATATTCCCTACAGTTATCAGTAACAAGACCTTAAAGGACAACATGTATTCCCTACAGTTACCCGTCACAAGACCTTTAAGGACAATATATATTCCCTACAGTTATCAGTAACAAGACCTTAAAGGACAACGTGTATTCCCTACAGTTATCAGTAACAAGACCTTAAAGGACAACATATATTCCCTACAGTTATCAGTAACAAGACCTTAACGGACAACATATATTCCCTACAGTTACTCGTCACAAGACCTTAAAGGACAACGTATATTCCCTACAGTTACCCGTCACAAGACCTTAAAGGACAACATATATTCCCTACAGTTAATCGTCACAAGACTTTAAAGGACAACATATTTTCCCTACAGTTACTCGTCACAAGACCTTAAAGGACAACATATATTCCCTACAGTTACCCGTCACAAGACCTTAAAGGACAACATATATTCCCTACAGTAATCAGTAACAAGACATTAAAGGACAACATAAATTCCCTACAGTTAATCGTCACAAGACTTTAAAGGACAACATATATTCCCTACAGTTACTCGTCACAAGACCTTAAAGGACAACATATATTCCCTACAGTTACCCGTCACAAGACCTTAAAGGACAACATATATTCCCTACAGTTACCCGTCACAAGACCTTAAAGGACAACATATATTCCCTACAGTTATCAGTAACAAGACCTTAACGGACAACATATATTCCCTACAGTTAATCGTCACAAGACCTTAAAGGACAACATATATTCCCTACAGTTACTCGTCACAAGACCTTAAAGGACAACGTATATTCCCTACAGTTACTCGTCACAAGACCTTAAAGGACAACATATATTCCCTACAGTTACCCGTCACAAGACTTTAAAGGACAACATATATTCCCTACAGTTACCCGTCACAAAACCTTAAAGGACAACATATATTCCCTACAGGTACCCGTCACAAGACCTTAAAGGACAACATATATTCCCTACAGTTACCCGTCACAAGACCTTAAAGGACAACATATATTCCCTACAGTTACCCGTCACAAGACCTTAACGGACAACATATATTCCCTACAGTTATCAGTAACAAGACCTTAAAGGACAACATATATTCCCTACAGTTAATCGTCACAAGACCTGAAAGGACAACATATTTTCCCTACAGTTATCAGTAACAAGACCTTAAAGGACAACATATATTCCCTACAGTTACCCGTCACAAGACCTTACAGGACAACATATATTCCCTACAGTTAATCGTCACAAGACCTGAAAGGACAACATATTTTCCCTACAGTTATCAGTAACAAGACCTTAAAGGACAACATATATTCCCTACAGTTACTCGTCACAAGACCTTAAAGGACAACATATATTCCCTACAGTTATCAGTAACAAGACCTTAAAGGACAACATGTATTCCCTACAGTTACCCGTCACAAGACCTTAAAGGACAACATATATTCCCTACAGTTAATCGTCACAAGACCTGAAAGGACAACATATTTTCCCTACAGTTATCAGTAACAAGACCTTAAAGGACAACATATATTCCCTACAGTTACCCGTCACAAGACCTTAAAGGACAACATATATTCCCTACAGTTAATCGTCACAAGACCTGAAAGGACAACATATTTTCCCTACAGTTATCAGTAACAAGACCTTAAAGGACAACATATATTCCCTACAGTTACCCGTCACAAGACCTTAAAGGACAACATATATTCCCTACAGTTAATCGTCACAAGACCTGAAAGGACAACATATTTTCCCTACAGTTATCAGTAACAAGACCTTAAAGGACAACATATATTCCCTACAGTTACTCGTCACAAGACCTTAAAGGACAACATATATTCCCTACAGTTATCAGTAACAAGACCTTAAAGGACAACATGTATTCCCTACAGTTACCCGTCACAAGACCTTTAAGGACAACATATATTCCCTACAGTTATCAGTAACAAGACCTTAAAGGACAACGTGTATTCCCTACAGTTATCAGTAACAAGACCTTAAAGGACAACATATATTCCCTACAGTTATCAGTAACAAGACCTTAACGGACAACATATATTCCCTACAGTTACTCGTCACAAGACCTTAAAGGACAACGTATATTCCCTACAGTTACCCGTCACAAGACCTTAAAGGACAACATATATTCCCTACAGTTAATCGTCACAAGACTTTAAAGGACAACATATTTTCCCTACAGTTACTCGTCACAAGACCTTAAAGGACAACATATATTCCCTACAGTTACCCGTCACAAGACCTTAAAGGACAACATATATTCCCTACAGTAATCAGTAACAAGACATTAAAGGACAACATAAATTCCCTACAGTTAATCGTCACAAGACTTTAAAGGACAACATATATTCCCTACAGTTACTCGTCACAAGACCTTAAAGGACAACATATATTCCCTACAGTTACCCGTCACAAGACCTTAAAGGACAACATATATTCCCTACAGTTACCCGTCACAAGACCTTAAAGGACAACATATATTCCCTACAGTTATCAGTAACAAGACCTTAACGGACAACATATATTCCCTACAGTTAATCGTCACAAGACCTTAAAGGACAACATATATTCCCTACAGTTACTCGTCACAAGACCTTAAAGGACAACGTATATTCCCTACAGTTACTCGTCACAAGACCTTAAAGGACAACATATATTCCCTACAGTTACCCGTCACAAGACTTTAAAGGACAACATATATTCCCTACAGTTACCCGTCACAAAACCTTAAAGGACAACATATATTCCCTACAGGTACCCGTCACAAGACCTTAAAGGACAACATATATTCCCTACAGTTACCCGTCACAAGACCTTAAAGGACAACATATATTCCCTACAGTTACCCGTCACAAGACCTTAACGGACAACATATATTCCCTACAGTTATCAGTAACAAGACCTTAAAGGACAACATATATTCCCTACAGTTAATCGTCACAAGACCTGAAAGGACAACATATTTTCCCTACAGTTATCAGTAACAAGACCTTAAAGGACAACATATATTCCCTACAGTTACCCGTCACAAGACCTTACAGGACAACATATATTCCCTACAGTTAATCGTCACAAGACCTGAAAGGACAACATATTTTCCCTACAGTTATCAGTAACAAGACCTTAAAGGACAACATATATTCCCTACAGTTACTCGTCACAAGACCTTAAAGGACAACATATATTCCCTACAGTTATCAGTAACAAGACCTTAAAGGACAACATGTATTCCCTACAGTTACCCGTCACAAGACCTTTAAGGACAACATATATTCCCTACAGTTATCAGTAACAAGACCTTAAAGGACAACGTGTATTCCCTACAGTTATCAGTAACAAGACCTTAAAGGACAACATATATTCCCTACAGTTATCAGTAACAAGACCTTAACGGACAACATATATTCCCTACAGTTAATCGTCACAAGACCTTAAAGGACAACATATATTCCCTACAGTTACTCGTCACAAGACCTTAAAGGACAACGTATATTCCCTACAGTTACTCGTCACAAGACCTTAAAGGACAACATATATTCCCTACAGTTACCCGTCACAAGACTTTAAAGGACAACATATATTCCCTACAGTTACCCGTCACAAAACCTTAAAGGACAACATATATTCCCTACAGGTACCCGTCACAAGACCTTAAAGGACAACATATATTCCCTACAGTTACCCGTCACAAGACCTTAAAGGACAACATATATTCCCTACAGTTACCCGTCACAAGACCTTAACGGACAACATATATTCCCTACAGTTATCAGTAACAAGACCTTAAAGGACAACATATATTCCCTACAGTTAATCGTCACAAGACCTGAAAGGACAACATATTTTCCCTACAGTTATCAGTAACAAGACCTTAAAGGACAACATATATTCCCTACAGTTACCCGTCACAAGACCTTAAAGGACAACATATATTCCCTACAGTTAATCGTCACAAGACCTGAAAGGACAACATATTTTCCCTACAGTTATCAGTAACAAGACCTTAAAGGACAACATATATTCCCTACAGTTACTCGTCACAAGACCTTAAAGGACAACATATATTCCCTACAGTTATCAGTAACAAGACCTTAAAGGACAACATGTATTCCCTACAGTTACCCGTCACAAGACCTTTAAGGACAACATATATTCCCTACAGTTATCAGTAACAAGACCTTAAAGGACAACGTGTAACCTCTGTACAGATTAAGCTTTTTGACGATGAAGTAAATACCCCGGTTTGGCCTGGTTACTCTGGAGACCAGATGTATTATGTCGGGGGAAAGAACGGGAAGACATGTGCTCCCGACAGCCGTGAAGGTGCTGACCGCTAAGTAAGACTATCGGGATGAGACGGTGATTTATTGGTAAACCCATTTACATCTCGGTAATTTCATTACTAGTCTGTGCGTGTCCGACCAAGAGTGCGCAGGATACAGAGGTCGCCTGTTAGCACGATATCACTGGTATTGACATATTTGTTTTCCTGGAAACAAATTGCTTCTAATTAGATAGCGATGTTTGCTCAGGATCTATTAGCGTAATAGTAAATATAGCTTGCCTCATAAACATTGAGGCCATCACTAATTCAAGTGATATATGAAGACCAAACCTATTACATGTTTTGGCCACCTATTTCAAATCATACTTTATACAGATATTCTATTATAACTCTTTATCAGATAGTTATGCTATTCTACAATTACTGTAATAAAATTGACATGACGTTTTCATACTGCACCATTATTCTATTTTCTACCACAATTCCCTGTGTTATTCCACGTGCTAACTGTTGGATAAACATATGTTATATCCCACTAGTGGTATATGACCTTCCGGACTTTTGATTGGTTGGGACGTTTAACAGTGACCGGTAATCACGTGGTTCAATGACTCGTGCGGATTGTTGAGGTTGTTATCGGTTGTTGAAGTCGTCACAACATGGTGGGAATATATATGAGAAGAAGTGTTTTTGCGCAAATAGTCCGCGGTTCACTAAAGAAAACACCCGACTCATGGTTATTGGATATGAAATTTATTTCCCTCTCGTTAATTAATTTTTAAAAGTTACAAAAGACAAGAGCTTTAAATATCGAGTGTAATACATTCCATAACTAACAAACACTCGCTGTGTAATCTCTATATAACTATATAACAATTGTGCAACAAAGTAAGCGTGGTATTATCTTCAATGAAGCAGTGATAAGTTATTGCTGCTCCATAACTTTGTACTCTTACACTTTAAAGTTTAACTAGGTTTACTGAGGTACAGAGGCACGGTACAGTTGCTGTCAAGTTGTACCACATCAACTATGTAATTAACATATAACCCATCATCAGATAAAACTATGTACTGTAATAAACATATAATTCATCATGAGGAGTAACGCTGTACTGTAATAAACATATAATTCATCATGAGGAGTAACGCTGTACTGTAATAAACATATAATTAATCATCAGGAGTAACGCTGTACTGTAATAAACATATAAACCATCATCAGGAGTAACGCTGTACTGTAATAAACGTATAATCCATCATCAGGAGTAACGCTGTACTGTAATAAACATATAATTCATCATCAGGAGTAACGCTGTACTGTAATAAACATATAATCCATCATCAGGCGCTGTACTGTAATAAACATACAATTCATCATCAGGAGTAACGCTGTACTGCAATAAACATATAATCCATAATCAGGAGTAACACTGTACTGTAATTAAAATATAATTCATCATCAGGAGTAACGCTGTACTGTAATAAACATATAATTCATCATCAGGAATAACGCTGTAGTGTAATAAACATATAATGCATCATCAGGAGTAATGCTGTACTGTAATAAACATATAATTCATCATCAGGAGTAACGCTGTAGTGTAATAAACATATAATTAATCATCAGGAGTAACACTGTAGTGTAATAAACATATAATTCATCATCAGGAGTAACGCTGTAGTGTAATAAACATATAATTCATCATCAGGAGTAACGCTGTACTGTTATAAACATATAATTCATCATCAGGATTATCGCTGTACTGTAATAAACATATAATTCATCATCAGGAGTAACGCTGTACTGCAATAAACATATAATTCATCATCAGGAGTAACGCTGTACTGTAATAAACATATAATTCTTCATCAGGAGTAACGCTGTAGTGTAATAAACATATAATCCATCATCAGGAGTAATGCTGTACTGTAATAAACATATAATTCATCATCAGGAGTAACGCTGTAGTGTAATAAACATATAATTAATCATCAGGAGTAACACTGTAGTGTAATAAACATATAATTCATCATCAGGAGTAACGCTGTAGTGTAATAAACATATAATTCATCATCAGGAGTAACGCTGTACTGTTATAAACATATAATCCATCATCAGGATTATCGCTGTACTGTAATAAACATATAATCCATCATCAGGATTATCGCTGTACTGTAATAAACATATAGTTCAGCATCAGGAGTAACGCTGTAGTGTAATAAACATATAATGCATCATCAGGAGTAATGCTGTACTGTAATAAACATATAATTCATCATCAGGAGTAACGCTGTAGTGTAATAAACATATAACTAATCATCAGGAGTAACACTGTAGTGTAATAAACATATAATTCATCATCAGGAGTAACGCTGTAGTGTAATAAACATATAATTCATCATCAGGAGTAACGCTGTACTGTTATAAACATATAATCCATCATCAGGATTATCGCTGTACTGTAATAAACATATAATTCATCATCAGGAGTAACGCTGTACTGCAATAAACATATAATTCATCATCAGGAGTAACGCTGTACTGTAATAAACATATAATTCTTCATCAGGAGTAACGCTGTAGTGTAATAAACATATAATTAATCATCAGGAGTAACACTGTACTGTAATAAACATATAATTCATCATCAGGAGTAACGCTGTAGTGTAATAAACATATAATTCATCATCAGGAATAACGCTGTACTGTAATAAACATATAATCCATTATCAGGAGTAACGCTGTACTGTAATAAACATAAAGAATATCACTAGGAGTAACGCTGTACTGCAATAAACATATAATCCATCATCAGGAGTAACGCTGTACTGTAATAAACATATAATTCATCATCAGGAATAACGCTGTAGTGTAATAAACATATAATTCATCATCAGGAATAACGCTGTAGTGTAATAAACATATAATTCATCATCAGGAATAACGCTGTACTGTAATAAACATATAATCCATCATCAGGAGTAACGCTGTACTGTAATAAAAATATAATTCATCATCAGGAATAACGCTGTAGTGTAATAAACATATAATTCATCATCAGGAATAAAGCTGTAGTGTAATAAACATATAATTCATCATCAGGAATAACGCTGTACTGCAATAAACATATAATCCATCATGAGGAGTAACGCTGTACTGTAATAAACATATAATTCATCATCAGGAATAACGCTGTAGTGTAATAAACATATAATTCATCATCAGGAATAACGCTGTACTGTAATAAACATATAATCCATCATCAGGAGTATTGCTGTACTGTAATAAAAATATAATTCATCATCAGGAATAACGCTGTAGTGTAATAAACATATAATTCATCATCATTAATAAAGCTGTAGTGTAATAAACATATAATTCATCATCAGGAATAACGCTGTACTGCAATAAACATATAATCCATCATGAGGAGTAACGCTGTACTGTAATAAACATATAATTCA
Source organism: Mimachlamys varia (assembly GCA_947623455.1). Classification (NCBI taxonomy): domain Eukaryota; kingdom Metazoa; phylum Mollusca; class Bivalvia; order Pectinida; family Pectinidae; genus Mimachlamys; species Mimachlamys varia. Next base: position 58,286,888 of record OX392531.1, read on the forward strand.
TCATCAGGAATAACGCTGTAGAGTAATAAACATATACTTCATCACAAGGAGTAACGCTGTACTGCAATAAACATATAATCCATCATCAGGAGTAACGCTGTACTGTAATAAACATATAATTCATCATCAGGAATAACGCTGTAGTGTAATAAACATATAATTCATCATCAGGAGTAACGTTGTACTGTAATAAATATATAATCCATCATCAGGAGTAACGCTGTACTGTAATAAACATATAATTCATCATCAGGAGTAATGCTGTACTGTAATAAACATATAATTCATCATTGAGTAACGCTGTACTGTAAAAACATATAATTCATCATCAGGAGTAACGCTGTACTGTAATAAACATATAATTCATCATCAGGAGTAACGCTGTAGTGTAATAAACATATAATTCATCATCAGGATACGCTGTAGTGTAATAAACATATAATTCATCATCAGGAGTAACGCTGTAGTGTAATAAACATATAATCCATCATCAGGAGTAACGCTGTACTGTAATAAACATATAATTCATCATTAGGAGTAACGCTGTACTGTAATAAACATATAATTCAGCATCAGGAGTAACGCTGTACTGTAATAAACATATAATTCATCATCAGGAGTAACGATGACTGAAATAAACATATAATTCATCATCAGGAGTAACGCTGTACTGTAATAAACATATAATCCATCATCAGGAGTAAAGCTGTACTGTAATAAACATATAGTTCATCATCAGGAGTAACGCTGTACTGTAATAAACATATAATTCTTCATCAGGAGTAACGCTGTAGTGTAATAAACATATAATTAATCATCAGGAGTAACGCTGTAGTGTAATAAACATATAATTCATCATCGGGAGTAACGCTGTACTGTAATAAACATATAATTCATCATCAGGAGTAACGCTGTACTGTAATAAACATAAAGCATATCATAAGGAGTAACGCTGTACTGTAATAAACATATAATTCTTCATCAGGAGTAAGGCTGTACAGTTATAAACATATAGTTCATCAGGAATAACGCTGTAGTGTAATAAACATATACTTCACCACAAGGAGTAACGCTGTACTGCAATAAACATATAATCCATCATCAGGAGTATCGCTGTACTGTAATAAACATATAATTCATCATCAGGAATAACGCTGTAGTGTAATAAACATATAATTCATCATCAGGAGTAACGTTGTACTGTAATAAATATATAATCCATCATCAGGAGTAACGCTGTAGTGTAATAAACATATAATTCATCATCAGGAGTAATGCTGTACTGTAATAAACATATAATTCATCATTAATGATCACCAGTAGGTAGTGTCTATATCAATTGGTCAAGAAAAGGTGTGTTGTACTGTAACAGTATATAAATGATCACCAATAGGTAGTGTCTATATCAATTGGTCAAGAAAAGGTGTGTTGTAATGTAACAGTATATAAATGATCACCAGTAGGTAGTGTCTATATCAATTGGTCAAGAAAAGGTGTGTTGTACTGTAACAGTATATAAATGATCACCAGTAGGTAGTGTCTATATCAATTGGTCAAGAAAAGGTGTGTTGTAATGTAACAGTATATAAATGATCACCAGTAAGTAGTGTCTATATCAATTGGTCAACAAAGGGTGTGTTGTACTGTAACAGTATATAAATGATCATCAGTAGGTAGTGTCCATATAGATTGGTCAGGAAAAGGTATGTTGTAATGAACCAGTATATAAATGATCACCAGTAGGTAGTGTCTATATCAATTGGTCAACAAAGGGTATGTTGTACTGTAACAGTATATAAATGATCATCAGTAGGTAGTGTCTATATCAATTGGTCAAGAAAAGGTGTGTTGTACTGTAACAGTATATAAATGATCACCAGTAGGTAGTGTCTATATCAATTGGTCAAGAAAAGGTGTGTTGTACTGTAACAGTATATAAATGATCACCAGTAGGTAGTGTCCATATAGATTGGTCAGGAAAAGGTATGTTGTAATGAACCAGTATATAAATGATCATCAGTAGGTAGTGTCCATATAGATTGGTCAGGAAAAGGTATGTTGTACTGTAACAGTATATAAATGATCATCAGTAGGTAGTGTCTATATCAATTGGTCAAGAAAAGGTGTGTTGTACTGTAACAGTATATAAATGATCACCAGTAGGTAGTGTCTATATAGATTGGTCAAGAAAAGGTGTGTTGTACTGTAACAGTATATAAATGATCACCAGTAGGTAGTGTCCATATAGATTGGTCAAGAAAGGTATGTTGTACTGTAACAGTATATAAATGATCACCAGTAGGTAGTGTCCATATAGATTGGTCAAGAAAAGGTATGTTGTACTGTAACAGTATATAAATGATCATCAGTAGGTAGTGTCTATATCAATTGGTCAAGAAAAGGTGTGTTGTACTGTAACAGTATATAAATGATCACCAGTAGGTAGTGTCTATATCAATTGGTCAAGAAAAGGTGTGTTGTACTGTAACAGTATATAAATGATCACCAGTAGGTAGTGTCTATATAGATTGGTCAGCCCAGGGTATGTTGTACTGTAACAGTATATAAATGATCACCAGTAGGTAATGTCAATATAGATTGGTCAACAAAGGGTATGTTGTACTGTAACAGTATATAAATGATCACCAGTAGGTAGTGTCTATATAAATTGGTCAACAAAGGGTGTGTTGTACTGTAACAGTATATAAATGATCACCAGTAGGTAGTGTCTATATAAATTGGTCAACAAAGGGTGTGTTGTACTGTAACAGTTTATAAATGATCACCAGTAGGTAGTGTCTATATAAATTGGTCAACAAAGGGTGCGTTGTACTGTAACAGTATATAAATGATCACCAGTAGGTAGTGTCTATATAGATTGGTCAACAAAGGGTGTGTTGTACTGTAACAGTATATAAATGATCATCAGAAGGTAGTGTCCATATAGATTGGTCAACAAAGGGTATGTTGTACTGTAACAGTATATAAATGATCACCAGTAGGTAGTGTCCATATAGATTGGTCAACAAAGGGTATGTTGTACTGTAACAGTATATAAATGATCATCAGTAGGTAGTGTCCATATAGATTGGTCAACAAAGGGTATGTTGTACTGTAACAGTATATAAATGATCACCAGTAGGTAGTGTCCATATAGATTTGTCAAGAAAAGGTGTGTTGTACTGTAACGGTATATAAATGATTACCAGTAGGTAGTGTCTATATAGATTGGTCAACAAAGGGTGTGTTGTACTGTAACAGTATATAAATGATCACCAGTAGGTAGTGTCCATATAGATTGGTCAACAAAGGGTATGTTGTACTGTAACAGTATATAAATGATCACCAGTAGGTAGTGTCCATATAGATTGGTCAACAAAGGGTATGTTGTACTTTAACAGTATTTAAATGATCATCAGTAGGTAGTGTCCATATAGATTGGTCAACAAAGGGTATGTTGTACTGTAACAGTATATAAATGATCATCAGTAGGTAGTGTCCATATAGATTGGTCAACAAAGGGTATGTTGTACTGTAACAGTATATAAATGATCACCAGTAGGTAGTGTCTATATAGATTGGTCAAGAAAAGGTATGTTGTACTGTACCAGTATATAAATGATCATCAGTAGGTAATGTCCATATAGGCTCTATACTTTCTAAATGATTAGCATCGTATACATTGTACCGTTGTTCAACTACCTATTCTGATAAGATAATGTAATACCGTTATACTGCTATGGATTACCAGTAGAGATTCTGTACCATTCTACTCATACAGAATGATAATCATGGACACTTAGATATCTGTGTCGTGGTACACATATGTAAACTATGTTGATTGATCAGCGAGGGAGTTAGTTACCGGTAGATACATTGTACCGTTATACATATGGACCATCGATCATCAGGAACACACCATACATATACTACGCAATAAGTTCACATCTCTGTGCCCATTATGTTAATATCTTACCGAGACAATCTATTTGGGCAATAGTCTTTGGACAATTTCTGACACTAAAAATAACATACGCCATCAATTCAGATCTCCAAAAACTTCCTTTGTGAATATAAAAAGCAGTTTGAGAACAGGGAAATACATGGATAAGGTCGATACATTATGGCGTCAGAAAATCCATTTATCAATGTGGACAATATCGCGAGAGTAAATTTCCATGTTTAGCTGTCTGCGGGGCGTATGTTGGCGATCTCCTGCAAGACACTTTTCTCATGCCTGGCAATTCGTCTGTACACTTTGAACCCCATCGCCACATCCTCATGTTTTCACGAGTTTGTTTCTTCTTATGAGACTCATTTTCTTTTAGCTGAAACATTTATTCAGAAACAAGAACCATCTATATCAAATTGAATTATTCGCTAACAGTCTACTAGAGTCTCGGTAAAAAGGCCAATTAGACAGTTAGGGCTGATTTATGTGTTAAGTTCAAGGAAATCTATCGATTTGAATTGCAGCCACAATACTTCTCTGCTCTGGTGTAAGCTATATTTGGATTTTGTCAAATTTAAATCCGATATTCGCAAGGAAGAAGAAATGTCTTTCCTCTCATTGTGTTGTGAAAACATATTAGGTCATTACCACCACCTTGCACTCCTCTAACAGGTACTGAGGTTGAAGGACGGGAGTTGATGGTGTAAAACGTTCAGAACATTATCACAGGGTGGATTCCGGTAAAATGGACGGCGTGATACGATCAATGAAGGAAGCAATAACAGCAGAAACTGTCAATGATATGTTAGATGTGCGCCTAGCTGCTGGGAACACACTGGCACAGTAGACAGGTCTTCCATACTGCCAAGGGTGTTTCAAGATCAATGCAAAAGCATTGGTGATCTTAGAAAAAGACAATTTTCGTCAGACATTTAAAATGGAGATTCATTTTAATTGAAGATGTGAAGTGTAATCAGGTGTTCCTTATACATTTTGGCATTAAGATTTCTCCAAGGAACATGAGAAAAACTATTTCATTACTCATTATCGAATACTTTAACACATCATGATGGTAGAGTTGGAGGATATCGACAAACACGAGGTCAAGTGCAGATTGCTGGAAAGGATGAGAAACCTACCGGGCCAAAATTAACATGTAGAAAGAGCCAACGCCCGCCTGGAAGGATGTCTCATCCAGCGTTTTAAAACAAGAAAATTGGGTAATATACAACGCTAATATAGCTAAGAACAGTGAGATTACCGTAACTAACACTAACACACCTGGGTAGAGTGAAAATATCGTCTGGTATGATACGTCATCTACCACACTTACACACCTGGGTAGAGTGAAAATATTGTCTTGTATGATACGTCATCTACCACACTTACACACCTGGGTAGAGTGAAAATATTGTCTGGTATGATACGTCATCTACCACACTATCACACCTGGGTAGAGTGAAAATATTGTCTTGTATGAAACGTCATCTACCACACTTACACACCTGGGTAGAGTGAAAATATTGTCTTGTATGATACGTCATCTACCACACTATCACACCTGGGTAGAGTGAAAATATTGTCTGGTATGATACGTCATCTACCACACTAACACACCTGGGTAGAGTGAAAATATTGTCTGGTATGATACGTCATCTACCATACTATCACACCTGGGTAGAGTGAAAATATTGTCTTGTATGAAACGTCATCTACCACACTTACACACCTGGGTAGAGTGAAAATATTGTCTTGCATGATAGGTCATCAACCACACTTACACACCTGGGTAGAGTGAAAATATTGTCTGGTATGATACGTCATCTACCACACTAACACACCTGGGTAGAGTGAAAATATTGTCTGGTATGATACGTCATCTACCACATTTACACACCTGGGTAGAGTGAAAATATTGCCCGGTATGATACGTCATCTACCACACTTACACACCTGGGTAGAGTGAAAAAATCGTCTGGTATGATACGTCATCTACCACACTAACACACCTGGGTAGAGTGAAAATATTGTCTGGTATGATAGGTCATCTACCACACTAACACACCTGGGTAGAGTGAAAATATTGTCTGGTATGATAGGTCATCTACCACACTTACACATCTGGGTAGAGTGAAAATATTGTCTGGTATGATACGTCATCTACCACACTAACACACCTGGGTAGAGTGAAAATATTGTCCGGTTTGATACGTCATCTACCACACTTACACACCTGGGTAGAGTGAAAATATTGTCTGGTATGATACGTCATCTACCACACTAACACACCTGGGTAGAGTGAAAATATTGTCCGGTATTATACGTCATCTACCACACTTACACACCTGGGTAGAGTGAAAATATTGTCTTGTATGATACGTCATCTACCACACTTACACACCTGGGTAGAGTGAACATATCGTCTGGTATGATACGTCATCTACCACACTTACACACCTGGGTAGAGTGAAAAAATCGTCTGGTATGATACGTCATCTACAACACTAACACACCTGGGTAGAGTGAACATATCGTCTGGTATGATAGGTCATCTACAACACTAACACACCTGGGTAGAGTGAAAATATTGTCTTGTATGATACGTCATCTACCACACTATCACACCTGGGTAGAGTTAACATATCATCTGGTATGATAGGTCATCTACAACACTTACACACCTGGGTAGAGTGAAAATATCGTCCGGTATGATACGTCATCTACCACACTATCACACCTGGGTAGACTTTGGTCACATCCAAATGAACATCTAGTCCTCGAAATGAGAACCGAGTCATCATTGTTAATCAAAACAAGTAAGCACACTAATGTGCATACTCAAAAACTTTCATCTTCATATCACATAAAAATACAGTATATTTCTTGACGAGACAAAGATGGTGACCATAATACTTGCCCATATTTCTAATTAACTCTTGAATCCATGTGTTGTTTGTTTGTCTTCAGACGACATCGATCACAAAAATCACGATATTTAGAGCAAGTCCTAGAATAACGAATCGAGGTAACTTTAATTTCTTCATTTGAAATATGATCTATGTTCATTGGGTTTTGGTGATGCATGGGTTGCTACGTCATAGTTAATTAAATTATGATCAACACGGACAGCTTGCTAGTACTACTATTTGTTTGTTTGGTTTGGTTGCGGGAAGACGCTTACTCTTCCGGAACACCTGGTCTTATTCTCTTGTGCTTTTACGAGAGTATCAATGTACATCTTTCCTTTTTCCCTATTTTGCCCCTAGTTTAATCAAGGTCCACTCGGATTATGGTTTTGACGACTCTTCGGTATTCTCTGATTTTTTATATCACAGTAATACACGTTTTCCTATATTTGTGCGATAGTGTAGGCATGTTATTCATGTAAGAGAAAAAAAATCAGAGAATACAAAAGCGTCAACAAAACCATAATCATTACTCAAAATCGATGATATTAACAAAGGAAAGATTTACATTGAGACCATTGTAAGAGTAAAATAGAATAAGACCAAGTCTTCTGAAAGAGTAGGCGTCTTCAACTTCATCGACGACACCCGCCATATAAATCCAAGTCAAATCCTAGTGAATGGCATGGCCTCAACGTGAGAACTGAAGCATAATTCTCAATAACAACAAGGAGGCATACTAATGAGCACATTCAAAAACGTCCATCTTCATACCATGCAAGGATGTAGAATATTTCTCGATGAGATCAAGATGGCGACCATAACACTTGCCCATAGTTTTTATCAACCTGCATCTCTCGAATCCCTGTGCCGTAAGTTTGTTCGTCAGCAGTTGACTTCTATCACGAAAATCTCGATAATCAGAGCAAGCCCTAGAATAACGAATCAACTGCGACATGTAAACTATAGGATGAAGAAGCAGAGATGTTACTATCAAGAAAGGGAAAGTTTACGATCGGAAAATCGAAATCGTCACGTTTATCATACAGCTTAGTAGTAAGTTGTCGTGTTGGTCATAGTTTAAGTAAATACCGAGGTAAGACGATGATGTAGGAGAGTCTGTTGTGTCTTTAATCTCAAGTTCAAAAGGGTATATACGATCGACTAGGTTAACAATTTTGATATACCTGGAAGTGAAATTGAAACATTTTGCAAGGTTTTTATTACCCGTCCTGATAAGCCCCTCGACAAATTCAGCCTCGTATGAAAATAAAAACAAGTCCGCTGAAAAGGGTGCGCAGTTAGTGCCCATTGGAATACCAACAGTCTGTTGGAAAACCTCCGAACTCAACAAAGACAATCAGGAATTCAATCATTCCTACTATATCTTCCTCAGTATATTTCAACCTAGCTTTTGATGTGGTTTTCACAAAGTATGCCCCAAGATACTCACAACCATTTATTTGTATTGCCGTTCACCTTTCTTGGAAAAGAAAGCTCTCATAATGATAGACCGAAGACGTTCTTTCAGTTTGGCATGTGGTATGGTATTGTACAGGGTGGAACGAAACATTTTTGAGAAGGGGGTGCTCAAGACTGATCAGAAGATCTTTTAAGTTTTTCAAAATCCACATCCCATTAATGCTACCTCTGGAGTATACAGTGTCACAATAAGACTGCAGTCATGATTCAACGGTACTAAGAATGGTAGTAAGAAGTTTCGATAATGGCTTGAGTCATCATGGTCAATCACAAGTACGCACACTAATGATCATACTCAAAAACGTATACAACAACACGACTACCACTCTCACACACAGACAGATAAACGTGAGGTTGCTGTTATATAGCCTCAAACGCACGCACGCACGCACGCACGCACGCGCACACGCACACCCACAAACACTTGGAAACTGTCCTCTGTGTGAAATACTGCATACGTCCTCTCATTTTTGCTTTTACTAACAAGCACACACTCACGTTGACTCACAGACATGTACAACAAATGTTAAAGTGTGGATACAATCAGATTTGTCGTGTCTATTTCTAAACAAACAGATCATTCTGGCTCATGAGGAAGCTGAAATCCTATCTATGCCTGCTTGAGGTATAAATCAGAATTATGTCTATATTGAAGTATCTGTAACTAAGGCCAGATGTCGTCACAAGATATCATCATTATCATGCGTTAACATTAGATGGCGTATAATGCTGAATAATACATTACGGTACGTCTCGTTTAAACATGATATGCGTATTTTATTCCGATATTGTGTAGGTTTTCTTAAGTAAGTATTCGCCGCTGACACGAACAATGATGAAAACCAACTCGTGTGTCTTTGACATCTTCTTTAAGTGAAAAGCGTCACAAGAATATTTTAAGCGGATTATCGTTTACACGTGTTGGCAAAGCTGCGTTTTTGCTCTGTATATACATTCTGAAGTAGGAAGGAATGAATAAAACCATGAGCCATGAACACGTTTGGTAATAAGATGGTTTGTAGTCCACCATGACCCAAGGCAGCCAAAAGGTCCGGCATTAATTTGGGTGAGCGCCTTTGACCATTAGGCTAAAATAGGTCGTTTTTGATGAAATATTGACGATTTCTGCCCAAGTCGCTGGCCGACTATTCGTCTGCAATTCCCGGTCAGCGGCTAATCGAGGCACGCGGGGATGGCACGTTCTACCGCTAATTAAATAGATCCAGTTTTCAGTATATACATATAATTTGAATCTGTGTGATTGCGTTGCGTTTAAATGGCTTCAGTCGCCAATGGTCACCAGTCAAGGGGACATTTTATGAGCTTTTTATAGTCTCTGTATTTCTTCAGTAAACTTTGGTTGAGTATGTCTCATTCAATTTTCAGGATATATCGTATTCACAACAGAATGTAACCAACGTAAAAGGTAACAGTCCAGTAGCACACACACGGTCAACTGTAAAAGAGTTAAATAAAATATACTCTGTGTTATACCGAAGTAAGGTCACATAGGTGTTAATTTGCCATTCTTATAAGAAACATAGATATTCATTCAATTCTGACTTCACCAAATTTACATGGCGGGTGTCGTTTATGAAGCAGAAAGCGCTTACAGTTCCGGAACACCTGGTCTTATTATCTTGTAGTTTTTCAAATGTCACAGTCATCTCGTTTCTTTGTCTCAAATTTAATCGATTTTGAGTTCAGAGTATGATATTGTTGAAGCTTTGGTTTTCTTTTAAACCTATACCTGTTGCACACCATTTAGGAACAATCGACAATAATATAATATAAAGTCTCTAGAATTAGAAAAATATACAAGATCGCACACTTTTCAAAGTAAGATAATCTGTATTTGGTGAAACGTTCAAAAAATAATATCAGCGTAAGATAAATTCGAACATGATATACAGAGGTTTCTCTCCTTTATTATATGGATCTTAAGCAAATACAAATAAGGATTAAATGAAAAATACTTCCGATTTAATTTCATCCATGCCCGTATGTGTGTACTTGGGCAGAAACCATCAGAATGAAATGCTGTGAACCTGCAAGAAAAGTGATGCATGCCTGGTCCAGGAAGTGAAACCAGCACACACTTGAATCATTGATTTATGTCGCGGCTGCGAACATCGTTGCCAAGCATTTGCTGATACATCAATATTTCAAAAACAGTCACTGATATCTAAAATGCCCATCAATTATATAAACGTTAAATGTTGGGACATTTACACACAAGGGACTGTCGTTCCAGGTAACGATTGGATAATTCAACGTCTAGGTAACATACTTTAAACGAAACGTTGAGAAATGGTAATATCAGTAATGTAACTATATAATATATGTATTAAAATATTAAGTGTAATATCAATCGTGATAAATGTTTCGTTATCTAAATTTTCAAATACTTACAGCCATATAATTATAACAAACTCAGCGAACATTAGCTCAGATTAAACATAGCCATGTAATTATAAATATAACCTTAGCTCAAACAAAAACAACCATGTGATCATATATATCAGCTTAGTTCAGATAAAAACAACCATGTTATCTTATATATCAGGTTAGTTCAGATAAAAACAACCATGTTATCTTATATATCAGGTTAGTTCAGATAAAAACAACCATGTTATCTTATATATCAGGTTAGTTCAGATAAAAACAACCTTGTTATCTTATATATCAGGTTAGTTCAGATAAAAACAACCATGTTATCTTATACATCAGGTTAGTTCAGATAAAAACAACCATGTTATCTTATATATCAGCTTAGTTCAGATAAAAACAACCATGTTATCTTATATATCAGGTTAGTTCAGATAAAAACAACCATGTTATCTTATATATCAGGTTAGTTCAGATAAAAACAACCATGTTATCTTATATATCAGCTTAGTTCAGATAAAAACAACCTTGTTATCTTAGATATCAGCTTAGTTCAGATAAAAACAACCATGTTATCTTATATATCAGGTTAGTTCAGATAAAAACAATCATGTTATCTTAGATATCAGCTTAGTTCAGATAAAAACAACCATGTTATCTTATATATCAGGTTAGTTCAGATAAAAACAACCATGTAGTTATATATATCAGCTTAGTTCAGATAAAAACAACCATGTTATCTTATATATCAGGTTAGTTCAGATAAAAACAACCATGTTATCTTATATATCAGGTTAGTTCAGATAAAAACAACCATGTTATCTTATATATCAGGTTAGTTCAGATAAAAACAACCATGTGATCATATACCCATATTATCTTATATACAAATGTATCAGCGAAGTTCATATAAAAACAACTAAGTGTGATTATAGATATAATCTTAGATCAGATAAAAAAATCATTTAATCTTAAAAATAATCTAAACTCCTATAAAAACAACCACGTGTTATTATAAATATAATCTTAGATCAGATAAAAAAAACATTGAATCGTAAAAATAATCTTAACTCCTATAAAAACAACCAAATGTGATTATAGATATAATCTTAGATCAGATAAAAGCAAACATGTATTCTTAACAAACTTTCAGAACCTTGGATTAAATAAACATAACATTTAAGCATCATACAATAACCTAATCATAGCTTAGATATACATAACAAAAGTAATTATTCTACACTTAGACTATGTAAGATATACTGAATCGTTAACAAATCAATAGTCCAAACTCGATTAGACTACAATAAGCCAAGGTGTTCCAGAAGGGTAAACGGCTTTTGCTTCATCGATGACACCCGCAGTGTTATCACAGGTCACATCAAGTGTCACAACCTCAAAGTAAGTACTGAGAGATCAAACACAGCAACATGGCATTCCAATGAACATATCTATGAGAAAATGATGGCGACGTTTAAAGTGCTCATCAGTTTTATTATCTCTAGAATCCCTGTGCGAAGCTTTGTTTGTCAGCAGCCAACATATATCAAGAAAATCCACAACAAAACTCTGAATTTACAAATCAACTGTAACATAATAATAAGCAACATAAAATGGATGAGTAAGGATGTTTTTCTCAGGGATGTAAATTGATGTAGAAGAGTCGGTTGTGTCCTTAACTTCAAGTCCATAATAATCTATACGATCGACGTGGTCAGCATCGCTTTGTTTGTAGACAACACATCGTGGAGATAAAGGAATTATTTTGAAACCTGTTATCACCAGCCATAACCACCATAATCTGAACTAAAATCGATTAAACTAGATACAAAATATGAACAAAGAAATATTTACACGGGGGATCCTTGAAAAATTGCAAGAGAATAATACCAGGTGTTCTGGAAAAGTAAGTGTTTCATCAAAGGTCACATCCAAGTAAATGTTACTCCCTCCAATTGAGACCCTAATCACTGTACAGTACAACAGGTAGGCATACTGATTAATATTAAAAAAGGTCCATCTACATATCACACAAGGTTACAGGGTGTCTCTCAAGAAGACTAAGTTTAAGACGATAACACTTGCTGATATTCTTCAACAATATGCATCTTTCAAATTTCGTGTGCCGTTTATTTGTTCATCTGCAGCTAACATGTATCGCTACTTTGTCCAGGCATTTTTATGCAGTTAATAACAATTTGGCAAACTGTTTTGAGACGCTTTGAATTGGTATGATCAGGCGATATTGATCAATATGTAAGTATTAAGATCAAACGAAATCTACTGACACCAGTGATATAAGAACATAGGACAACTACACTTTTTGTATCAACACGGGGGCTGTAGCATCTCAGACAAATTCTTACACGAGGGCTAAATGATCAAACGACATCATAGGACAACTATCAATACGGGGGCTGTAGGATCTCAGACAAATTCTTACACAAGGGCTGAATGATCAAACGTCATCATAGGACAACTATCAATACGGGGGCTGTAGGATCTCAGGCAAATGTTTACACAAGGGCTGAATGATCAAACGACATCATAGGACAACTATCAACACGGGGCTGTAGCATCTCAGACAAATTCTTACACAAGGGCTGAATGATCAAACGACATCATAGGACAACTATCAATACGGGGGCTGTAGCATCTCAGACAAATGTTTACACAAGGGCTGAATGATCAAACGACATCATAGGACAACTATCAACACGGGGGCTGTAGCATCTCAGACAAATTCTTACACAAGGGCTGAATGATCAAACGACATCATAGTACAGCTACCAACACGGGGGCTGTAGCATCTCAGACAAATTCTTACACAAGGGCTAAATGATCAAACGTCATATAAGACAACTATCAACACGGGGGCTGTAAGATCTCAGGCAAATGTTTACACAAGGGCTGAATGATCAAACGACATCATAGGACAACTATCAACACGGGGGCTGTAGCATCTCAGACAAATTCTTACACAAGGGCTAAATGATCAAACGTCATATAGGACAACTATCAACACGGGGGCTGTAGGATCTCAGGCAAATGTTTACACAAGGGCTGAATGATCAAACGACATCATAGGACAACTATCAACACGGGGGCTGTAGGATCTCAGACAAATTCTTACACAAGGGCTAAATGATCAAACGTCATCATAGGACAACTATCAACACGGGGGCTGTAGGATCATAGACAAATTCTTACACAAGGGCTGAATGATCAAACGACATCATAGGACAACTATCAACACGGGGGCTATATGATCTCAGACAAATGTTTTCACAAGGGCTAAATGATCAAACGTCATATAGGACAACTATTAACACGGGGGCTGTAGGTTCTCAGACAAATTCTTACACAAGGGCTGAATGAACAAACGTCATATAGGACAATTATCAACAGGGGGCCGTAGGATCTCAGACAAATACTTACACAAGGGCTGAATGATCAAACGACATCATAGGACAATTATCAACAGGGGGCCGTAGGATCTCAGACAAATGATTACACAAGGGCTGAATGATCAATCGACATCTTAGGACAATTATCAACAGAGGGCCGTAGGATCTCAGACAAATACTAACACAAGGGCTGAATGATCAAACGACATCATAGGACAACTATCAACACGGGGGCTGTAGCATCTCAGACAAAATCTTTCACAAGGGCTGAATGATCAAACGACATCATAGGGACAACTATCAACACGGGGGCTGTAGCATCTCAGACAAATTCTTACACAAGGGCTGAATGACCAAACGACATCATAGGACAACTATCAACACGGGGGCTGTAGCATATCAGACAAATTCTAACACAAGGGCTAAATGATCAAACGTCATCATAGAACAACTATCAACACGGGGGCTGTAGCATATCAGACAAATTCTTACACAAGGGCTGAATGATCAAACGACATCATAGGACAACTATCAACACGGGGGCTGTAGGATCTCAGACAAATTCTTACACAAGGGCTGAATGATCAAACGACATCATAGGACAACTATCAACACGGGGGCTGTAGCATCTCAGACAAATGTTTACACAAGGGCTGAATGATCAAACGACATCATAGGACAACTATCAACACGGGGGCTGTAGCATCTCAGACAAATTCTTACACAAGGGCTAAATGATCAAACGATTAATATAAACATGGAAGTTGCATGGTAATTAATAGGCGAGCAATATGACTACAACATCTATTAACACGGGGGCTGTAGAATCGCATGACTCATATAAATAATTCACCGGCTGTTTGATTGAATGACCGATTCTAATTCATACGTGGACTGCAGACTCAACTAAACATATTAACACGTAGGCTTATGACCTAAAGACTCGACTATGAACATAATTGTAACATCGTTCTTGTCTCTTTCTCACATCAATCGCTTAAGTGAAGTGGTGCAGTTTTTTGATCAATTATAATGTTAAACTGTAGTTGATTTCCATTAAGTGTTCCCCGAGGTATGTTATAAAATGTCTGTGGCCACATTTGCTGAACTACAAAGTAGTGTTGTCTCCGTACTCATTGCGTTCGTGTCTTAAAGTTCCCCGTCATCCCTTAGGGAAACACACATGCACTTGAAAACATCCAAAACTAAGAATCAATACTGGCTGATAATGCTGAAACTACAAATAGCGATGTATAGTGTATTGAGACAACGTGTAAGGCTGCATGACTATGTTTAAGTAAATATTTGGCCAGATAGTACTGATACGTAATTATAAAATAAATATCAAAATCTATTCGATATGTAAAATCTGCCTTGTTATGATAATATTTTCTACATAATAGCTTTATCATGACGTTATGAAGCATGTAACTTGACATATTCCAGCAATTTTTACGACTTCTTGTGTGTTGTATGGGCCGTACTTACCCCGTCAATGTGCCGATGTATAAATAAGTTGTATAAAGATTATAACACAAAACATAAAATTTGTTGATAATTTCCAGCTGAATTTCACTTTAAGGAATATCAACGATGTGTTGTTTATAAATAAGAAAATATGCTGACCACGAAGATCGTATATGTCATTCTGACTTTGGAAAACCCTATACAGCTGACTTTTCAACACCGGCTGTTTACTTCGATCTTTCACAATATCATCGACATAGACAGTTCACTTCTAAACGTGACGATTCGAATTTCTGATTGTGAATTTTTCCTTTCTTGAAAGAAATCGCCCGCTTCTCCAACTGACATTACTTGGAAATAATCTAAATTCTTTCTGAACACCTGGTCTATCATGTATTCGTTTTCTAGTGTCACCGTATCAACATTTCCTTTGTTCATTATATGCTTGTAGTTTAAACGATTTTGAATTCGGATTATGATTTTAATGAAGATTTGTTATTCTCTAATTTTTATTTCTAATACAGAATTTTAACTTTGTGTAGGTATATAAATAATGGTGTGTTTTCCGCTTTGTGTAGGTGTACACCTTATAGAGTATTTGAGGTATGTATAGATAATGACTTAATGGAATGCGTTTCGCTTTGTGTAGGTGCACGCCTTATAGATCTATTTCTAGTAATACCCATCTAGTCCGGTTGCCAAACCCCAGATTTTGGATGAACCTTGCAATAGGGTCCGTACATTTTTTTTGATGTTTCTAAACCTGTGAGACATGCTCTTTAAGAATCTGGATGATGCCACTCTGTCATCATTGGGCAATCCGCACAATATGCAAATGAAGGCCGCCATTACTGAAAATCTTGTTTTCGTCAATATCTCAGTAACTATACATGGTATCAAAAGAATTTTGGTGCCTATCCCCATGTTAAGAGGGGTAACGAATAAGATCTAGCCATTTTAGTAAAGATCACACTTAAAGGTTGTGCTGAATAGGCATATTTAGGCCGCCATTACTGAAAATTTCGTTTTCGTCAATATCTCAGCAACCACATATGGCATCACAATAATTCTGGCGTCTATACACATGTTGTCAGGGGTAAAGAATCAGATTAAATCATTTCAATATTGATCACACCAATATTTTTGTAAAATATACGAAAAATCAACGTCTGTGTATATCCGAGTCGTTACAGAAAAAAAAAATCAGAGAATACCAAAGCGTCAACAAAACCATAATTAGAAATCAAAATCAATTAAACTAGGGGCAAAATAGGAACAAAGGAAAGATTTACATGGAGACTCGTAAAAGCACAAGAGAAAAAGACCAGGTGTTCCGGAAGAGTAAGCGTCTTCTGCTTCATCGACGACACCCGCCATGTAAATCTTGATCACCTCCAAGTAAGCACCAATCCTCAAAATGAGAACCGAGTCATCATTGTCATCACAACAAGTAAACACACTAACAAGCAAACTCAAAAACGTCCATTTTCATATCACACAAAAATACAGAATATTTCTCGATGATATCAAGATGGCGACCATAAAACTTGCCCATAGTCTTCATCAACCTGCATTTCTCGAATCCCTGTGCTTTAAGTTTGTTCGTCAGCAGTTGACATCTATCACGAAAATCGCGATATTCAGAGCAAGCCCTAGAATAACGAATCAACCGCGACATGTAAACACCATAGGATGGAGAAGCAGGAAAGTTCACGAATCAAAAATCGTCAAGGTGATAGCCTATAGGACTAGCCTACATCCCCTTAACTTATGTTAATGCATGTTGCCACGACTAATTTGACTCGATCCTCAAACAAATCACTTTCAACAATATTGTCACAATCATCAACCCATCAGATACCCTCATCCTGAATGTGAGCCGGCTTTACATTCTGTTTGAATGCCTCTTTAGAAGGTTGGAGTGACTTAGGCTCTGGAGCATTTGTCTCATTTTTTCTATCCATCCTTCGCGACCAAACTTCTCTACGGACATCCAGACATGTAGGATGTCAACAAGCTTTGACCCTGTAGCAGGCAGCCATGAATGCTGTCGCTTCTTCAATGATTTCATCTTTGTTCTTTCAGCTGCCTTAACCTTTTGCTGTATGATTATTACATCCGCTTCTTCATGGCAAGTCATGAGATTTTCCCTGCGGACGACAATGCCATCCTGAATTACAACTGGTGCAGACTCAGTTGAGTAACTGAGAAGAAGGTAGAGGTCATAGATCTGGGCCCGTATTCATGAAACCGTTCTCATGCTCAAGTTTGGATTTCGTGCTCAAGCCTTATTTCTTGTTCTGGCTATAAATTATTTAAAAATATAACTGTCAAAGTTTTGGAAAAAAAGTTGAAAAGACATGAAGCTAAAAACTGTTTTGAACATTTACATTGACTTTTTGACTCATCGACATGATTAAGGAGAGTTTCAAGAAAGCTGGCTTGAGCACGGAATCCATGCTTGAGCATGAGAACGGTTTCATGAATCCGGGCCCTGATATGGCAGAATTGGATCTAGAAAGCACAGGACGAAACCGATCAACAGTCTGGTCATTACCTCTACTGACTCTGTACTAGTTGTAATTTCAGGATGGTATAGTCTTTCGCAGAGAAGACTTCATGACTTGCCACGAAAAAGCAGATAAAATAACCATATCGCAGATGGTTAAGGCAGCTGAAAGTTGCGTGAAAAAGAATTAACATCATATGTGAGGACACAATCGTTTTTGTCCTTCTGCTGCATTTCCACGCAAAGTTAAACATGACCTGTCGTCTTACAATGGAAGGACCAAGTGCCGCACGAACTGCTATAGACATTGGGGCAAGTGCAATGGAACAAATGGACAATTGCTTTCACAACTGCCAGCCGCCCATGCCCTCTCATGCTGTGACACTATGGCTCAGTGCTCTGGAGTAGGAAAAAACACTGTCATCAAAGTCCTTAAGAGTGTTGTAGAACTGCACAACTGGGGCATTTTATTTTAGGATATATACGATATCATTGAAGAAGCGACAGTATTCATGGCTACCTCCTACAGGGCCAAAGCGTGGTGACATCAAATATGACTGAGGTCCGGAGAGAAGTCTGGTCGCGAAGGATGGATGGGGAAATGTGGCAAAGGCTCCAGAGCTTAAGACACCCCCACCTTCTAAAGAAACATTCAAAGAGAACGTAAAGTGGGTGCACATTCAGACTTCTATTTGGAAAACAACTCTCAGCTCAAAACCTCCACTACCAGATTCTGTCGAGTTCGGATTGGAACTTGAGGAATGCACTAGACGCTTGATTCCAGTAATATTGCATCCAAACGTTAGTGTTGCTCCACAGGAGGTGCTGAAAATGATAAAGTATGGTTGTGCTACGAATACACCAGGTTGGACAGGAATGTATGGATGTTATACAGCTCACTTGTCATGCACAATGACAAGTGGATGTCACTGGGCCGCAAACTGCCAGAATGGGCAAACCCGACGGGTTGTTGACTGATAATGTTGTTGAAAGTGATTTGTTTGAGGAATGAGACATTTGGTTAAGTTTTACGTCCTATTAACAGCCAGGGTCATTTAAAGACGTGCCAGATTTTGAAAGTGGAGGAAAGCCGCAGTACCCGGAGAAAAACCACCAACCTACGGTCAATACCTGGCAACTGCCCTACATGGGAACGTGGGATTAGAACTCGCAACCCAGAGGCGGAGGGCTAGTGGTAGAATGTTGGAACACCTAAACCACTCGGCCACCGCGGCCCTGCGGAATGAGATAAATTAGCAGTTGCGGCATGTTTTAGCAAAAGTAAAAGGGATGCTCTGTGCACGTGACGACTTTGCAAAAATATTGGTGCGATCAATACTGAAATGCTTTAATCTGATTCTTTATCTCTGACATCATGTGTATAGACGCCAGAATTATTTTGATACAATATGTAGTTGTTGAGATATTGAGGAATTCAAGATTTTCAGTAATGGCGGCTTATACATGCCTATTAAGCACAACCTATTGGTGTGATCTTTGCTAAAATGGCTTATTCCGATTATTTATCCCTTAAAACACGGGGTTAGGCACTAAATTATTTTGATACCATACATAGTTACTGAGCTATTGACGAAAATAAGATTTTCAGTAATAGCGGCCTTCATTTGCATATTGTGCGGATTGCCCAATGATGACAGAGTGGCATCATTCAGATTCTTAAAGAGCACATCTCAGAGGTTTAGAAACATCAAAACAAACCTTGTACGGACCGTATTGCATGCTTATCGGTCCCTGCCACCAGACTAATCATACGAACATTTGTTTGTTAGTATCCAGTACAGTGGATCATACCGTCGATATTACTTACTATATACCATATGTATACATAATAGAGTATTTTAGGCGTAAATGTACAGTAATCAAGCTGTGTGTAGAGGTACAGTAATCCAGCTGTGTGTAAATGTACAGTAATCCAGCTGTGTGTAGAGGTACAGTAATCCAGCTGTGTGTAGATGTACAGTAATCCAGCTGTGTGTAGAGGTACAGTAATCCAGCTGTGTGTAGATGTACAGTAATCCAGCTGTGTGTAAATGTACAGTATTCCAGCTGTGTGTAGATGTACAGAAATCCAGCTGTGTGTAGATGTACAGTAATCCAGCTGTGTGTAAATGTACAGTAATCCAGCTGTGTGTAGAGGTACAGTAATCCAGCTGTGTGTAGATGTACAGTAATCCAGCTGTGTGAAAATGTACAGTAATCCAGCTGTGTGTAAATGTACAGTAATCCAGCTGTGTGTAGAGGTACAGTAATCCAGCTGTGTGTAGATGTACAGTATTCCAGCTGTGTGTAGATGTACAGTAATCCAGTTGTGTGTAGATGTACAGTAATCCAACTTTGTGTAAATATAGACCTGGTGTGATGTTTCAATCATGTTAAATTCCCTTTGAAATTTTTTTTACAATATCAGTATAGTCTTTGCAATAGTTACTGAGCGTATTTATGGTTTGATTGCATTTTCGTTATCTTGAGTCACACCTGAAAAAGTCGGTACCTTTCTGTCCCTTTCGAAGCGGAAAAATAGATGGTTTAATATATCGAAACTTTATGTTAAATGTTAGAATAAAAATTTAATTAAAAATACCCTTGTGACGGGTTAATAAATGTTTAGAATACGCCGGTGTGTGTTTACAACCCCGAGAAAGTCTGTTCATTTCAGTCCCACTCTAGATAAAACATAGATGGTTTCAATTCCGAAACTATATCGTAAGAAATAAGATATTAATACGTTGAGGTAGACTAATAAGGCCAATACAAGCTTTGGAAAGTGGTCGAATAGTCAAGTGGTCTGGGATTTGGAGTTCAAGATCAGACAACTTGCCAAAAAATTATACCAAAACTGTTTTGAATTCTCGAATGGACTTTGAATTAAAAACAAAATAATTAAGACAAAATAATAAAAATAGTGAGTACACTGTTTGGAGGGAATTTTCCTGCAGCAGGGACCTCAACATGGTAATGGGGTATGGTATACAGACTACGAGATACATCAGTTCGGATCCTCCTGATGTGGCATGTATAGATCATCTCTCGTTAATGTCTAGTGGGTAGCTTGTTTGGAGTTAGTTTATCCAGTGACGTTTCTTTTGCAGTGGTCAATGGGGACCTCCAGCATGTCGTGCCACGTATGACTTGGCACGTTAAAATGTCTTGCTGCAGGTAGGTCCTGGCGGTTCGGTTTGATCGAACAACGGTTGCTGTTGATCCTCAGATTAAGTGGTGTTTTGGGCTCTCCCACATACTACATCTGGCAAATGGCACAGGTAATCAGGTATATTACAATTGCAGGTGTGCATGAATCTGGCTAGAGGATATGGAAGCTTTGACCATTGACCTCACGTTGGAAAATAAATTAGAGAATATCGAAGGGTTAACAAACCAGGGGTAAAATATGAAGAAAGGAAAGATTTACATGGAGACCATTATAAAACTACAAGATATTAAGACCAGGTGTTCCGGAGGAGTAAGCGTCTTCTGCTTCATCGACGATACCCGCCATGGTAATCCAAGTAAACATCAAGTTCTCAAAATGAGAATCGAATAACATTGCCAATAACAACAGGTAAACACACTAATGAACATACTCAAAATCTTCCATCTTCATATCACTTAAAGATACAGAATAGTTCACAATAAGACAACGATGGCGACCATAAAACTTGCCCATATTTCTTATCAACCTGCACCTCTCGAATTCTTGTGTTGATAGTTCGTTTGTCAGCAGTCGACATCGATCACGAAAATCACGATATTTAGAGCAATCCCTAGAAGATCGAATCAACTGCGACAGGGATGTTACTATCAAGAAATGGACAAATTGAAATCACCACGTTTATTATATAGCTTAATAGTAAGCTTTCCATGTTGATCGTAGTTTAAGTAGAGATCGTGGTAAGCAGCTGATGAAAAGGAGTATGTTGTGTCCTTTATTTCATGTTCAGGAGGGTATATACGATCGACATGGTCAGCAAAGTTATTGTTAGTTTTAGACAACACATCGTCGATATATCTGAAAGTGAAATTAAAAGATTTGGCAAGGTTTCTGTTACCTGTCCTGATTAGCTACTCCACAAATTTAGCTTCGTACGCAAACAATAACAAATCAGCTAAGAGTGGGACACATTTTGTTACCATGGGGATGCCAACAGTCTGCTGGAAAATCTTTCCTCCGAACTCAACAAAAATATTGACGACCAGGAATTCAATCATCCTTATTATATCTTCTTCAGTATTTAGCTTTTGTCTTGTTTTTCACAAAGTATGCTCCAAGATAGCTCACTTCCATATATTTAAATCGTCGTCCATCTTTCTTGAATAGAAAGCTCTCATAACAAGTGTTCTAAGGCGTTCCTTCAATTTTGTATGAGGTATGGTAGTGTATAGTGTCACATTAAGACTGGAGCCATGATTTTATGATACTAATGGTAGTAAGAGGTTTTGATAATGGCTTGGTCGAGCAATTAGCAGAGCCAGTGATAAAACGTTGTTTATAAGGATCCTTGTGAAGTTTCCGTATCCAATAAAGACGAGGTAGGTCAGCGTCTTGTTCATTAACTGGTACTTGAAAGATTGTAATACAGAAGCATGGTTAGTCAATATTCCATCTTTCGAAAAACCGGTCAATGTGTTAATAGGGTTACCTAGGTTATCAAGCAGTCCTAGTTGTTTTTGCAAGCAATAAATGTAATAACGTTTGCAAAAAATGATCAAGTTGTTTGATGCTTTGTCTGCACATACTTAACATGTAGATCTTTGAGTGTTGTTAGAACGTCGGGATAAAGAACTATCGACTTATGTTTAGTTTTCATTTTGTGACGCAAATTGTTTATTCTTTTCTGACCAGAGGACCTGATAGACTTCATCCACTCTAATTTTGAAATTCACATTCCAATTGATGGATGAATTCTCTCTTAGGACCTTTCATGAAAAGCTCCTGGAGCTTTATGTTGGGGATAATATACAGATTACTAGTTGCTATTTGTCCAGTTGGACCATAGTAATATTGAGATGAAGAACATGAACATGCCGAAGGAGGAGTCATTCTAAGGTCATCTATATTCAATCGGTGCAATGTTTGCTTATAACTGAAAAGCTTTGATGCACTAGGTGTAAATTAACTGTAGGAAATGATTGGTGTACTTTTATATCGGAAGTACGGTGGAACGCTCGTCGTCGATGAAGCAGAAGACGCTTACTCTTCCGGAACACCTGGTCTTATTCTCTTGTGCTTTTACGAGAGTCTCCATGTAAATCTTTCCTTTGTACCTATTTTGCCCCTAGTTTCATCTATTTTGAGTTCGGTTTATAGTTTTGTTGACGCTTTGGTATTCTATGATTTTTTTTCCACAGGTCATCCGGAACATGTTTTGTTTGAGGCATTTGCAAAGTTCGTAATGCAGCCCGGGGAGTTGAATACACCGTTGTTCTCACACCTATTGTTGCGGAATGTTTGAAACAGCCAGTGGCAGTAGTATGGAAAAGGATCGGTGCTTACTACCTACCACCATATCTTTGATGATTTTTCTGTCTGTGATAAGCTAGTATTAGCGGTTCTGGAAAAATACAATTGAGTTCACTGGAGGACAGCAGGATTTGTCAGTGTTTCTGGAAGACCACTGACAAAGGAGACATGTTGAGGTTGCAGGTTACCACATAAGGATTTCTTTCAGTTTAGTTATCATGTTTATATATGTATATCTGGTATTTATAGATATACATGCAATATATATTCCTTTTGCTGAGAGTAACCGAACATAGACATAAAAAGGTTGTGGAAATAAGGTACAGTTGTGGTATCGCACAACGCACCAAAAACTGCGTGCGTGCATCGTGCATACATCGTGCACACATCGTTCGCCCATGGTGCGCACAACCGGGCGATCTAAAGATCGTGCGTTTATGTGTGCGATTAAATCGCACACACGCACGATTTGGTACAATTGGTCGATACATATTACGGAATGAAAAACATATGGAACCCTCTTATCCAAAAACTATTTAAATTCGCATCATATTTATTGGGATTGTGTCAATTTAACAATATACAGTAAACAGTATTACAGTGATCATAAGACAGCCAAGTGCGGGTTAAGCTACCAGGTATCCGAATATGTAAATAACATGCCGTAGTTTTACCTGTCCCGTGTACGGCGATACGCTACGAAAGCCATTACCGAGCGACCGTTATGAAAACAAACTGGACTCTTATAATCAGTTATTTGAAAAACCCTCCCCCCCCCCCCAACACTTTACCTGTGTTTTCACACCTAGGCGAGTGTTGTAAGTGCCCCGGGCCAGAGATATCTACATATATTGGCCATGTACAGGTACAGTTTATAACTTGGTAAAACTGGCAATATTTACTTGAATGAGAACTTGTCAATATGAGTTGAAAGTTTACATATATGTGTCTATTTGGTTTGTTTCTAAAACTATAGAAAGACTATTATTTATTTTTTAGAAATATATAAATAGAGCTATCAGCTAATGTAAATAGTTAAAATATAGAAATATGTTTAAAACAACTAGCGCGAAACCGTATATATTGTTAAACCATTTCTAAATTTACATCAACCACGATTGTCATCGCACAATGTTAGTCTATCGTGCGCCCACATGTGCGTTAGAAATAATCGCCCAGGATCGCATCGTTCGCACATCGTGCATACACCGTTCGCCCATCGTGCGCCCACCGCACATCGTGTAACGTTGTGCGATCCCACAACTGTATAAACCCATTAGTGGTGTTTATCGTATTTATTAGTCAGAGCGCACAGCAAGTCGTATAAACGGCGATCGATGCAAGCTTTTTCGGCTCCAGTGACCTGTGGTCAAACAAGAACGTTTTTACGAGAGTTTGACGTCTCGTGTCTCGATTGATGAGCCTCCACCACAGCGGGACCGGCTGCCCATTAGAACTAATAACCTTATCACGACACAAGCAAGAGGCACTGTCATTCCATAATCATATCATTTGTTTTAAGTATGTGAGAGCAGAGGGTAACCATTTCAACACGTGAAGAATACATTGTAGCCGAAGAATAATTAGATGATATATATGGTGACCACACCTCTGCCTTCATTTAAGAAAAAATCAACCAGTCTAATTAAATAAATAATGCAATAACAAGCATGCTTCACTGCCTCTTTGAATATGTCCTTTATAAGTTACAATAATTGTATTTGATTTTTTATAAGAGACTAAGTTTTTAACACGTTTAATTGAATGGAGAGTCTACGGCCTTTATAATTAAAAGAAGATTCCTTTTGATCCTTTTGATTCAATATTTGATGATTTTCACAGGAGTAATAATTCTATCTTCTATTCGAGTTTGACCATTTTATTATTGGAATAGTTGTGATGTTTTTTCACATACTTCACTGGTTCATTTGCATGTTTGATAGGGAAAAGATAAACCAGTCTTTTACCGAGATAGGAAAAAGACAGCTCATACGTGTTCATATTACATGTACCTCATGGTCATTAACACGTCATCCCTCTTTAAGTCTGAGTAACATCACGAATTTAGTCTTCCGTTGTACCTGCCATTGTTGAGTTCACGTTACAGCATTGGTTACGTTAGGAAGATCACTCACCCCTATATCATATACACAGAGAAAGATCTACTTTAAGGATCAGATCAAGGCGTCACAATAAGCAAAAATAATCCTCTCTACGTGGGTTAAATAATTGTTGGATTAAAGGATCATCATATATCATTGATACACTGCTATCATTCATACAAATTTGGATATCATTTTAGCAAATTTACCAATGGTCCAGAATGGAGGTCCATCTTCACTGATGTGTATTAAGTCTGCATGACTTATAATAGAGACTAGTAGTGTAATACGTGTGAATAACTTATCATAGAGACTAGTAGTGTATTAAGTCTGCATGACCGATCATTGAAACTAGTAGTGTATTAAGTCTGCATGACTTATCATTGAAACTAGTAGTGTATTAAGTCTGCATGACCTATCATTGAAACTAGTAGTGTATTAAGTCTGCATGACCTTTCATTGAAACTAGTAGTGTATTAAGTCTGCATGACCGATCATTGAAACTAGTAGTGTATTAAGTCTGCATGACCTTTCATTGAAACTAGTAGTGCATTAAGTCTGCATGACCTATCATCGAAACTAGTAGTGTATTAAGTCTGCATGACCGATCATTGAAACTAGTAGTGCATTAAGTCTACATGACCTTTCATTTAAACTAGTAGTGTATTAAGTCTGCATGACCTATCATTGAAACTAGTAGTGTATTAAGTCTGCATGACCTATCATTGAAACTAGTAGTGTATTAAGTCCGCATGACCTATCATTGAAACTAGTAGTGTATTAAGTCTGCATGACCTATCATTGAAACTAGTAGTGTATTAAGTCTGCATGACCTATCATCGAAACTAGTAGTGTATTAAGTCTGCATGACCTATCATTGAAACTAGTGGTGTATTAAGTCTGCATGACCTATCATTGAAACTAGTAGTGTATTAAGTCTGCATGACATATTATTGAAACTAGTAGTGTATTAAGTCTGCATGACCGATCATCGAAACTAGTAGTGTATTAAGTCTGCATGACCGATCATTGAAACTAGTAGTGTATTAAGTCTGCATGACCTTTCATTGAAACTAGTAGTGTATTAAGTCTGCATGACCGATCATTGAAACTAGTAGTGTATTAAGTCTGCATGACCTTTCATTGAAACTAGTAGTGTATTAAGTCTGCATGACCTTTCATTGAAACTAGTAGTGTATTAAGTCTGCATGACCTATCATTGAAACTAGTAGTGTATTAAGTCTGCATGACCGATCATCGAAACAAGTAGTGTATTAAGTCTGCATGACCTTTCATTGAAACTAGTAGTGTATTAAGTCTGCATGACCTTTCATTGAAACTAGTAGTGTATTAAGTCTGCATGACCTATCATTGAAACTAGTAGTGTATTAAGTCTGCATGACCGATCATTGAAACTAGTAGTGTATTAAGTCTGCATGACCGATCATTGAAACTAGTAGTGTATTAAGTCTGCATGACCGATCATCGAAACAAGTAGTGTATTAAGTCTGCATGACCTATCATCGAAACTAGTAGTGTATTAAGTCTGCATGACAGATCATCGAAACTAGTAGTGTATTAAGTCTGCATGACCGATCATTGAAACTAGTAGTGTATTAAGTCTGCATGACCTATCATCGAAACTAGTAGTGTATTAAGTCTGCATGACCGATCATTGAAACTAGTAGTGTATTAAGTCTGCATGACCTTTCATTGAAACTAGTAGTGTATTAAGTCTGCATGACCGATCATTGAAACTAGTAGTGTATTAAGTCTGCATGACCTTTCATTGAAACTAGTAGTGCATTAAGTCTGCATGACCTATCATCGAAACTAGTAGTGTATTAAGTCTGCATGACCGATCATTGAAACTAGTAGTGCATTAAGTCTACATGACCTTTCATTTAAACTAGTAGTGTATTAAGTCTGCATGACCTATCATTGAAACTAGTAGTGTATTAAGTCTGCATGACCTATCATTGAAACTAGTAGTGTATTAAGTCTGCATGACCTTTCATTGAAACTAGTAGTGTATTAAGTCTGCATGACCGATCATTGAAACTAGTAGTGTATTAAGTCTGCATGACCGATCATTGAAACTAGTAGTGTATTAAGTCTGCATGACCTTTCATTGAAACTAGTAGTGTATTAAGTCTGCATGACCGATCATTGAAACTAGTAGTGTATTAAGTCTGCATGACCGATCATCGAAACAAGTAGTGTATTAAGTCTGCATGACCTATCATCGAAACTAGTAGTGTACTAAGTCTGCATGACCTATCATGGAAACTAGTAGTGTATTAAGTCTGCATGACATATCATTGAAACTAGTAGTGTATTAAGTCTGCATGACCTATCATTGAAACTAGTAGTGTATTAAGTCTACATGACCTATAATTGAAACTAGTAGTGTATTAAGTCTGCATGACCGATCATTGAAACTAGTAGTGCATTAAGTCTACATGACCTTTCATTTAAACTAGTAGTGTATTAAGTCTGCATGACCTATCATTGAAACTAGTAGTGTATTAAGTCTGCATGACCTATCATTGAAACTAGTAGTGTATTAAGTCTGCATGACCTTTCATTGAAACTAGTAGTGTATTAAGTCTGCATGACCGATCATTGAAACTAGTAGTGTATTAAGTCTGCATGACCTTTCATTGAAACTAGTAGTGCATTAAGTCTGCATGACCTATCATCGAAACTAGTAGTGTATTAAGTCTGCATGACCGATCATTGAAACTAGTAGTGCATTAAGTCTGCATGACCTTTCATTGAAACTAGTAGTGTATTAAGTCTGCATGACCTATCATTGAAACTAGTAGTGCATTAAGTCTGCATGACCTATCATCGAAACTAGTAGTGTATTAAGTCTGCATGACCGATCATTGAAACTAGTAGTGTATTAAGTCTGCATGACCTATCATTGAAACTAGTAGTGTATTAAGTCTGCATGACATATCATTGAAACTAGTAGTGTATTAAGTCTGCATGACCGATCATTGAAACTAGTAGTGTATTAAGTCTACATGACCTATAATTGAAACTAGTAGTGTATTAAGTCTGCATGACCGATCATCGAAACTAGTAGTGTATTAAGTCTGCATGACCTATCATTGAAACTAATAGTGTATTAAGTCTGCATGACCGATCATTGAAACTAGTAGTGTATTAAGTCTGCATGACCGATCATTGAAACTAGTAGTGTATTAAGTCTGCACCTAACCCTAACCCTAATAATCATTGGTTATTACTCCGTGTTTGACTTATCATTGGCTATTACTCCTTGTTTGACATATCATTGGTTTTAACTCTGTGTTTGACTTATCATTGTTTATAACTCCGTGTTTGACTTATCATTGTTTATAACTCTGTGTTCGACTTATGCCTGGTTATTACTCCGTGTTTGACTTATCATTGTTTATAACTCCGTGTTTGACCTATCATTGGTTTGAACTCCGTGTTTGACTTATCATTGTTTATAACTCCGTGTTTGACTTATCATTGTTTATAACTCCGTGTTTGACCTATCATTGGTTTTAACTCCGTGTTTGACCTATCATTGTTGATAACTCCGTGTTTGACTTATCATTGGTTATAACTCTGTGTTTGACTTATCATTGGTTTATAACTCCGTGTTTGACCTATCATTGTTTATAACTCCGTGATTGACCTATCATTGTTTATAACTCTGTGTTTGACTTATCATTGGTTTTAACTCCGTGTTTGACCTATCATTGGTTTTAACTCCGTGTTTGACCTATCATTGTTTATAACTCCGTGATTGACCTATCATTGGTTTTAACTCCGTGTTTGACTTATCATTGTTGATAACTCCGTGTTTGACCTATCATTGGTTTTAACTCCGTGTTTGACCTATCATTGGTTTTAACTCCGTGTTTGACCTATCATTGGTTTTAACTCCGTGTTTGACCTATCATTGTTTATAACTCCGTGTTTGACCTATCATTGTTTATAACTCCGTGTTTGACCTATCATTGTTTATAACTCTGTGTTCGACTTATGCTTGGTTATTACTCCGTGTTTGACCTTTGCTTGGTAATAACTCCTTGTTTGATCTATCATTGGTGATAACTCCGTGTTTGACCTATCATTGTTTATAACTCCGTGTTTGAACTACAATTGGTTATAACTCCGTATTTGACCTATCAGTGTTTATAACTCCGTGTTTGACCTACAATTGGTTATAACTCTGTGTTTGACCTATCATTGGTTTTAACTCCGTGTTTGACCTATCATTGTTTATAACTCCGTGTTTGACCTATCATTGGTTATAACTCCGTGTTTGACTTATCATTGTTGATAACTCCGTGTTTGACCTATCATTGGTTTTAACTCCGAGTTTGACTTATCATTGTTTATAACTCCGTGTTTGACCTATCATTGTTGATAACTCTGTGTTTGACCTATCATTGTTTATAACTCCGTATTTGACCTATCACTGGTTATAACTCTGTGTTTGACCTTTCATTGTTTATAACTCCGTGTTTGACTTATCATTGTTGATAACTCCGTGTTTGACCTATCATTGGTTTTAACTCCGTGTTTGACTTATCATTGTTTATAACTCCGTGTTTGACCTATCATTATTTATAACTCCGTGTTTGACCTATCATTGTTGATAACTCTGTGTTTGACCTATCAGTGTTTATAATTCCATATTTGACCTATCACTGGTTATAACTCTGTGTTTGACCTATCATTTTTATAACTCCGTGTTTGACTTATCATTGTTGATATCTCTGTGTTTGACCTATCATTGTTTATAACTCCGTGTTTGACCTATCATTGTTGATAACTCTGTGTTTGACCTATCATTGTTTATAACTCCGTATTTGACCTATCACTGGTTATAACTCCGTGTTTGATCTATCATTATTGATAAAGCTTCGTTTTTTTTATCTTGTTTTTGAACGATGAAGAAAATTGATAGGTTTTCATGATAACTGCTGACCAACAAACAGGGACCCGAGAGATACATGCTGTTGAAGATTATGGGCAAGTTTTATGGTCACCATCTTGGTCTCATTGAGAAGTATTCTACGGCCTTGTATGATCAGACTATGGACGTTTTTGAATATGTTCATTAGTATGCCTGCTTGTTGTGCTCGATTACTATGTCACAGTTCTCTCTTTGAGGCCATGATATTTAACTGGATTCGACCTAGATTTACATTCCGGATGTGGTTGATGAAGCAGAAAACGCTTACTCTTCCGGAACACTTGGTCTTATTATCTTCTACTTTTACAACGGCCTCCATGTAAATCTTTCCCTTTTTTATCTTTTGCGCCTAGTTTTATCGATTTTGAGGTCGTATTATGGTTTTGTTGACGCTTTTCATGCAAAAAGCATAAAGAGAAAAGTAAACTAAACTATAATCCAAACTCAAATAGATTTATCTAAGGACGAAATATGCGAAATGAAACATTAACATATAAAAATATTGAAAAATAGTAATATAGAAATAATTTAAGAGGGTCAGACCAAATGATCTGGAAGGGTAATAATCTTCCGCTTCACTGACGACACCCACTCGATTTTGAGTTCGGATTATGGTTATGTTGACGCTTTGGAATTCTCTGATTTGTTTCAAGAAAAAGAACAAGTGTAAGGTTTTTACGGAGGAAAATAACTGAAAATAAATGGGAAACACTTGTTCTTAAAGTATTTGATATCAAAATAGACCAATTACAAATAATGTGACATTGACCTACTTTATCTAATTTTTAATTATTTTCTTTCTGCATAAATCTTACAACCTGCTACTTATTTAGCAGAAACTACAAAAATTAAACATGTTCTACAAATTTCATTTCATAAGATCTTAAACAACAAATTCAGAATATTACACCCTTCCTACTTTGACCCCCCCCCCCCATCCCGAATGTTCTATGAACCCACACAAAATCAGATGTTTTGAACACAATACAATGTGCAGCTGACCTCAAAGTATCATCCTGTAAAATATGAGCCTTATCACTGATAGGCCGCGAAAAAGGCCCAATTTGTCACCCATCCTTAGATGATATTGTATGTTTTAAGTTAAGTATGTGTTACGAAAAATGCTTATTGAGATTCGCTATTTTGGAAATTAATGAGTATGCGTTTCATTAATGTGATATGCTAAATAGACGTTGAATAGAACAGGTGGTGAAGATGACAGTTTTAAGAGATTGAACACTGTAATTACATCTAATGATCTGCCACTATTAGCTTATCTATAATATCATGCTACGTTATACGTACTTGTACGTTTCTGACACGTCTGTTCTCATTACTATGGATAAAATACTCCGTTGAAGGAAATACCGCATCTTTATCACCACACTTACAGAAATATTCCGCTCACAAACAGGGGAAGGAATTAAACGTAACACAAATCGATAAAGAAATTATCCAGAGACTGCTCAATATTACAAAGGATCCTATGGAACGCATCTTCTCCAACATGCAACCAAACATAAATAAAACTCTACAATCACGCCAAATGCTTTATATTTGTTGGACATGGCGAAAGAGAGGGAGGGAAAGAGCAAATAATACGAGAGACAGAAAAGAGAAAGAGATTACCTTTTTTGTTTCACTGTGGTAATATTGATTTTCCTAAACCCTTCTTACCAATAAAAAGAACATTTTTCAATCCAGGAGCGATAGAGCTGCTGGAACCGGACAAAACGCTTAAGTGACAAAATAATGATTTCGGTTGATGCTAGAGAAGACTCATTTCTCATAGCAATTTGGAGTTGCCATCCCAGCTAATAAAGTGTTGAAAGAATTGAGTGGGTTTGCGTACCGATTTGGGCCTGTCAATAGCCACTTGAGAAACAAATAACATCATTTTCAAGGCAGCAATATACGTTAATAGAAGAATTGATTTTTGTTGTTGAAAAATTCAACATCACAGAGGCAAACTCTTCTCTCATTGCTGCTGTCGAGTTATTATTGCTGATTATCATTACTTAGGGTAAATGTGGAACACAGAGTCTAGATCCTTCCTTTATCTTTGTAAACAATAATTATGTTCTTTTCTTATTTCAACCATAATAAATAAAAGAATACCGAAGCGTTAACAAAATCTTAATCTGAACTCAAATCGATTAAACCAGGGGCAAAATAGGAACAAAGGAAAGATTAACATGGAGACCCTTGTAAAAGAACAAGAAAATAAGGCCAGGTGTTCCGGAAGAGTAAGCGTCTTCTGCTTTATCGAAGATACCCGTCATGTAAAATTTTGTCACATCCAAGTAAACATCAAGTTCTCAACCCACAACAAGTAAACACACTAATGTGCATACTTAAAAACGTCCATTTTCTTATCACTTAAAGATACAGAATATTTCTCAATAAGACAAAAATGACGACTATAAAACTTGTCCATAGTTCTGATCAACCTGAATCTCTCGAAACCTTGTGTTGCTAGTTTGTTTTTCAGCAGTCGACATTGATCACGAAAATCACGATATTTAGATAAAGCCCTAGAATATCGAATCAACTGCGACATGTAATCATCAAAGTTTGGAAAAGCAGGTATGTTATTATCAAGAAATGGAAAGTTCACGATCGGAAAAATGTACGTTTACCGTATAGTGCTATAGTAAGCTGTCCATGTTGGTCGCAGGTTAAGTAGAGATCGAGGTATGCAGCTGATGTAGAAAAGCCTGTTGAGTTCTTTATTTCAAGTTCAGAAGGGTATATACGATCGACGTGGTCAGCAAACTTCTTGTTGTTTATAGACAACACATCGTCGATATATCTGGAAGATACTGTTAGATTAAAACAAAATTACAGAATACCGAAGTGTCAACAAACGCATGATCAGAACTCAAAATCTATAATACCAAGGGCAAAATATGAACAAAGAAAAGATAAAAATGTACAAGCGAATAAGACCAGATGTTCTGGAAAAGTAAGCATATCTCGTTCCATCAACGGACATTGCAATGCAAATCTAGGTCAAATCAAAATAAATGTGTTGGCCTCAAAGTGAGGCCAACAAAGGAATGGCTGGTACATTTTGTATACCATATATCAAAGTGTGTCTCTTTGTAAGAATGGCTGGTATACCATTAAATTATATCAAAGTGTGTCTGTTTGTAGGAATGGTTGGTATCCCATAGATCAGAGTGTGTCTCTTTGTAGGAATGGCAGATATCCCATATATCAAAGTGTGTCTCTTTGTAGGAATGGCTGGTATCCCATATATCAAAGTGTGTCTCTTTGTAGGAATGGCTGGTATACCATATATCAAAGTGTGTCTCTATGTAGGAATGGCTGGTATTCCATATATCAAAGTGTGTCTCTGAAGGAATGGCTTGTATACCATATATCAAAGTGTGTCTCTTTGTAGGAATGGTTGGTATACCATATATCAAAGTGTGTCTCTGTAGGAATGGCAGATATCCCATATATCAAAGTGTGTCTCTGTAGGAATGGCTGGTATACCATATATCAAAGTGTGTCTCTTTGTAGGAATGGCTGGTATCCCATATATCAAAGTGTGTCTCTTTGTAGTAATGGCTGGTATCTCATATATCAAAGTGTGTTTCTGTAGGAATGGCAGATATCCCATATATCAAAGTGTGTCTCTTTGTAGGAATGGGTGGTATACCATATATCAAAGTGTGTCTCTTTGTAGGAATTGCTGGTATCCCATATATCAAAGTGTGTCTTTGTAGAAATGGTTTGCATCCCATATATCAAAGTGTGTCTCTGTAGGAATGGCTGGTATCCCATATATCAAAGTGTGTCTCTGTAGGAATGGCAGATATCCCATATATCAAAGTGTGTCTCTTTGTAGTAATGGCTGGTATACCATATATCAAAGTGTGTCTCTTTGTGGGAATGGCTGGTATCCCATATATCAAAGTGTGTCTATATGAAGAAATGGTTTGCATCCCATATATCAAAGTGTGTCTCTATGAAGAAATGGTTGGTATCCCATATATCAAAGTGTGTCTCTATGAAGAAATGGCTGGCATCCCATATATCAAAGTGTGTCTCTATGAAGAAATGGTTGGTATCCCATATATCAAAGTATGTCTCTATGAAGAAATGGCTGGTATCCCATATATCATCTTCGCTAGCCAAGGGTTACGATCCGCATACTCATCTTCACCCTTGGCATATATAGACCACATTTCGTAAATCCCGCGACGAGAATTTTC
This sequence comes from Mimachlamys varia, assembly GCA_947623455.1. Lineage (NCBI taxonomy): Eukaryota > Metazoa > Mollusca > Bivalvia > Pectinida > Pectinidae > Mimachlamys > Mimachlamys varia. The sequence goes on from OX392531.1 coordinate 58,321,769, forward strand.
ATTGGATGCAGCTAGGTCTGGCTGCGTCCAATCAGAGCGCACCTTACATTTGATCACGCGCTCTACTAATGGGACAGAAAAAAATGTAAACAAACATGGCACAGTGTCGACTGTGTCATGGATCTTTACCAGTAAAACAGAGAAGAACAATCTTCAAAGACACCATTTACGGCAAGGACTCAGTGCGTCGATCGCCGTTTCTTGATGCTGTCGAATTTGATCAAGCTTAAATTTTTCATAGATCAACCGAATGAGATGTTCTTCCTTGTTTACATTCATTGCAGAAGCCGTTTTGTTACACGCAATTTTGATTGGTCGGTGATTACGTGATTCAAAGGGACACAACGCACACCGACCGCTAGGTGGCAGACCCGGGAGCTTTCAATTTTGCCATGATATATTCCAGGGGTGTAGATTATATAGGTGATCGTAACCCCTGGATATCGAGGATGCCCATATATCAGAATGTGTCTCTTTGTAGGAATGGCAGGTATCAAATATATCAAAGTGTGTCTCTTTGAAGGAATGGTTGGTATCCCATATTTCAGAGTGTGTCTCTTTGTAGGAATGGCTGGTATCCAATATATCAAAATGTGTCTCTGTGTAGGAATGGCTGGTATCCCATATATCAAAGTGTGCTCTTTGTAGGAATGGCAGATATCCCATTTATCAGAGTGTGTATCTTTGTAGGAATAGCTAGTATACCATATATCAAAGTGTGTCTCTGAAGAAATGGTTGGTATCTCATATATCGGAGTGTGTCTCTATGAAGAAATGGTTGGTATCCCATATATCAAAGTGTGTCTCTGTGAAGAAATGGTTGGTATCTCATATATCAGAGTGTGTCTCTATGAAGAAATGGCTGGTATCCCATATATCAAAGTGTGTCTCTATGAAGAAATGGTTGGTATTCTATATATCAGAGTGTGTCTCTTTGTAGGAATGGCAGGTATCAAATATATCAGAGTGTGTCTCTGTGAAGAAATGGTTGGTATCTCATATATCAGAGTGTGTCTCTATGAAGAAATGGCTGGTATCCCATATATCAAAGTGTGTCTCTGTGAAGAAATGGTTGGTATCTCATATATCAGAGTTTGTCTCTATGAAGAAATGGCTGGTATCCCATATATCAAAGTGTGTCTCTATGAAGAAATGGTTGGTATCTCATATATCAGAGTGTGTCTCTATGAAGAAATGGCTGGTATCCCATATATCAAAGTTTGTCTCTATGAAGAAATGGTTGGTATCTCATATATCAAAGTGTGTCTCTGTGAAGAAATGGTTGGTATCTCATATATCAGAGTGTGTCTCTATGAAGAAATGGCTGGTATCCCATATATCAAAGTGTGTCTCTATGAAGAAATGGTTGGTATCCACTATATCAAAGTATGTCTCGATGAAGAAATGGTTGGTATCCCATATATCAAAGTATGTCTCTATGAAGAAATGGTTGGTATCCCATATATCAAAGTGTGTCTCTATGAAGAAATGGCTGGTATTCTATATATCAGAGTGTGTCTCTATGAAGAAATGGTTGGTATCTCATATATCAAAGTGTGTCTCTATGAAGAAATGGCTGGTATCCCACATATCAGAGTGTGTCTCTATGAAGAAATGGCTGGTATCCCACATATCAGAGTGTGTCTCTATGAAGAAATGGCTGGTATCCCATATATCGGAGTGTGTCTCTATGAAGAAATGGTTGGTATTCTATATATCAGAGTGTGTCTCTATGAAGAAATGGTTGGTATTCTATATATCAAAGGGTGTTTCTATGTAGGAATGATTGACGGTAGGCTATCTGAGGGTGTATACGGGTAACATTGATTAATTTCCCGTATATAATTCGGTTTCGCAATACAATAATGATCGAAGCACCGTATATCAGTTGTTTCTGTGCAGATATAATATAGTGCAAACATGGGAAATTGTCTATATTCTGCTTTAAACATAGATGGTTATGAAGAAATACCAATCATCATAAACTAACACTCTTTCATTTTGGACATCATCTTATTTTTGTTCCTTTTAATTGAATTATTGCACTATTTTGTTTCTTGCCCTGCGAATACACAGGGATTTGTCATTACTATCTGACAACACAATTCAATAAAGCACCAGCAACTCCCACAACGGCACCTACTAAAATTCATACAATTATACACCAGGAGACCACCATACAAAAGAAGCATGCTATATCGTAGCTTTCTAAGCGTTGATTTGTCTTGAACATTGATTTTACCCTGTCGCATTCTATTTTGGTGGTTGTCCATGATTCAGAAGAGAAGTGCATGCTCCCTCAACAATGCACATAGGTAACCACAGTCATTTCAAAAGTCGCATTCTGACGAGATTGCCATTTTGCATGATATACATATTTTCGTAGCTACATGTAACTAGGTTGTAACATCATAAAGTTCACATCAAATTATGGCTTAATTTAGACATTCAACATAGCTAACTTAAGAGACTGTCCTTTGCCCTCAACCTTTTTTGTTAAAGTTGTAAACGCTGTTACTTTGTTCAGAAATCATCCTTTCTCATAGATTACACATGAACATATGTAATAATGGTTAAGTTGTGGGGCAACTGGCCTTGATTCTAAGCAAAGCTGAACAATGTAAATGGTATTTACTCAAACAATGGGCCTTCGACCTGGCCAATATTATGACATACTGCAATGATGATCAAGAAAATTAGGGCAAACTGATAAAAAGTTGCGAACGACTTCAGAACACCCAGAGAAAAACTTTAGAATAGATTTTCCCATTTTCCAACACCCGCGAAATTGTTTTGTCACGCCAGGTGGCGTCGTAAACTGGTAATAGTATAAAAAATGACCCACGTAAGAAAATGCTCCATCATAAACATACATTAAAATAAAACCTTATGACTATTTATCACTGCTCATACTTTATAAGGTTTTCAAAATTACATTTTTATATTTCATTTATGACAAACATGAGATTTTTAAATCTATATTATATCGAGTGTATGTTAAAAGTATAGATATGTATATTTAATTCTTTGGTTTTGTTTCTACATCTATCCGGGTATTATCTAACGGCTCATTAAGAAAATAATGAAAGATTCTTGAAAGGTGGACGACAATACAAATGTATGGTTGTGAGTTGTCTTGGAACAACACAGCTCACAGCTTGACAACTTTTTATTGGGTTTGGAGGAAAGAGTGTGCAGCAAACTATTGGTATACCTATGGGAATAAACTGGTCCCCCATTCTTGGCTGACTTAATTTTGTTTCTATACGAGGCTGAATTTGTTGAGGAGGTTATTAGGATAGGTAACAAAAACCTTGCCAAATCCTTCAATTTCATTTCCAGTTATATTGACGATGGTTGATTGTATATACCCCTCAAAGAGCTTAAATTAACGACACAAAAGAGTCTTCTACATCCGCTGCTTAGCTCGATATTTACTTAAAATACGACCAACATGGGCAGCTGATGAGACTCATTACTTGTATGTTTTGAAATATTTTGCGACTGAAATACACGTCTATTTTGGTATAGTGTTCAAAGACGAGACATACAGTAATTATTGATGTACATATCAATTTAAGACTTTGATGCGCAATTCATGCATCATGTTTTCGAATTATTTCAAGCTGAGAAATACAACCATTATATAATGGATACATTTTGGGCGTGATACTCACTTAATGTAGTACATGTAAGTGTAGCAATGATTTAAGGTCGAGAAATTCATCTACTGTGGCATTGCATGGTGCATCAAGTTATGTGATACATATTAATGTCAGCATGAATTTAGGGCCGTGGTACACATTTCATGCAGCAATCTGGGAACGGTTTAACAGTGATACATATCTAATACTACGTTCCTGAAATACAATGAATTAAACGTGACAGTTTTATGTCTAAGTAAAATAACTTTACTAATAGATACGAAAGTAGAAGTAATACAAAACAATATATACGTCTGGAATAATTTCATATAAGTAAATAGCTGAATTAATGCAATGCCTATAATGTCTGGATGAACTGTATGTTGACGTATCGATCCAATAGTGTGTTTATTTAATCTCTTCCTTTATGATAGTTTGAATTTCGATCTTCTGTACGGCAACTCATGTCTCAATGTGATACATTTGTCTAGGTTTTGTTTTCATTACGCATATAACATGGCTGTATAATCTCTTGGGTGGCCTTAGGGAAAAGAACATCGGCTTTGAAGCTTTCTTCTCTTCTCCTGAAAATGTAATCGCTTTAGGTCGGGTCTGTTGGCGAACTCGGTGTTATAGGTGCATCGAAACAGGTTGTGCTCTGATTTAGAAAGTCAGCCGGTACTAATAAGCATAAATAACAAAATCTTATTAACATAATCAACAATAATTCATTTAAATAAACACCCAACATTTAATAACAAATATAAACCGACCAGACGTACATTAATTGCAAGCATTGATTTACATGAATAAGAATGAGTGAAGGTTTACAGAGCGTCCCCGAAACAATGATTTTGTGTCTAAGATCACTGTTAAACTATGGCTTAGTGTTTCAGATTAATGTCAAACTATGATATAGTGTTTAACTAAATTAGAGAATACCAAAGCCTTAACTAAATCATAATCCGAACTTGAAATCGATTACACCAGGAACAAAATATGAACAAAGGAAAGATTTACAGGGTTGACCCTTGTAAAAGAACAAGAGAATAAGATCAGGTGTTCCGGAAGAGTATGCGTTTTCTGCTTCATCGACGACACCCGTCATGTAAATATTTGTCACATCCGAGGAAACATCAAGTTCTCAAAATGAGATTTTCAATCATAACAAGTAAACACACTAATGAGCATACTCAAAAACGTCAATCTTCATATCACTTAAAAATACAGAATATTTCCCAATGAGACAAATATTACTGTCAAATGATGGATTAGTGTTTCAGATTACTGTCAATATGTGGTCTTATGTTTCCGATTACTGTCAATATGTGGTCTTATGTTTCCGATTACTGTCAATATGTGACTGGGTGTTTATGATTACTGTCAGTATGTGGCTTAGTGTTTCAGATTACTGTCAAACGGTGGCTGAATGTTTCAGATGACACTGTCAAACTTTGACTTCGTGTTTCAGATTACTGACAATATGTCGCTAAGCGTTTCCGATTAATGTCAAAATGTGGTTAAGTGTTTCGGATTACTGTCAAAATGTGGCAACGTGTTTCGGATTACTGTCAATCTGTGGCTTAGTGTTTCAGGTAAATGTCAAACTGGATCTAGTGTTTCAGATTACTGTCAAACTGTGATCTAGTGTTTCCGATTACTGTCAAACTGTGGTCTAGTGTTTCAGATTACAATCAGTCTGTGGCTTCGTGTTTCAAATATTGTCAAACTGGATCTAGTGTTTCCGATAACTGTCAAACTGTGATCTAGTGTTTCCGATTACTGTCAAACTGTGATCTAGTGTTTCCGATTGCTGTCAAGCTGTGGTCTAGTGTTTTGGATTACTGTCAAACTGTGGTCTAGTGTTTCGGATTACTGTCAAACTGTGGTCCAGTGTTTCCGATTACTGTCAAACTGTGGTCTATCTGAATGTTTCAGATGACACTGTCAAACTTTGACTTCGTGTTTCCGATTACTGACAATATGTCGCTAAGCGTTTCCGATTAATGTCAAAATGTGATTAAGTGTTTCGGATTACTTTCAAAATGTGGCTACGTGTTTCGGATTACTGTCAATCTGTGGCTTAGTTTTTCAGGTAAATGTCAAACTGGATCTAGTGTTTCAGATTACTGTCAAACTGTGATCTAGTGTTTCCGATTACTGTCAAACTGTGGTCTAGTGTTTCAGATTACAATCAGTCTGTGGCTTCGTGTTTCAAATATTGTCAAACTGGATCTAGTGTTTCCGATAACTGTCAAACTGTGATCTAGTGTTTCCGATAACTGTCAAACTGTGATCTAGTGTTTCCGATTTCTGTCAAACTGTGATCTAGTGTTTCCGATAACTGTCAAACTGTGATCTAGTGTTTCCGATTACTGTCAAACTGTGATCTAGTGTTTCCGATTGCTGTCAAGCTGTGGTCTAGTGTTTTGGATTACTGTCAAACTGTGGTCTAGTGTTTCGGATTACTTTAAAAGTGTGGTCCAGTGTTTCCGATTACTGTCAAACTGTGGTCTAGTATTTCCGATTACTGTCAAACTGTGGTCTAGTGTTTCCGATTACTGTCAAACTGTGGTCCAGTGTTTCCGATTACTGTCAAACTGTGGTCTAGTGTTTCCGATTACTGTCAAACTGTGGTCCAGTGTTTCCGATTACTGTCAAACTGTGGTCCAGTGTTTCCGATTACTGTCAAACTGTGGTCTAGTGTTTCCGATTACTGTCAAACTGTGGTCTAGTGTTTCCGATTACTGTCAAACTGTGGTCTAGTGTTTCCGATTACTGTCAAACTGTGGTCTAGTGTTTCCGATTACTGTCAAACTGTGGTCTAGTGTTTCCGATTACTGTCAAACTGTGGTCTAGTGTTTCCGATTATTGTCAAACTGTGGTCCAGTGTTTCCGATTACTGTCAAACTGTGGTCTAGTGTTTCCGATTACTGTCAAACTGTGGTCTAGTGTTTCCGATTACTGTCAAACTGTGGTCTAGTGTTTCGGATTACTGTCAAACTGTGGTCCAGTGTTTCCGATTACTGTCAAACTGTGGTCTAGTGTTTCCGATTACTGTCAAACTGTGGTCTATTGTTTCCGATTACTGTCAAACTGTGATCTAGTATTTCGGATTACTGTCAAAAAGTGGTCTAGAGTTTCCGATTACTGTTAAAATGTGGTCTTATGTTTTGGATTACTGTCAAACAGTGGTCGAAAGTTTCCGACTACTGTCAAATGGTGGTCTAGTGTTACCGATTACTTCAAACTGTGGTCTTGTGTTTTGGATTACTGTCAAACAGTGGTCGAAAGTTTCCGACTACTGTCAAACGGTGGTCTAGTGTTACCGATTACTTCAAACTGTGGTCTAGTGTTTCAGATAACTGTAAAACAGTGGTCTAATGTTTCGGATTACTGTGAAACTGTGGTCTAGTGTTTCCGATTACTGTCAAACTGTGGTCTAGTGTTTCCGAGTAATGTCAGTACGTGGCTAAATGTTTCCGATTACTCTCAAACTGTGGTCTAATGTTTTGGATTATTGTCAAACAATGGTCTAGTGTTTTTGATTACTGTCAAACTGTGGTCTAATGTTTTGGATTATTGTCAAACAATGGTCTAGTGTTTCGGATTACTGTCAAACTGTGGTCTAATGTTTTGGATTATTGTCAAACAATGGTTTAATGTTTTGGATTACTGTCAAACTGTGGTTTAATGTTTTGGATTATTGTCAAACAATGGTCTAATGTTTCCGATTAGTCTCAAACTGGGGTCTTGTGTTTCCGATTACTATCAAACCATGGTCTAGTGTTTCCGATTACTGTCAAACAGTCGTCTAGTGTTTCGGATTACTGTCAAACTGTGGTCTAGTGTTTCCGATTACTCTCAAACTGTGGTCTAAAGTTTCCCACTACTGTCAAACTGTGGTCCAGTGTTTCCGGTTACTTTCAAACTCTGGTCTTATGTTTCCGATTTCTGTCAAATTGTGGCTGAATGTTTCCGATTACTGTCAAACAGTGGTCTAGTGTTTCTGATTACTTTCAAACTCTGGTCTTATGTTTCCGATTTCTGTCAAATTGTGGCTGAATGTTTCCGATTACTGTCAAACAGTCGTCTAGTGTTTCGGATTACTGTCAAACGGTGGTCTAGTGTTTCCGATTACTCTCAAACTGTGGTTTAAAGTTTCCCACTACTGTCAAATTGTGGCTGAATGTTTCGGATTACTGTCAAACTGTGGTCTAGTATTTCCGATTACTGTCAAACTGTGGTCTAGTGTTTCCGATTACTGTCAAACTGTGGTCCAGTGTTTCCGATTACTGTCAAACTGTGGTCTAGTGTTTCCGATTACTGTCAAACTGTGGTCCAGTGTTTCCGATTACTGTCAAACTGTGGTCTAGTGTTTCCGATTACTGTCAAACTGTGGTCTAGTGTTTCCGATTACTGTCAAACTGTGGTCTAGTGTTTCCGATTACTGTCAAACTGTGGTCTAGTGTTTCCGATTATTGTCAAACTGTGGTCCAGTGTTTCCGATTACTGTCAAACTGTGGTCTAGTGTTTCCGATTACTGTCAAACTGTGGTCTAGTGTTTCCGATTACTGTCAAACTGTGGTCTAGTGTTTCGGATTACTGTCAAACTGTGGTCCAGTGTTTCCGATTACTGTCAAACTGTGGTCTAGTGTTTCCGATTACTGTCAAACTGTGGTCTATTGTTTCCGATTACTGTCAAACTGTGATCTAGTATTTCGGATTACTGTCAAAAAGTGGTCTAGAGTTTCCGATTACTGTTAAAATGTGGTCTTATGTTTTGGATTACTGTCAAACAGTGGTCGAAAGTTTCCGACTACTGTCAAATGGTGGTCTAGTGTTACCGATTACTTCAAACTGTGGTCTTGTGTTTTGGATTACTGTCAAACAGTGGTCGAAAGTTTCCGACTACTGTCAAACGGTGGTCTAGTGTTACCGATTACTTCAAACTGTGGTCTAGTGTTTCAGATAACTGTAAAACAGTGGTCTAATGTTTCGGATTACTGTGAAACTGTGGTCTAGTGTTTCCGATTACTGTCAAACTGTGGTCTAGTGTTTCCGAGTAATGTCAGTACGTGGCTAAATGTTTCCGATTACTCTCAAACTGTGGTCTAATGTTTTGGATTATTGTCAAACAATGGTCTAGTGTTTTTGATTACTGTCAAACTGTGGTCTAATGTTTTGGATTATTGTCAAACAATGGTCTAGTGTTTCGGATTACTGTCAAACTGTGGTCTAATGTTTTGGATTATTGTCAAACAATGGTTTAATGTTTTGGATTACTGTCAAACTGTGGTTTAATGTTTTGGATTATTGTCAAACAATGGTCTAATGTTTCCGATTAGTCTCAAACTGGGGTCTTGTGTTTCCGATTACTATCAAACCATGGTCTAGTGTTTCCGATTACTGTCAAACAGTCGTCTAGTGTTTCGGATTACTGTCAAACTGTGGTCTAGTGTTTCCGATTACTCTCAAACTGTGGTCTAAAGTTTCCCACTACTGTCAAACTGTGGTCCAGTGTTTCCGGTTACTTTCAAACTCTGGTCTTATGTTTCCGATTTCTGTCAAATTGTGGCTGAATGTTTCCGATTACTGTCAAACAGTGGTCTAGTGTTTCTGATTACTTTCAAACTCTGGTCTTATGTTTCCGATTTCTGTCAAATTGTGGCTGAATGTTTCCGATTACTGTCAAACAGTCGTCTAGTGTTTCGGATTACTGTCAAACGGTGGTCTAGTGTTTCCGATTACTCTCAAACTGTGGTTTAAAGTTTCCCACTACTGTCAAATTGTGGCTGAATGTTTCGGATTACTGTCAAACTGTGATCTAATATTTCCGATTTCTGTCAAATTGTGGCTGAATGTTTCGGATTACTGTCAAACTGTGATCTAGTGTTTCCGTTTAATGACAAACTGGGATCTAGTGTTTCCGATTACTGTCAAAATGTGGTCTAGTGTTTCCGATTACTGTCAGTAAGTGGCTAAATGTTTTCGACTATTGTCAACCTTGGGTCTTGTGTTTCCGATTTCTGTCAAACCGTTGTTCAGTGTTTCTAATTACTGTAAAATAGTCGTCTAGTGTTTCCGATTACTGTCAAACTGCAGTCTTGTGTTACTGATTACTGTCAAACTGTGGTCTAAAGTTTCCAACTACTGTCAAACGATTGTCTAGTGTTTCCGATTACTTCAAACAGTGGTCTAGTGTTTCGGGTTACTGTCAAACAGTGGTCTAGTGTTTCGGATTACTGTCAAACTGTGGTCTAGTGTTTCCGATTACTGTCAAACTGGGGTCTAGTGTTTCGGATTACTGTCAAACCGTGGTCAAGTGTTTCGGATTACTGTCAAATCGTGGTCTAGTGTTTCCGATTACTGTCAAACAGTCGTCTAGTGTTTCGGATTACTGTCAAACGGTGGTCTAGTGTTTCCGATTACTCTCAAACTGTGGTCTAAAGTTTCCCACAACTTTCAAACTCTGGTCTTATGTTTCCGATTTCTGTCAAATTGTGGCTGAATGTTTCGGATTACTGTCAAACAGTGGTCTAGTGTTTCTTATTACTTTCAAACTCTGGTCTAATGTTTCCGATTTCTGTCAAATTGTGGCTGAATGTTTCGGATTACTGTCAAATGGTGGTCTAGTGTTTCCGATTAAGTTCAACAAATGGGTGACTGGGTGTTTCAGGATACTGTGGTCTAGTGTTTCTGATTACTTTCAAACTCTGGTCTAAGGTTTCCGATTTCTGTCAAATTGTGGCTGAATGTTTCGGATTACTGTCAAACTGTGGTCTAGTGTTTCCGATTACTGTCAAACTGTGGTCCAGTGTTTCCGATTTCTGTCAAATTGTGGCTGAATGTTTCGGATTACTGTCAAACTGTGGTCTAGTGCTTCCGATTACTGTCAAACTGGGATCTAGTGTTTCCGATTACTGTCAAACTGTGGTCTAAAGTTTCCAACTACTGTCAAACGATTGTCTAGTATTTCCGATTACTTCAAACAGTGGTCTAGTGTTTCGGATTACTGTCAAACTGTGGTCTAGTGTTTCGGATTACTGTCAACCTGTGGTCTAGTGTTTCGGATTACTGTCAAACTGGGGTCTAGTGTTTCGGATTTCTGTTAAACCGTGGTCTAGTGTTTCGGATTACTGTCAAACGTTTTTTTGTTTATAAACAACACATCGTCGATATATCTGAAAGTGAAATTAAAAGATTTGGCAAGATTTTTGTTACATGTCCTGATTAGCTCTTCCACAAAACCAGCCACGTATGAAAACAAAAACAAGTCAGCTAAGAGTGGGACACAGTTTGTGACCATGGGAATGCCAACAATCTGCTGGAAAATCTTTCCTCCGAACTCAACAAAAATATTGTTGACAAGGAATTCAATCATCCTTACTGTAGATTTCCTTTTTGCTTTTGTCGTGTTTTAATGTAATAGCCACTGAAACCTAGAAACTGACGTTATTCCTTGACGTTCTTTGGCTCTGGCCAATCTTTAACAGGAGACATGGTCTGTTCCTATGCCTTTCTGTGAAGTTACATGTTCGAGATATGTTACTGAAGACTGGAATAACTCACACTTTGAGGGTTTAGTTTCAAGCCATGCTGCACGAGTCTGGCAAAGGCAGATTTTAACCTAACGAGGTGTTCGTCAAACGTTTTTGAAAAAATCAAGATGTCATCTAAGAAGATGAGACACTCCCGGAGATGCATATTACCCATTCACTTTTACATTAAACGTTGGAATGTAGAAGTGCATTGGTGAGACCGAACCCCATCCGGTTGGTTTCCCGGAAACCCAGGTTACCTACAGAAAATGCGGTCTCTTGTCTATCTGCTTCGTCGACCTCAACTTGCCAATAACCTGAATGCAGGTCGAACTTTGAAAATACCTTGAACCACATAAAGTATCGACTTTATCGTGGTATCGAGGGAGCATATATTCATCTCTACGGGTTCGAGAGTTCAGCATTCGGTTATCTATACAAAACCTGAGACTACCTTCTTTCTTGCAAACAACAACCACATTGCTGGAGAATTGGCTATTACTCTCCTTTATAACACCGGCGTCCAGCATATCACGTATAGTTCCTCAGCTACAAACACTGGAGTCTCAACTTGTAAATCTGAAGCCAAACTGTCAACCACTTTCACCTCAAGGCGGACGACGATACAAATATATGATAGTAAGCTATCTTGGAGCATACTTTGTCAAAAACACGACAAAAGCTAAGAGGAAATATACTGAAGAAGATATAGTAAGGATGATTTAATTCCTGGTGGACAACATTTTTGTTGAGTTCGGAGGAAAGATTTTCCAGCAGACTGTTGGCATTCCCTTGGGAACAAACTGTGCCCCACTCTTAGCTGACTTGTTTTTGAATTCATACGAGGCTGAATTTAGGGAGGAGCTAATCAGGACATGTAACAAAAACCTTGCCAAATCTTTTAATTTCACTTTTAGATATATCGACGATGTGTTGTCTATAAACAACAAGAGGTTTGCTGATCACGTCGATCGTATATACCCTTCTGAACTTGAAATAAAGGACACAATAGACTCTTCTACATCAGCTGCTTATCTCGATCTCTACTTAAACTACGATCAACATGGACAGCTTACTACTAAGCTGTACGATAAAAGTGATGATTTCAATTTTCTATCGTTAACTTTCCATTTCTTGATAGTAACATCCCTGCTTCTCCAACCTATGGTGTGTACATGTCGCAGCTGATTCGGTATTCCAGGGCTAAATATCGGGATTTTCGTGATCGATGTCGACTGCTGACAAACAAACTAACAACCCAAGGATTAGGGAGATGCAGGTTGATCAGAACTATGGGCAAGTTTTATGGTCGCCATCTTTGTCTCATTGAGAAATATTCTGTATCTTTAAGTGATATGAAGATGGACGTTTTTGAGTATGCTCATTAGTGTGTTTACTTTTTGTGATTGACAATGATACTCGGTTCTCATTTTGTCTCATGTTTACCTGGATGTGACAAAGATTTACATGGCGTGTGTCGTCAATTAAGTAGAAGACGCTTACTCTTCCGGAACACCTGGTCTTATTCTCTTGTACTTTTGCAAGGGTCTCCATGTGAATCTTTCCTTTGTTCATATTTTGCCCCTGGTTTAATCGATTTTGAGTTTGGATTATGATTTTGTTAACGCTTCGGTATTCTCGTATTTATTTTTACTAGACAATTATAGATCTAGGGTTGATAACAATAGGCTTTGCTGTAATATTACAAACTTTGACTGGTAATTTGACATTTGACACATTTTGTTTGACCTTAATAACTCTGGGGCAGTAAACTTAAGGTTAGAATTGTCTAAGTTTTCTGTTGCGAGATTTGTAATGCCTGGGTCAATACCTCGCACCATACCATTAACCCTGGAAAGTATACGGTAAATTAACCTGTTTGGAAATATTGATTTCCTTCTCCACAGTTCTGATCTCCTTTAACAACAGATCATAACTGGCAATGGAGTTATATGTATGGCGGGTCTGGTTTTTTAACCTCTTTGAATGAAGAGAGATCCAAAATTTGTGCCGCAGCAAATCATTTTTGGCTGATCGGTGCAAAGACCTATTATCTGTGGCAGTTTGCAGAAATGATTCGAGGCGACAGCCAAAGTTGACTACACACTCATAAGGTCTTTGCTTTGAGTTAAAAAAACCTCTTGCATAACCATGCCATGAGTGGAGGTATCCCTAAACAAGGAATCCAACTTTGCTAGAATATGTTTGACTGGATACATTTGCCTAATGATTACAAAGTCATTAAGGATTACCTAACTAAATTACACGTACATTGAAGGGAAATAACTCTAACCTAACACTATATTACACCAGAGAAAAGGTGCACAGAAGCATAACGTTAAACAACCCACGCCTCCGACACACGTCGTCCCCGAGGTGTCACCGCTCGACTACCAAACCCCAGTCTCCCACCCGTTAAAGAAAATGCATAACGCTTATGCCTAACCCTTCCACCATATACCCCCATTATAACTAAACAAGGACAGACTTCACTGTGCTCCATCGTCTCCAACATTCTGTCACCTTCCATCTCCGTCAACTCCCGTGAAGCATCCGTCACCCGAAAACATCCAAGACAAAGTACTTCCTTTGAAGTACAAAAACAATGTATGGAAGTTTCGAGGTACTTCACAGTATTGGGATTTACTAGCACCAACCTTAACAAATTTGCAAGCCCACGAAGAGTGAATAACTGACTGGCTATACGTAGTACCAGGTACAGCACTCAGCCGTCAAAACGGCCTGGTTGTATGCGTTTCCTCCGACCTCCTTGTGTAACTAGCGGTTCCACTTTCGGTCTATTCTCAGCCACGTTACCATTACACTCGGTAGTGTCATCAGCGCCTGCTTCGGTTCCTCCGTCCTAACCCTAACCCTGCAAATGTTGCCGTGCAAGGTCGTGTTTTTCCTCGAGACAAGCCTGTTGCTCTTGCACCCACTGTGTATTTCCCACTGGGCGTTCTTTAGGGGCACAGTACATGTTCAGATGCACAGGAAGGTCTTCTTCCCGTCCTAGCATCATTCGATTTGTTGAGAACGAATCCCGTCGATTCGTGTTCTGCAGCCCGGTACGCCATGATCAACAGCGGTAAATGAAGGTCCCAGTCCTTCTGATCCTTTTTGACATATGGTGACAGCATCCCTTTCAAGGTACGATTAAATCTCTCAATAAAACCGTTGGACTGGGCGTTGTAGGCAGTCGTCCGGGTCTTATGGATACCAAGCATCTCTAGAAATACCCGGCTCTCAAATTGTCGCTCCAGGATGCGTTGTCCCCCAAACCTAGAGACATACACTTTCACCGAGGGCCTGTGCACATGGGACTGTTTCTGCGTTTGGTATAGCCAGGCATAACCACGGTCAGTTCTAGGGAAAGGCCCAACCAAGTCCAATGCAACTCGCTCCCCCAGACCACCAGCGGCGGTTGGAATAATTTGTACATTTCCTCTACCTTGGAGAGGTATTCATCAAAAGGAAAATTCATGACCTTTTATTAGTAAAATGTACTAATATAAATGTCGTGTAGTCAGCTATTATATTTTTGTAGACCGTAGGCGGCCTTAATTTTTCAGAAGGCTTTCACGCATGGGGAAGCACCGGAAGTGCACAAAGTGTTTACAGATTCAAACCCCGCAGCTCTTCGCGCCGCTTGGGCGTTTGAAAAAATGACTTTCAATCCTTATATAATGTTGATATTACAGGCTAAACGAAGAGATCATATGATGTAAACGCATTGTTGACATGACGACAATCGAATTAGTTTATGAAGACAGAGACGGCCCTCCTACGTGTGCATAACGACATAGCTTCTGCATTGGATAACAAGTGCAACGCGGTGCAATATCTAAGTGATCGACGGCAGTGTATTGCAATCGGATCTTCTGTTTTACGTGACAGCATGCTGGATTTCGGGGTTCCTCAAGGGTCGGTGTTAGGACCCCGTAAATACTGCATGTATTCAAAACCAATCGGTGAGATCTGTCATCGACATAACCTTTGTTATCACTGTTATGCTGATAACACACAGATCTACATGGTCATCAGACCACAGGACAGCTCGGACACCATATCAGAAAATCTGGAAGGTTGTTTGACAGACATCAGAAGCTGGATAATGCAACCATGCTAAAGCTAAATCAGAAAAAGACGGAACTGGTCGTCTTTTCTCCAAAGTGTAAGCAATCAACGGCTCTCCAGCTCAAGGTCGGAACAAGTACTGTAGAGGCTGTCCCAACTGTTAAAAGTCTAGGGGTGTACTTTGATAGTTCACTGAACATGGAGAAACAAGTGAATGCTATTGCCAAATCCTGTTACTACCAGATCAGGAACATCGGCTGTATACGGCAGTTATAACTGCCGATGCATGCAAGATTTTGGCTTGACTATGGAAATGCCCTACTCTGTGGTATATCTGACAAATTGACAGGTCGCTTACAGAAGGTCCAGAACACGGCAGTATTACGTCTCGTTTATCGAGTTAGAAAGAGAGAACACATCACTCCTGTTCGGTTTTCATTGCACTGGTTACCTGTACAATACAGCTGACAATACAAAATCTTGGTATACACATACAAGGCACTGGATGGAACAGTTCCCCAGTACATGTATCAGCCGTCATTATCACTAAGATCGACATATAAGGGTTCCAACTTAGATGACATGTATACACTGACATTTGTTTATCTACAGTAGATGAAGTTCGTATTTTCATGCATTTTTTATATCATCAATTTAGCTTAGATTGTAATAACTTCTTTATTTATGCAGAGTAAGTATCAAATTATTATCGTATGTACATGTTGTGAAGCGCTTTAGAGTAATTTTACAAATTATATAGAGCGCTATATACATGTTGTTTATTATGATAAGATGGAAATCCCCTAGTCTAAAGCCAAGGGAACAAGGAAGTAATTATATACTTGTTCTGGCATAAGAAATAAATACATAATTCATTGTCTTAGCAAATCAGTTATCCTCTCGCTTGTTTTCCCTAAATCGGGGTTAGATCTAAGATTAGGGTTAGGGCGTGGCGCGTGCGTAATATCTGAAAGGCAACGCATACACACGCCTTATTGTTCGAACAGAGTATGAAGTTTTCACAATGTGAACGGTGTCATTGTTAACGTTAGTGTATCATTACTTTATATTTACATTCTGATTGTTTCTTCTCTATATGAACATACCAACTGAAAACAACAAACACTAGACTATGAATACATCATGAATACAGTATGAATACATCCATTCACGTGAATTACTTATGACGTAATATATTAGTCTTGTTCAATGGGAGTCTTACGGCTCCGCTTCGGATAACATGGAGAACGCCCCCGCGTCAAACGTTCAAATGACTGCGGTAGATTATTGGCGCCAATTTTTCTCAAATTGTGGCTGTTCCGCCTTTTTCGTTTAAAGGACGGCGCAATAACAAACGCAGTTGATTAACCAGTTGTTCAATAAATAAGAAAATAAATTAGACAATTGTTCAGTAGTAAAAATGTAAATATATGAATTGAACGGCGTTGTTTTAATTTTCATGCCGGTATGAATGCAAGTCGGTTACATCCATATTGACCATGAAGCCATAGCGGGCTTCATGCAATATGGATGTAACCGCTTTGCATTCATACCGGCATGAAAATTAAAAAACGCCGTTCAATCCCTATGTAAACATCTAATGGTGTTACATAATGTATAACAAGTAGAGCGATTGTTTTGTTTTGTTTTCTAAATCAGTATACATCATCACCTGCTCTCGTTTTTTGTATTGATACATTGTCATTGTCAATGGTTATGGCTACTGTGTATTGTTAGCATTTACTAACACACAACTCTGAACATGCTTGTTATAAGTATTACAATCTTTATTGTTGTAGGTTACTTCCGGTGTTGCAGTTGAGTACATATATTAAAAAAGAAAGATTATATAACCATGATTAAGATGGACATTAAAATTAAATGCCTAATTCGCTCGTCATCGGTTAAATTAACATACAAACATTAAGTGTTCCAACCTCACACGTCACTGATACATATGGAATATGTTGTGAGTTTTGTCGCAATGAAACAATCCAATTAATGTTCGTTATCATATCATGCTTTTTTTAAAAATAGCAAAAAAATATGTTCTTGTGGTCTAATTGGCATATGTATTCTAAATGGCAATATCGGCTATGCAGATACATTTGTTTTACACGCAGTGTTTAATGTTTTAAATACAATCAAAACGCATGTCGATTGATTATGATTGAATTCCTGGTTGCAAAAAAACAGGTATGTTTTTCAAACGAGGCTAAATTTGTCGAGGAGCTCACGAGGACAGGTAACAAAACCCTTGCCATTGTTTTATTTCACTTTCAGATATATCGGCGATATGTTGTTTATGATTAACAAGATGTTTGCTATCGTTGATCGTTGATCGTATACCGTTGGAACCTTGAACTCATTGATTACCATGGACAATTTAACGTTAATGGAACCTTGAACTCATATAATTACCATGGACAATTTAATGTTAAGTTATACGATCTACGCGGCGATTACGATTAACTATGGTGATCGGGTGGTGCAGTGGATAGCGCACTTGCCTTTCACCAAGGCGGCCGGGGTTCGATTCTCCGACCGGACGTGAACAGGTATGGGGTCACTTGCCCGACCACGTGGGTTTTATCCGGGTACTCCGGTTCCTCCCACAATAAGACTCCTCGCGCTTACATCCGGGCCAACAAGAGGGATGGATATAACTTGTATGAAAAATAAGAGAATACCGAAGCGTTAACAAAAGCATAATCCAAACTCAGAATCGATTAAACCAGGGGTAAAATATGAAAAAAGGAAGGATTTACATGGAGACCCATGTAAAAGTACAAGAGAATAAGACCAGGTGTCCGGAAGAGTAAGCGTCTTCTCCTTCATCGACGACACCCGCCATGTAAGTTGTAAAATAAATAAAGTTTATGTTTGATGGTATTTACATTTTACAGTTGATATCTCGATCTTTGTGATAGATGACGACCAAACTATGGCGCATGGATTTGACAAAAGCAGGTTGATAAAAACTATGGGCAAGTGTTATTATCGCCATCTTGATCTCATTGAGAAATATTCTGTATCCTTGCGTAATATTAATGCGTTAGTTTTACAATATCCTAATTAACATGGCCTGATTTTATGTTTAAATAAATATATCAGTACATCAAGCCGTGACCTAGATTAACTCTGACGGAACATGGTCTACATATCTTGTACATTTTATGGGTATCCGTCTTCATTGTTCCTTTGTTCATAATTTGCCGCTATGTAATCGATATTGAGTTCGGATTATGATTTTATCTACACTCCGGAATTTTCCGTTTTATTATAAGATGATATATTTTTTCCCAATGTCGCCTTCTTAATTAAGAATAATACAGTGTACCCAATCGCTGATTAAATAATTAAGAATTGAATGTGTTGTGTATGCTATTATTTTACAAACAAAATGTATTTACTACAATCGAACTTCTTTGGGATGAATGAATCTTGCAAAAAATCAGTGTCAGAGGAAACAAATTCAACCTAGTTATATTTCGCCATTATGTTGCGAATGATGATGGGGCCAAATCTTCTAGACGTGTAATATGTACCCACTGTAGTTCCCTACAAGCTCTCTGAACATTGATCTGCAGTTCCGCTGCCTTTGTATCTGAAATGTTAAAAACGAAACTATAAAACGTGTTCTCCATATCCTAAGAAAGCACCATTGAGGTGCGATTAAAAAATACGTTTCAAACAAGAAAAAAACGTACTTCTGATATAACCCTAACCCTAACAAAAAACCGTACTTCTGATATAACCCTAACCCTAACCCTAACCTTAACCCTAAGGGAACGCAAAATAAAGGCATAATGCCAATCATGTCTTCACAGACATCACATAACAAACGGCAAATATCTAACAGGGATTACAAACACATTATCCATAAAACAGAAGAGGCATACGAGGGGTGTTCCAAAAATAATGTCACTTGCATCGGTGCTCATATAGCGGAAGTGCTTTTGTTCATTTTAATTTGCTCTGCCCTTCAAAATACTCTCCGCCAGCCAGAACACACTTTTTTAGCCGGTCAATCCATTTTTGGAAGCATTTTTCATACTCTTCAATGGGTACACCCATCAGACACTGATTAACAGCAGATCCAAGGGCATTTCTCGAATTGTATCTTCTTCCAGATAAATGATATTTAAGTTTTGGAAAGAGAAAATAGTCGCAGGGGGCCAAGTCTGGCGAATATGGAGGGTGCGGAAGGACGGTAACCTTCTCTGACTCCAAAAAGTCAGTCACAACACGTGCCTTGTGAGTGGGTGCATTATCATGCAAAAGTCGGACATACTTAAGTCCTGTTTTGGACTGTGGGGTGGCGACTTTTGTAGTAGTTCTTCAACTTTCTCAGAACAACGTTTTTATAGAACTTGCCTGTGACCGTTCTGCCTTTTGGCACCGGGTTTTGAATAGCTGGACCCTTATAAGTGAAAAAATAGCATACAAAACCTTCTTTACCGTTCGTATTCGGTTGGCAACCTTCCGCTTTGGTTCAAAATAATACACCCAGGTCTCATCACCAGTGACTATATTATAAAAAACCTTTTTACTATATTTTGGGTACATTTTGAGAATTTCTTTTGCCATTGTTACACGCGTCTTCTTTTGCTCACCCGTTAACAAATGGGGTATCCATCTTGCATTTATCTTTCTAACTTTTAGTTGTTTCTTCAAAATTGCATGAACTCTTGCTAACGACAAGTTTGTCATTCGAGCCAATTGTCTTACGGTGAATCGAGCATCAGTTTGGAGGATATTTCGGATTTTTTCTATGTAACCTTTGGTCGTAGTTGTTGCAGGACGACCTGGGCGAGCAGCATCTCTCAGTTGCTACTGCCCAGCACTAAATTTACCTACCCACCTACAAACAGTCCTGTGAGACATTTGGCCCTCCCCATAAATGTCACACACCTCGCGGTGAATATCTACAGCCTTTATGCCGAGTAATGACCTACCTTTTATATAGGCCCTAATTTCAAGAAAACTTTCAGCTCGTTTTCCTGTCATTTTGTGTCTAGTCTAACGAATAGGCTATGAAACGATGTACACTGTACCGAGGCCAGTGAACGTGTGGACGAGATATTTACATGTGTCAAGGGCCAGTGATTACTCCATCGACACGAGGTGGTTTTGTGCATAAATTGCACGATTTCCGCGAAATAAAGCACAGATGACATTATTTATGGAACACCCCTCGTACGCCTAGCAGGGATTACAAACACATTATCAATATAACAGAAAAGGCATACGCCTAGCAGGGATTACAAACACATTATAAGTACAACAGAATAGGAATACGCCTATTAGGGATTACAAACACATTCTTCAAACACCATAACAGACATTCCTCTTACAGGAATTACAAAGCGCTTTCTCTACAAAACAGAAGAGGCATACGTCTGACAAGGATTACAAAACACATTCTCCATACAACAGAAGAGGAATACGCCTAGCAGGGATTACAAACACATTCTCTGCATAACAGAAGAGACATACGCCTAGCAGGGATGACAAACACATTATCTACATTACAGAAGAGGCATGCGCCTAGCAGGGATTACAAACACATTCTCCATACAACAGAAGAGGCATACGCCTAGCAGGGATTACAAACACATTCTCTACATAACAGAAGAGGCATATGCCTAGCAGGGATTACAAACACATTCTCTACATAACAGAAGAGGCATGCGCCTAGCAGGGATTACAAACACATTCTCTACATTACAGAAGAGACATACGCCTAGCAGGGATTACAAACACATTCTCCATACAACAGAAGAGGCATACGCCTAGCAGGGATTACAAACACATTCTCTACATAACAGAAGAGACATACGCCTAGCAGGGATTACAAACACATTCTCTACATAACAGAAGAGACATACGCCTAGCAGGGATTACAAACACATTCTCTACATAGCAGAAGAGGCATACGCCTAGCAGGGATTACAAATATATTTTCCATACAACAGAAGTGACATACGCCTAGCAGGAATTACAAACACATTCTCTACATAACATAAGAGGAATACGTCTAGCAGGGATTACAAACATATTCTCTACATAACAGAAGAGGCATACGCCTAGCAGGGATTAGAAACGCATTCTCTACATAACAGAAGAGGCATACGCCTAGCAGGGATTACAAACACATTCTCTACATAACAGAAGAGACATATGCCTAGCAGGGATTACAAACACATTCTCTACATAACAGACGAGACATATGCCTAGCAGGGATTACAAACACATTCTCTACATAACAGGAGAGACATACGCCTAGCTGGGATTACAAACACATTCTCTACATAACAGACGAGACATACGCCTAGCAGGGATTACAAACACATTCTCTACATAACATAAGAGGAATACGTCTAGCAGGGATTACAAACACATTCTCTACATAACATAAGAGGAATACGTCTAGCAGGGATTACAAACACATTCTCTACATAACAGAAGAGACATACGCCTAGCAGGGATAACAAACACATTCTCTACATAACAGAAGAGGCATGCGCCTAGCAGGGATTACAAACACATTCTCTACATAACAGAAGAGACATACGCCTAGCAGGGATAACAAACACATTCTCTACATAACAGAAGAGACATACGCCTAGCAGGGATTACAAACACATTCTCTACATAACAGAAGAGACATGCGCCTAGCAGGGATTACAAACACATTCTCTACATAACAGAAGAGACATACGCCTAGCAGGGATAACAAACACATTCTCTACATAACAGAAGAGACATACACCTAGCAGGGATTACAAACACATTCTCTACATAACAGAAGAGGCATACGCCTAGCAGGGATTACAAACACATTCTCTACATAACAGAAGAGACATACGCCTAGCAGGGATTACAAACACATTCTCTACATAACAGAAGAGACATACGCCTAGCAGGGATTACAAACACATTCTCTACATAACAGAAGAGACATACGCCTAGCAGGGATTACAAACACATTCTCTACATAATAGAAGAGACATACGCCTAGCAGGGATTACAAACGCATTCTCTACATAACAGAAGAGACATACGCCTAGCAGGGATTACAAACACATTCTCTACATAACAGACGAGACATACGCCTAGCAGGGATTACAAACACATTCTCTACATAACAGAAGTGACATACGCCTAGCAGGAATTACAAACACATTCTCTACATAACAGAAGAGGCATACGCCTAGCAGGGATTACAAACACATTCTCTACATAACAGAAGAGACATACGCCTAGCAGGGATTACAAACACATTCTCTACATAACAGACGAGACATACGCCTAGCAGGGATTACAAACACATTCTCTACATAACAGACGAGACATACGCCTAGCAGGGATTACAAACACATTCTCTACATAACAGAAGTGACATACGCCTAGCAGGGATTACAAACACATTCTCTACATAACAGACGAGACATACGCCTAGCAGGGATTACAAACACATTCTCTACATAACAGAAGTGACATACGCCTAGCAGGGATTACAAACACATTCTCTACATAACAGAAGAGACATACGCCTAGCAGGGATTACAAACACATTCTCTACATAACAGAAGAGACATACGCCTAGCAGGGATTACAAACACATTCTCTACATAACAGAAGAGACATACGCCTAGCAGGGATTACAAACACATTCTCTACATAACAGAAGAGACATACGCCTAGCAGGGATTACAAACACATTCTCTACATAACAGAAGAGACATACGCCTAGCAGGGATTACAAACACATTCTCTACATAACAGAAGAGACATACACCTAGCAGGGATTACAAACACATTCTCTACATAACAGAAGAGACATACGCCTAGCAGGGATTACAAACACATTCTCTACATAACAGAAGAGACATACGCCTAGCAGGGATTACAAACACATTCTCTACATTACAGAAGAGACATACGCCTAGCAGGGATTACAAACACATTCTCTATACAACAGAAGAGGCATACGCCTAGCAGGGATTACAAACAGATTCTCTACATAACAGAAGAGACATACGCCTAGCAGGGATTACAAACACATTCTCTACATAACAGAAGAGACATACGCCTAGCAGGGATTACAAACACATTCTCTACATAACAGAAGAGACATACGCCTAGCAGGGATTACAAACACATTCTCTACATAACAGAAGAGGCATGCGCCTAGCAGGGATTACAAACACATTCTCTACATAACAGAAGAGACATACGCCTAGCAGGGATTACAAACACATTCTCTACATAACAGAAGAGACATACGCCTAGCAGGGATTAAAAACACATTCTCTACATAACAGAAGAGACATACGCCTAGCAGGGATTACAAACACATTCTCTACATAACAGAAGAGACATACGCCTAGCAGGGATTACAAACACATTCTCTACATAACATAAGAGACATACGCCTAGCAGGGATAACAAACACATTCTCTACATAACAGAAGAGACATACGTCTAGCAGGGATTACAAACACATTCTCTACATAACAGAAGAGGCATGCGCCAAGCAGGGATTACAAACGCATTCTCTACATAACAGAAGAGACATACGCCTAGCAGGGATTACAAACGCATTCTCTACATAACAGAAGAGACATACGCCTAGCAGGGATTACAAACACATTCTCTACATAACAGAAGAGACATACACCTAGCAGGGATTACAAACACATTCTCTACATAACAGAAGAGGAATACGCCTAGCAGGGATTACAAACACATTCTCTGCATATCAGAAGAGACATACGCCTAGCAGGGATTACAAACACATTCTCTACATAACAGAAGAGACATACGCCTAGCAGGGATTACAAACACATTCTCTACATTACAGAAGAGACATACGCCTAGCAGGGATTACAAACACATTCTCTACATAACAGACGAGACATACGCCTAGCAGGGATTACAAACACATTCTCTACATTACAGAAGAGACATGCGCCTAGCAGGGATTACAAACACATTCTCTACATAACAGAAGAGACATACGCCTAGCAGGGATTACAAACACATTCTCTACATAACAGAAGAGACATACACCTAGCAGGGATTACAAACACATTCTCTACATAACAGAAGAGACATACACCTAGCAGGGATTACAAACACATTCTCTACATAACAGAAGAGGAATACGCCTAGCAGGGATTACAAACACATTCTCTGCATATCAGAAGAGACATACGCCTAGCAGGGATTACAAACACATTATCTACATAACAGAAGAGGCATCCGGCTAATAATAATTACAAAACGCATTATCCGTACAAATGAAGAGGCGTGCAGCTAACAGGGATTACAAACACTTTCTACAAATTAAATAGTGGGTGCACATAGCATAGCCACAAACCTGCACGTTTTCCAATGTGAATAGTTGAGACATATAACTACAAAATCAGTGTACGTTTTACCATGTGAATAGTTGAGACATATAACTACAAAATGAGAGTACGTTTTAACCTGTGTAGTAGGAAACATAACTACAAAATAAGTGTACGTCATACCAGGTGAATAGTGGGACACAAAACTACGAACTTAGTGCACGTGTAACATGTGTAAACTGGGACAAGCAACTAAAAACTAAGTGCACGTGTAACATGTGTATAGTGGGACACATAACTACGAACTTCGTGCACGTGTAACATGTGTAAAGTGGGACAAGCAACTAAAAACTAAGTGCACGTGTAACATGTGTATAGTGGGACAAGTAACTAACATTTAAGTGCACGTGTATCATGTGTATAGTGGGACAAGCAACTACGACCTTATTGCACGTGTAACATGTGTATGGTGGGACACATAACTACGAACTTAGCGCACGTGTAACATGTGTGTATTTGGAATATAATTATGTATACTTACTCGTTATTATTAGACAGGTGTTTTGCTGTCTGGTTTTAACATCTGTACGCAAGGTATCCCAAAGTGACCTTTCACATCGGTAAAACCATCCTTATATTAAACAATCTCAGTAACATTCATTGCTTGGATATTTGGATACATTTCCTGAAGTAAGGAACCAAGAAGTGTACTGGAACTACGTAATTATATTTTAGATCGGACGACCGATATCAAGCATCATATGTATAAAGAGAGTCTGGTCACGGCTGAATACAAGTCGGTAAGGCACATTTATCAGTCCGTCCATTTGAAATCGTTTGTTTACACTTTTTAGTAGTCTAGTCCTGAAATGAGAAATAGACAAAATTATTACATGTTATTAAAACAATTAAATATAACGAAAGACAGAAAGGGTATAAGCAAACTCACCAATTGTATAACACCACACACTATAACACAGACAAGTATTGATCACATTGTATAACACCACACAATAACATAGACAAGTATTGATCACATTGTATAACACCACACACAATAACACAGACAAGTATAGATCACATTGTATAACACCACACACAATAACACAAACAAGCATTGATCACATTGTATAACACCACACAATAACACAGACAAGTATTGATCACATTGTATAACACCACACAATAACACAGACAAGTATTGATCACATTGTATAACACCACACAATAACATAGACAAGTATTGATCACATTGTATAACACCACACACAATAACACAGACAAGCATTGATCATATTGTATAACACCACACACAATAACACAGACAAGTATTGATCACATTGTATAGCACCACACAATAACACAGACAAGTATTGATCACATTGTATAACACCACACAATAACACAAACAAGTATTGATCACATTGTATAACACCACACACAATAACACAGACAAGTATTGATCACATTGTATAACACCACACACAATAACACAGACAAGTATTGATCACATTGTATAACACCACACACAATAACACAGACACGTATTGCTCACATTGTATAACACCACACAATAACACAAACAAGTATTGATCACATTGTATAACACCACACACAATAACACAAACTAGTATTGATGACATTGTATAACACCACACAATAACACAAACAAGCATTGATCACATTGTATAACACCACACAACAACACAGACAAGTATTGATCACATTGTATAACACCACACTATAACATAGACAAGTATTGATCACATTGTATAACACCACACACAATAACACAGACAAGCATTGATCACATTGTATAACACCACACAATAACATAGACAAGTATTGATCACATTGTATAACACCACACACAATAACACAGACAAGTATTGATCACTTTGTTTAGCACCACACACAATAACACAGACAAGTATTGATCACATTGTATGGCACCACACAATAACATAGACAAGTATTGATCACATTGTATAACACCACACACAATAACACAGACAAGTATTGATCACATTGTATAGCACCACACAATAACACAGACAAGTATTGATCACATTGTATAACACCACACACAATAACACAGACAAGTATTGATCACATTGTATAACACCACACACAATAACACAGACAAGTATTGATCACATTGTATAACACCACACACAATAACACAGACAAGTATTGATCACATTGTATAACACAACACAATAACACAGACAAGTATTGATCACATTGTATAGCACCACACAATAACATAGACAAGTATTAATCACATTGTATAACACCACACACAATAACACAGACAAGCATTGATCACATTGTATAACACCACACAATAACATAGACAAGTATTGATCACATTGTATAACACCACACACAATAACACAGACAAGTATTGATCACTTTGTTTAGCACCACACACAATAACACAGACATGTATTGATCACATTGTATGGCACCACACAATAACATAGACAAGTATTGATCACATTGTATAACACCACACACAATAACACAGACAAGTATTGATCACATTGTATAGCACCACACAATAACACAGACAAGTATTAATCACATTGTATAACACCACACACAATAACACAGACAAGTATTGATCACATTGTATAACACCACACACAATAACACAGACAAGTATTGATCACATTGTATAACACCACACACAATAACACAGACACGTATCGATCACATTGTATAACACCACACAATAACACAAACAAGTATTGATCACATTGTATAACACCACACACAATAACACAGACAAGTATTGATCACATTGTATAACACCACACAATAACACAGACAAGTATTGATCACATTGTATAACACCACACACAATAACACAAACAAGTATTGATCACATTGTATAACACCACACAATAACACAAACAAGTATTGATGACATTGTATAACACCACACAATAACACAGACAAGTATTGATCACATTGTATAACACCACACAATAACACAAACAAGTATTGATGACATTGTATAACACCACACACAATAACACAGACAAGTATTGATCACATTGTATAGCACCACACAAAATATCACAGACAAGTATTGATCACATTGTATAGCACCACACAAAATATCACAGACAAGTTTTTATCACATTATATGAAGTCTTTGTTAAAACGAAAACAAAATGCTAAAACATTGATTGTGTTAGCGTATTAACTTTTCATTCATTCAGAACACAACACAATATGTCCACACATGAACAATAGCATCTTATAAATTATTGTATATTAAGAATAATATTGTTAATCATTATCTTATACATCAGCTGCCATTGTTATAAACCTATCATGGACCAAAATTAGATACCTTATTTCAGTATGTAAATATATTACCTTGAACTCCATGCAGATGGTTCTCGCTTTTCGTGACGTAGCATCCGGTAGCGAGCAACTACTGCAGATGGACGCATTATGCGTAAACCAGAAAGCAAAATTCTGGAAAAAAAGGCGGGGATATAATGCAAAAGTGAAAAATAATGAAATTCTGTAACGAGATCAAGCAGTGAAATTTTAGCGATTGAACAAGTTAAGATGAAAACAATATGACCGTTGTTTAATTGTCATGGTGCAAATATATGTCTTTTGAAGATAACCTTTTGCCTTTTTAATTTGATCTATAAATTCCAAGAACAAATTTTATTGAAACCAGTTGGGAATATCAATGCAAAATCCTTTATAAATAAAGACTTTTCACCATTTTCGTGGAATGGTCATAGCACAGCAAGCTATATTACTTGTAGATTATGTTTAGACTTTATTGTTTCTTATTAGATAAGAACTCGTTGAATGAGGTAATGGTTACCATATTTGGTTACGACTTTTGCACATCTATGATTGTGATTTCAATAAGAAATAATAATACGGCTGCCCTCAAACATTACCTAATTTGGTAACATTTTGACCCTATTGCAAAATGAAAATATTAGCAGACTCAAACGGCATCTTTAAACAATATTTCGGTAAAATATAACTATCATATGGCTACCTTGATATATAGTGAAATAAAGCCATTACATTAATTATTTTATTACACACGTGTTATAACGCCTTCCGCTACGCTGATTGGTTGATTCCGGGTGGACAATATTCATACACCCTAATTATTGATATGAATCCAAATCAGTTAAAAAGCGCTGAACAATATGCCTAGTTGTTCATGACGGTGACAGTGAGTAGAGAACGAAATCTCAATTTTCGCGGCAAGTGACATCAGCCAAACGTCACATTAAGAACAGTCGCTCAGGCACTATCAAATTAAAAAACTGTTGCACGTTGTTTTCAATCGCTATGTGACATTGTTCAATAGCATAGTTAAATTTCAAGAGTCAGTAGTGTTGGACTATTTCTTCTCTCGTCGGTATATTTGACCTACTTCGAGGGTGTGGGTGATTTGGTTGTACCACAATGAAATAAGCTGGCGATGACGGCAAACATAAAACCAACTGGTGATGGGGAACGATGGTAAACGTCATATGATAAAACGAATCTGTCATTCGTTTCCCTTCATATTGGACTTATGATACTCGTTTAGATTGTTTTCAATATTGCTCGCTAGAGGCTCGCAAAACTGAAAAATTCAAAACTCTTATCATCAATCCTAAAATGAAGGAAAACTCATGAAAGATCCTATTTTTATTATTGAATTTGGACATATAGACCAAAAAAGATTTATCTAAGCATTAAACTGCATTCTGTTTCGAGTTATAGGCGATGTGAACGATATTTCCCGTAATGCAGTGGACGTTCATATCGCCTATAACTCGAAACAGAATGCAGTTTAATGCTTATATTTACATTTCCACTTCTAACCATACTCGAAAAAATAATTTCGACCATAAAACAATACAAATTGTAGCTCCTAGAAACACTGGTATGATTAATTGGCAGAACAGCCCGTAGTGCGTGCTCGTTTTTGAGAGACGGAAACGTTTCACGTGCTTCCTCTTTGAACGGCGACTTTGAAATATAGTCTGTGGAAAACAGTTACAGTAGACGGATTTTATTATGAAAATGTCAAAACTGTTTTCTTTCGTTTGTACCTTTTCTATGTAAGGGTGCTTTAAAATAACACCTGGAATAATTTTCGTCATTATAAATGACAACGAGTATTTATGACGTCATACTTCGGAGGCATGTTCCCTGAATTTGAAAAATGAGTACGATGGTCGGTCATGAAAAAGTTGTCAGCGTCGTAGTGTTTGTTGCTGCATTGCATAAGAACCCTAATGCATGTATGATATATTTTGGTCGACTTCACCACTGATGTGGTGTCAGATTGTTGACAATAGATTATTTCGGACGAGAAGCCTACTGAAACAATACTGTACAATCCGGGAGTCACGGGGGGAGACAACCTCTTCATGGCAGACAGTGAGTGATTAAAAGCTTATACCTGTAATGACGACGCTTTTTCAAGTTTAATTACGTTATTCGATCTTACCCAATAAGTGACTTGAATGGAATAAATAAAGCTAATACGATTTCTATAGTTTCTCGTCCAAACGGGAGTTATGGTTAGGGTTAGGGTTGGCGTGATATGCATTGCTTTTTAACCTTCATCTCACGTTCATATTCATACTCGTTTCGGGTTATTGTCCTATTAAACCGAAACAGAACTTACTTGGCTTATATAGTGTCACTGCAGCGCAAATGTAAAAATGAACAGTTACACATGTCAAAATAATTTCATGGTTTTTCAACATCATAGCGTAGCAGAGGATCCTTGACGACCAATAGGGGATACTTTCTAGACTTTACGACCAATAGGGAATACTTTCTAGACGTCACGACCAATAGGGGATACTTTCTAGACTTGACAGCCAATAGGGGATATATATTTTCATCACAATCATTTTGTTATGGAAATGTGGGTTATTTCATGAGAAGAAGTATGAAGATTTGATTATGTTGACTTGTTGGATATAATTTATACAGTATGCAAATATGTGTATACCTATAAGCCATATCGTCGTCTTCAGCACCCCAACCCCAGTATTCATTAGAATATCCATTCACTAGACGGAAATGTTCTGATGTCATCGCGAGCACACCACCAACAAGTAATTCATATTTTAATCTACAAAATAAAAAGATACATTCATCTTACTTCTTACCAGGAACAGCAATTAGACATTGCCAAAGCATATCTTATGCTTCAATAGAAATATATATATAAACAACAATAACTAATTCTGTATAAATATTACAAAGAATTCAATCTCATATTTTGAGGAGAAACATGCATTATATGAATTAGAGCAGACCAACTTAATATCCTTTTAGTTTATATGCAAATATCTACTTAAGATAAAAAATGTTAACCCCTCGAAGCTGTTTTTTGTATATCAGTAGTTAAAACTAATGAAATGTAAAATGTGCAACTTTTGATAATGTTACGGAACGTGACGTCTTATAGAACCTGACAAACTACAAATCAAACTGATCCGTCACGACGTAACGTTAAATCAGGTACCAGGGGCTGTAATTATATTTAAGAAATTATCGTTGTGTTAATTATTACATTTTGTACATACAAACACCCAGACATGGATTCTTATTAATATAAACCTGTTTTCCGACTTGGAGAAAAATAACAGTATTTTACAACAAGGAGCAGAAATGAAATACCTGCTTATGATACAACGAGAAACTTTAATATATTACATGTGTTCATACATCATATTATCCTGTCCCTATTACTGATGATCTAAATGGAATTAAAATATGTCATACCTGTAATGCATTTCATCAACAGCAACTGAGAGGTGAGTGGGCTGCCATGGGCAGGAATACATGTTTCTGTCATTTTCAGGCACTAGATCAACATCATGGAAAATCACACAATCGAACTGATAGCGATTAGCGGCTTCCAAAAACGCAGCATTCATTAATCGTCCTTTGTTGAACGTTGCATTACCAAACTGCAAACAATCATTTATAATAAATCTGAAGGAAAGTTGACGTTGTAGGTGAAACGACAGCACCTACCTTTCAACGATCACCATATTTGACATTGCCTTGTGAATAAAGCGGCAGTCCCTTACCTTTCATTACTCGCTATTACTTACATTACGTTGTGAATAATGCGGCGGTCCCTTACCTTTCAATGCCCGCTATTTCTGACATTGCGTTGTGAATAAAGCGGCAGTCCCTTACCTTTCAATGCTCGCTATTTCTGACATCACGTTGTGAATAAGGCGGCAGTCCCTTACCTTTCAATGCTCGCTATTTCTGACATTACGTTGTGAATAAAGCAGCAGTCTCTTACCTTTCAATACTCGCTATTACTTACATTACGTTGTGAATAAAGCGGCAGTCCCTTACCTTTCAATGCTCGCTATTTCTGACATTACGTTTGTAATAAAGCGGCAGTCCCTTACCTTTTAATGCTCGATATTTCTGACATTACGTTGTGAATAAAGCAGCAGTCCGTTACCTTTCAATGCTCGCTATTTCTGACAATACGTTGTGTATAAAACGGCAGTCCGTTACCTTTCAATGCTCGCTATTTCTGACATTACGTTGTGAATAAAGCGGCAGTCCCTTACCTTTCAATGCTCGCTATTTCTGACATTACGTTTGTAATAAAGCGGCAGTCCCTTACCTTTTAATGCTCGATATTTCTGACATTACGTTGTGAATAAAGCAGCAGTCCGTTACCTTTCAATGCTCGCTATTTCTGACATTACGTTGTGTATAAAACGGCAGTCCCTTACCTTTCAATGCTCGCTATTTCTGACATTACGTTTGTTATAAAGCGGCAGTCCCTTACCTTTTAATGCTCGCTATTTCTGACATTACGTTGTGAATAAAGCGGCAGTCCGTTACCTTTCAATACTCGCTATTACTTACATCACGTTGTGAATAAAGCAGCAGTCTCTTACCTTTCAATACTCGCTATTACTTACATTACGTTTGTAATAAAGCGGCAGTCCCTTACCTTTTAATGCTCGCTATTTCTGACATTACGTTGTGAATAAAGCGGCAGTCCCTTACCTTTCAATACTCGCTATTACTTACATTACGTTGTGAATAAAGCGGCAGTCCCTTACCTTTTAATACTCGCTATTACTTACATTACGTTTGTAATAAAGCGGCAGTCTCTTACCTTTCAATGCTCGCTATTTCTGACATTACGTTGTGAATAAAGCGGCAGTCCCTTACCTTTCAATACTCGCTATCACTTACATTACGTTTGTAATAAAGCGGCAGTCTCTTACCTTTTAATGCTCGCTATTTCTGACATTACGTTGTGAATAAAGCGGCAGTCCCTTACCTTTCAATGCTCGCTATTTCTGACATTACGTTGTGAATAAAGCGGCAGTCCCGTACCTTTCAATACTCGCTATTACTTACATTACGTTGTGAATAAGGCGCCAGACCCTTACCTTTCAATGCTCGCTATTTCTGACATTACGTTGTGAATAAAGCGGCAGTCCCGTACCTTTCAATACTCGCTATTTCTGACAATACGTTGGGAATAAAGCGGCAGTCCCTTACCTTTCAATGCTCGCTATTTCTGACATTACTTTATCAATAAAGTAGTCATGTTACACTTCAACTAGTAATAAACAATTATACATTAAGACGTACTTCTACAGCAACTAAAAACTTACAGCTAGACTTAATTCTACGGGAACTGAAATGTTACAGCTAGACTTAATTCTACGGGAACTGAAATGTTACAGCTAGACTTAATTCTACGGGAACTGAAATGTTACAGCTAGACTTAATTCTACGGTAACTGAAATGTTACAGCTAGACTTAATTCTACGGGAACTGAAATGTTACAGCTAGACTTAATTCTACGGGAACTGAAATGTTACAGCTAGACTTAATTCTACGGGAACTAAAATGTTACAGCTAGACTTAATTCTACGGGAACTGAAATGTTACAGCTAGACTTACTTCTACGGGAACTGAAATGTTACAGCTAGACTTAATTCTACGGGAACTGAAATGTTACAGCTAGACTTAATTCTACGGGAACTGAAATGTTACAGCTAGACTTAATTCTACGGGAACTGAAATGTTACAGCTAGACTTAATTCTACGGGAACTGAAATGTTACAGCTAGACTTACTTCTACGGGAACTGAAATGTTACAGCTAGACTTAATTCTACGGGAACTGAAATGTTACAGCTAGACTTAATTCTACGGCAACTAAAAAGTTACAGCTAGACTTCATTCTACGGGAACTGAAATGTTACAGCTAGACTTAATTCTACGGGAACTGAAATGTTACAGCTAGACTTAATTCTACGGGAACTGAAATGTTACAGCTAGACTTAATTCTACGGGAACTGAAATGTTACAGCTAGACTTAATTCTACGGGAACTGAAATGTTACAGCTAGACTTAATTCTACGGGAACTGAAATGTTACAGCTAGACTTAATTCTACAGCAACTAAAAAGTTACAGCTAGACTTCATTCTACGGGAACTGAAATGTTACAGCTAGACTTAATTCTACGGGAACTGAAATGTTACAGCTAGACTTAATTCTACGGGAACTGAAATGTTACAGCTAGACTTAATTCTACGGGAACTGAAATGTTACAGCTAGACTTAATTCTACGGGAACTGAAATGTTACAGCTAGACTTACTTCTACGGGAACTGAAATGTTACAGCTAGACTTAATTCTACGGGAACTGAAAAGTTACAGCTAGACTTCATTCTACGGGAACTGAAATGTTACAGCTAGACTTAATTCTACGGGAACTGAAATGTTACAGCTAGACTTAATTCTACGGCAACTAAAGTGTTACATTTAGACTACCTGTTCTGCAACTAGAATCCTAAACTCCAGTTGCTGACGTTGAAGCATTCCAATTAACTTTTCCAGAAGAATTGTCAAATGACGCCACCGATCTCTAAATGGAATAATAATAAGCACATGATGACGAGAGAGACAGTCCGGGGGCCTCCAGTAGCCATCTGTAACCACCTCTGCTGCAAGTCTGGATGCCAAGCGACAAGTCGAGTCACAATTCTGGACGGAAATGTCACCAACTGTTAAACAAATGATTTTGTTTATACGATACATGGTATTATATCGGCAAGCGTGGTATGATAACATTAGCTACATCTTACTTGTAATACTGTAAACGTAATTATTTTAGCGGTAGTTTTATTTAAGCGCTAATTCATGTACAGCGCTAAAATTATGATTCTTAAACTGAACCTATAACAAGTGCGTACATATATATATAGTAAAACCTCCCTATACCGATCACACTTTATACCGCATTAAATATATATGTACGGAATAGTTTCTTCTTTGTTATAGGAATTAACTCCTTCCTAATACTGATCCCTCTGAATTCCAAATACCTTACTAATTTTGTGTCCGAAAACATAAAAATATTAACAAAATAAATCGACCCGAGCGAACATTAATAGAGGTCCGACCGTGAAATACATTTGTTACATTTTTACCAGTGAAATATCTAAATATTTTCATTCTATAAAAGTGATATTTTTCACTAGTGAGAAATATGATATTTTTTCACAAGTGAAAAAAATCACTTTTTTTATTTGACCAATCAAAACGCTGCTTACAAACGACGTTTCGGTGATCGAACCTCAGCCACCGTAGCGGACGGCCTAAACGTTTTACATTCGCTTAAACCACGCGAATGTCTACTGCTCAGCTGATTGAAGGTGTGGCAAATTTTCTTAGTAATTTTGACTTTTGTTTTTCTACACCGATAACTTTCATCGTATCACGGTGAATGGTATACAAATGTATGTGTTAGGGGAACTGTGGCATTAGATGGAGAGTATTTAATTTTTAATGGTGTTGTAAGTTAAGAGCAGTGCCACAGTCGTTAGATACTGGAATAGATCCTCTATCATAACGCAATTCCAAATATCTCCGTCAGCAGAATCTCACTTTCTTATCAGGACAATGCCAGGCCAAACGTAAATAGGGCATGTCGTTAGTGTTTAACTCCAACAAATTTCTTGGTACTTAATTACAGCTCACACTTGACCCTTTAAATCAATTTTGAGACAATCTGGATTGGCGTGTAAGATAGCAGTCTGTGGGATGAAATACTATTTCAGTTAAAACAATTATCAGTGGTCTAGCTTCTATATTGAAGAGGACACTTACATGATAATTGTAGGCATGACAAAAATGTGTCTTTTGCCCAATCTTAAGACACACAGATACCACTGTTTACATTTGCTTATACATGTAAAATTATTGTTTGGTGTCTTTGCAACAACGCACAAAAACGTTGAATCTCTGGCGAATTAATTATAAATAAGCAGAAGAATACCTCCTATCATTCAATATATACAAAAATGCCTATATAATTGTTTCGTCTCTTAAGCTATAAAATCGTTAAATCGACACCTGTGCTCCTTTCACTGACACGGAATAAGAGAAGAATATAATCATGCTGCACTCCTTGCTCTTTCCCGTATTCTTACTTTGGGCTGATTCCAAATTGTTCGCAAACAGCATTTCATTGCTGAATCCGCTCTTCACTCATTCTTTATGCTACTCCAATTAGTAACGACGCTGTGAAACCATGATTTGATTAAAGTGTTGTGTGTTTTGTATTTCTTTCCTATTTCCATTCCTTTGTCAAACGCAGCAAAACGTAGGTTACTGCCATCCAATAAACATCACTAGTGCCCAGTTTAATTAAACGTGTCACTTTTAGTTATATTATTATAAACACGGTTATGTTGGGAATGTTAACTATTTTGCTATGCTATTATACGTTTGCTATTTATAAGTCATCCAGTAATGAAGGCAAACCATCCTTTCAGGAGACCCCAGTGTCAGTGTTAAGTTTGTACTAATGAAAACAAAACATCCTTTAAGGAGACCCCAATGTCTCAGTGTCAGTGTTAATTTGTACTAATGAAAAATAAACATCCTTTCAGGAGACCCCAGTGTCAGTGTTAATTTCGTACTAATGAAAAACAAACCAACCTTTCTGGAGACCCCAATGTCTCAGTGTCAGTGTTAAGTTTGTACTAATGAAAAACAAAACATCCTTTAAGGAGACCCCAATGTCTCAGTGTCAGTGTTAATTTGTACTAATGAAAAATAAACATCCTTTCAGGAGACCCCAGTGTCAGCGTTTAGTTTGTATTAATAAAAAGAAACCATCATTTCAGGAGACCCCAGTGTCAGTGTTAAGTTTGTACTAATAAAAACAAAACATCCTTTAAGGAGACACAAATGTCTCAGTGTCAGTGTTAAGTTTGTACTAATGAAAACAAAACATCCTTTAAGGAGATCCAATGTCTCAGTGTCAGTGTTAAGTTTGTACTAATGAAAAACAAAACAACCTCTCAGGAAACCCCAGTGTCTCAGTGTCAGTGTTAATTTTGTACTAATGAAAAACAAAACATCCTTTAAGGAGACCCCAATGTCTCAGTGTCAGTGTTAATTTTGTACTAATAAAAAATAAACCATCCTTTAAGGAGACCCAAATGTCTCAATGTCAGTGTTAAGTTTGTACTAATAAAAAACAAACCATCCTTTTAGGAGACCCCAGTGTCAGTGTTAAGTTTGTACTAATGAAAAACAAACCAACCTTTCTGGAGACCCCAGTGTCTCAGTGTCAGTGTTAAATTTGTACTTATAAAAACAAACCATCCTTTCTGGAGATCCTAGTGTCTCAGTGTCAGTGTTAAGTTTGTAATAATAAAAACTAACCATCCTTCTTGGAGACCCAGTGTCTCAGTGTCAGAGTCTAGTTTTTTCTCTAATTAACTCACCATCCTTTCTGGAGACCCAGTGTATCAGTGTCAGTGTCAGTGTTAAGTTTGTACTAATAAAAACAAACCATCCTCAGTGTCAGAGTCTAATTTTTTCTCTTATAAACTAACCATCCTTTCTGGAGACCCAGTGTCTCAGTGTCAGAGTCTAGTGTTTTCTCTTATACACTAACCATCCTTTCTGGAGACCCCAGTGTATCTGTGTCAGAGTCTAGTTTTTTCTCTTATAAACTAACCATCCTTTCTGGAGACCCCAGTGTATCTGTGTCAGAGTCTAGTTTTTTTCCCTTATAAACTAACCATCCTTTCAGGAGACCCCGGTGTCTCAGAGTCAGTGTCAGTTTTTTCTCTTATAAACTAACTATCCTTTCTGGAGACCCCAGTGTCTCAGTGTCAAAGTCAGTGTTTTCTCTTATAAACTAACCATCCTTTCTGGAGACCAAGTGTCTCAGTGTCAGTGTTTTCTCTTATAAACTAACCATCCTTTCTGGAGACCCAGTGTCTCAGTGTCAGAGTCTAGTTTTTTTTCTTATAAACTAACCATCCTTTCTCGAGACCCCAGTGTTTCAGAGTCAGAGTCTAGTTTTATCTCTTATAAACTAACCATCCTTTCTGGAGACCCCAGTGTATCTGTGTCAGAGTCTAGTGTTTTCTCTTATACACTAACCATCCTTTCTGGAGACCCCAGTGTATCTGTGTCAGAGTCTAGTTATTTCTCTTATAAACTAACCATTCTTTCTGGAGACCCCAGTGTATCTGTGTCAGAGTCTAGTTTTTTCTCTGATAAACTAACCAACCTTTCTGGAGACCCAGTGTCTCAGTGTCAGAGTCTAGTTTTTTTCCCTTATAAACTAACCATCCTTTCAGGAGACCCCGGTGTCTCAGAGTCAGTGTCAGTTTTTTCTCTTATAAACTAACCATCCTTTCTGGAGACCCCAGTGTCTCAATGTCAAAGTCAGTGTTTTCTCTTATAAACTAACCATCCTTTCTGGAGACCCAGTGTCTCAGTGTCAGTGTCAGTGTTTTCTCTTATAAACTAACCATCCTTTCTGGAGACCCCAGTGTTTCAGTGTCAGAGTCTAGTTATTTCTCTTATAAACTTACCATCCTTTCTGGAGACCCAGTGTATCAGTGTCAGTGTTAAGTTTGTACTAATAAAAACAAACCATCCTCAGTGTCAGAGTCTAGTGTTTTCTCTTATAAACTAACCATCCTTTCTGGAGACCCCAGTGTATCTGTGTCAGAGTCTAGTTTTTTCTCTTATAAACTAACCATCCTTTCTGGAGACCCCAGTGTATCTGTGTCAGAGTCTAGTTTTTTCTCTTATAAACTAACCATCCTTTCTGGAGACCCCAGTGTATCTGTGTCAGAGTCTAGTTTTTTCTCTTATTAACTAACCATCCTTTCTGGAGACCCAGTGTCTCAGTGTCAGAGTCTAGTTTTTTTCCCTTATGAACTAACCATCCTTTCAGGAGACCCCGGTGTCTCAGAGTCAGTGTCAGTTTTTTCTCTTATAAACTAACCATCCTTTCTGGAGACCCCAGTGTCTCAGTGTCAAAGTCAGTGTTTTCTCTTACAAACTAACCATCCTTTCAGGAGACCCAGTGTCTCAGTGTGAGTGTTTTCTCTTATAAACTAACCATCCTTTCTGGAGACCAAGTGTCTCAGTGTCAGAATCTAGTTTTTTTCTCTTATAAACTAACCATCCTTTCTGGAGACCCCAGTGTCTCAGTGTCAGTGTCTAGTTTTTTCTCTTATAAACTAACCATCCTTTCTGGAGACCCCAGTGTCTCAGTGTCAGAGTCTAGTTTTTTCTCTTATAAACTAACCATCCTTTCAGGAGACCCCAGTGTCTCAGTGTCACTATATATTTGTTTTAGAGACAGAATAGACCAGGTAAGATATTATTGAGCTAATAATGTAAGAATTTTACTATTACTAAATATCAAATTATATATCAATGTCAAACTTAACCAGTGCTTCTTTATAAAAGTATGACACTTGAAATCAATATTAAAGTAATCGAGCTATGTATATGAAATTTGAAATTCAAATTGAATGAGAGATTATACTTACCTTGACAAAAATGACGGAAAATGATATTTGGTTAACCTTCATTATTAAATAGATGATATGATACTCTCTTAAATGTAATACATTGTAGTTCATAGGTAATAAGAGGTTTCTCTTTAATAGCTGTAAATTGACCAGGTTTTGTATTTTATTAGAAACTCATAAAATCAATGACATTTACAGCATTTGATTACACGTAGTATGATCTATATCTTTAAGTAGAATTGTTTTTGACACGACTCATCTATCATAAAAGTTTGCAGTTGTAGTTGCTAGCAGAGTATTTTTTTTAAAATTTTGATCAATCTCAAGAATTTACCTTGACATATTAAAAACTATTTTGATATAGGTATATGTACGATTACTATGTTGAAACAATGGTGTTATTTCTCTGTCTACGTATTCACTTACCTAGATTTGGAGGAATCGGGTCGCAGAGTGTCATGTTATCATCTTCTACCACGGAGCTCAGTACGTTCCAAACACTGACGTCTGCATCACGTTTCGTGTTGCTAGTATATCCATTAGAGTTTGAAGAACTATTGTCATTAGATGTCCCACTTAACATGTCAATAACACCTTTTATCCTTCGCCGAAACACTTCTATTCTAGCAATATTTTTATATTTTTTAAAGTTATAATTCCCTATCATTTCCCGGTACATTTTCTTCGTCTCCACGAACTGCTGAGTTTTGGTCACGTGATATCCCCTCTGGTCATGTTTATGGACGACTAGAATCTGACAAAGTGTGACGACAACAATGAAGATGAGCAGGGCAAGGAACAGGACTGACGGCAGATCTCGTTTGTGGAACATAGCGTAAGCCCCGGTACATTGGTGGCCATCTGTTGAATCTCCACTTCTCCGACCATGTTGGAGTGATTTGTACCAATAGCATTAAGTCCTAGACAAATACGGTAAAAGTTTACAGATCATCATTTCTTGTAATGTTCTGGGTTTACCATCCTTGCAGGCTATATGTGGACAAGGGACGTGCTGTGGCACAGCTCATTTGTTGGCCTGCTCTCTTGCTATAACAGCATTTTATTGAACGCTCCTGTATTAACTCTGCCAGCTTCCGTGCCTGCTCTACCAATGAATGCTTGTGTGCATATGCCGTCGCGAAGCAACGCCGTCAGAATCGTCCATACCCTTGTAAGCGCATGTTTTCTGGGCTCATGTTACGATAAGTGACGCGTGCAGACAGGCGAGTGTGGCGTTCTACAAGATCTTTCTTACTCTGACTTCCGAGGTAGTGCCAAAATGATGGTAGTTAGAGCCAAAATCGTCACTAATCCTTTACATAGAAATGATGACAGGAACGTATGTCCTTACACACATCTTTCAGTGGTGAATTATCTTATTTACAGCTGATCCTGTTACGCGACTTCGTGGTATAATATTTCAGCCTAAGAGGTTATCTGAAACATCGATTGGAAATAATTACTTGCTCGAAGCCTAATCCTGACCTTTTATATTATGTATTCAAAATTAATTCACCTTACATTCGTATTCTTTTTTTTATGAATGAGATAGGACATTTTAATCAATCAATATTCAAACCTCAATTTCAAAAAAAATGAGAGCCTCTATATATCGTCTGCAGTGATGCCCCGATCAATACCAAAGTGTAGAGGTCAAGGTGGAGCTCTAGTTTTGCTCTTCTTACGTGTTTTATTCAGTTCACACACAGAGATGTTTTTGACGTGGGCGTCGAAATTGGCAGTGATCTTATCAAATGTT
The DNA here is from genome assembly GCA_947623455.1 of Mimachlamys varia. Classification (NCBI taxonomy): domain Eukaryota; kingdom Metazoa; phylum Mollusca; class Bivalvia; order Pectinida; family Pectinidae; genus Mimachlamys; species Mimachlamys varia. The sequence continues at coordinate 58,363,011 of OX392531.1, forward strand.
ATATTGGTCAATTATGGTCGTGGAATAACCCTAAACCTATAGATTCTATACACTAACGTGAGTTTTATATTCGTGTGTTGTCAGACGTGCTAAAATAATAACATTAACTGCAGCATTTGTTTTATAGATTAACACAATAAGGCGATCTAATAGCTAAAAGTATTTTTAAAAGTAATGCTTATTGTGTTCATTTAATCTATGAACGAATAACAACATGAATTTGTCTATATGTCTCACAAACGTACATCTTTCAAACAATATTGCAAGCAAATCGGTTGTTGATAAATTATGTATGTATATAAATCATTTCACCTATATCTCATTCGGTTATTAATTATGTATATACACAATCTCACCTATATGTCATTCGGTTATCAATTATGTATATACACCATATCACCTATATGCCAGTCAGTTATTAATTATGTATATACACCATCTCACCTACATGTCATTCGGTTATTAATTATGTATATGCACCATCTCACCTATATGCCAGTCAGTTATTAATTATGTATATGCACCATCTCACCTATATGCCAGTCAGTTATTAATTATGTATATACACCATCTCACCTATATGCCAGTCAGTTATTAATTATGTATATACACCATCTCACCTATATGTCATTCGGTTATCAATTATGTATCTTCACCATCTCACCTACATGCCATTCGGTTATTGTTTATGTATATACACCATCTCACCTATATGTCATTCGGTTATCAATTATGTATATTCACCATCTCACCTACATGTCATTCGGTTATTGCTTATGTATATACACCATCCCACCTACATGTCATTCGGTTATTGCTTATGTATATACACCATCTCACCTACATGTCATTCGGTTATTGCTTATGTATATACACCATCTCACCTATATGTCATTCGGTTATTAATTATGTATATACACCATCTCATCTATATGTCATTCGGTTATTAATTATGTATATACACCATCTCTCCTACATGTCTTTCGGTTATTAATTATGTATATTCACCATCTCACCTACATGTCATTCGGTTATTGTTTATGTATATACACCATCTAACCTACATGTCATTCGGTTATCAATTATGTATATACACCATCTCACCTACATGTCATTCGGTTATTGCTTATGTATATACACCATCTCACCTATATGTCATTCGGTTATTAATTATGTATATATACCATCTCACCTACATGTCTTTCGGTTATTAATTATGTATATACACCATCTCACCTATATGCCATTCGGTTATCAATTATGTATATACACCATCTCACCTACATGTCATTCGGTTACTAATTATGTATATGCACCATCTCACCTATATGCCATTCGGTTACTAATTATGTATATACACCATCTCACCTATATGCCATTCGGTTACTAATTATGTATATGCACCATATCACCTATATGTCATTCGGTTATCAATTATGTATCTTCACCATCTCACCTATAAGCCATTCGGTTATCAATTATGTATATACACCATCTCACCTATAAGCCATTCGGTTATTAATTATGTATATACACCATCTCACCTACATGTCATTCGGTTATTAATTATGTATATACACCATCTCACCTATATGCCATTCAGTTATTAATTATGTATATACACCATCTCAACTATATGCCATTCAGTTATTAATTATGTATATACACCATCTCACCTATATGCCATTCAGTTATTAATTATGTATAAACACCATCTCACCTACATGTCATTCGGTTATTAATTATGTATATACACCATCTCACCTACATGCCATTCGGTTATTGATTATGTATATACACCATCTCACCTACATGTCATTCGGTTATTAATTATGTATATACACCATCTCACCTATATGCCATTCAGTTATTAATTATGTATAAACACCATCTCACCTACATGTCATTCGGTTATTAATTATGTATATACACCATCTCACCTACATGCCATTCGGTTATTAATTATGTATCTTCACCATCTCACCTACATGTCTTTCGGTTATTAATTATGTATATACACCATCTCACCTACATGCCATTCGGTTATTGATTATGTATATACACCATCTCACCTACATGTCATTCGGTTATTAATTATGTATATACACCATCTAACCTACATGTCATTCGGTTATTAATTATGTATATACACCATCTAACCTACATGTCTTTCGGTTATTAACTATGTATATAAACCATCTCACCTACATTTCATTCGGTTATTAATTATGTATATACACCATCTCACCTACATGACATCTCACCTATATGTCATTCGGTTATTAATTATGTATATGCACCATCTCACCTACATGCCATTCGGTTATCAATTATGTATATACACCATCTCACCTATATGTCATTCAGTTATAAATCACATATATTCACCATCTCACCTATATGCCATTCGGTTATTAATTATGTATCTTCACCATCTCACCTATATGTCATTCGGTTACCAATTATGTATATACACCATCTCACCTACATGCCATTCGGTTATTGATTATGTATATACACCATCTCACCTACATGTCATTCGGTTATTAATTATGTATATACACCATCTAACCTACATGTCTTTCGGTTATTAACTATGTATATAAACCATCTCACCTACATGTCATTCGGTTATTAATTATGTATATACACCATCTCACCTACATGACATCTCACCTATATGTCATTCGGTTATTAATTATGTATATGCACCATCTCACCTACATGCCATTCGGTTATCAATTATGTATATACACCATCTCACCTATATGTCATTCAGTTATAAATCACATATATTCACCATCTCACCTATATGCTATTCGGTTATTAATTATGTATCTTCACCATCTCACCTATATGTCATTCGGTTATCAATTATGTATATACACCATCTCACCTATATGTCATTCGGTTATTGCTTATGTATATGCACCATATCACCTATATGCCATTCGGTTATTAATTATGGATATTCACCATCTCACCTATATGCCATTCAGTTATTAATTATGTATATGCACCATCTCACCTATATGCCATTCAGTTATTAATTATGTATATACACCATCTCACCTATATGCCATTCGGTTATTAATTATGTATATACACCATCTCACCTACATGTCATTCGGTTATTAATTATGTATATACACCATCTCACCTACATGACATCTCACCTATATGTCATTCGGTTATTAATTATGTATATACACCATCTCACCTATATGTCATTCGGTTATTGCTTATGTATATACACCATCTCACCTATATGACATCTCACCTATATGTCATTCGGTTATTAATTATGTATATACACCATCTCACCTATATGCCATTCGGTTATTAATTATGTATATACACAATCTCACGCATATGTCATTCGGTTATTAATTATGTATATACACAATCTCACGCATATGTCATTCGGTTATTAATTAGGTATATACACCATCTCACCTACATGTCATTCGGTTATTAATTACATATATTCACCATCTCACCTATATGGCATCTGTTTATTAGTTCTGTTTATATGTCTATATGACCGCGGTGGCCTAATGGTTAAGGTGTCCCGGGAAGTCTACCACTAGCTCTCCATTTTTGCGTTGCTAGTTCGGATCCCACGTGGGGCAGTGGCTTGGTACTGACTGTAGGTCGGTTTTTTTTTCTCCTGATGCGGTGGCGTTCCTCCATCTCCAAACCCTGGCAAGTCCTAAAATAACCCTGGTTGCTAATATGACGTAAAATTAAATGAACCAAACCAAACAGCTTTTATGACATTCCTTTATTAGTTTTGGATATCCATAATACCACTTATGAGTTCTGTTTATTAGTTTTGTATATACATATATATGTGCACTCACCTATATGAGGGTTAGGGTTCGGGTTAATTGTTTTTTTAGTTGTCGGTATAGATAACCGCACTTATGCCATTCCTCTATATATCTTTATACGTATCATGTCAACTATATGTATATGATTTCCTTATATATTTTCAAGATCACCTATACGGAATATGTTTACTAGTTATATTTATAAATAATGTTTATTAATAAATGTATCTATAGACCTGACTCTAGTATAGAATACTGGAGTAGATTCGAAGAAATTCTTGATAAAGCTAGTGAGAGAAATTTAGATATGCTCATAACTGGTGATTTAAATGTTGATATGCTAAAGACCTCACCTACTTAACACGTGTCTAGACTCTTAACTAAGTTTAACCTTAAAAGTATTAAATATACCAACTAGAGTGACACCTGATAGAGCAACCTCCATAGAGGTTGTCTTTACAAATAATCCCTCCATAGTGAAAAATACACATGTTGACCCAGCCTTCTGTAGTGATCATTCCCCTATATATATGGAAGTTTGTTATGCTGTCCTCAAACAAAAAGCCTATAAAAAGACTAAATGGATGTATAACTATACTGACTATAATAGTATTATAATGCTCTGAATGCTGTTGACTGGAATGTAAGTGCTGTTAATATGGAATCCCATGAATTTAATATGTTTTTAACTTAAACTATATCTAAACTGGTGACAAAATATATTCAAGAAAAACTATTACTATCCGACCTGATGACAAACCATGGGTGACTACCAATATCAGACTTTAAGATAAGGCAAAGGAATAGGATGCATAAGAAAGCCAGACATACTGACAAAAAAAGAACACTGGACTAAATATAGACAAGTATGTTATTAAGCTGGTAAGAGATGCAAAGCATAATTATCTTGATAATTTTCATAAGTCTTTAAGCGATGAATCAATGCCCCCAATAAATGGTGGAAAATTGCTAAATCCCTAACTAATTTTTACAAAAAAAACTGAGCCAATTCCACCATTGAGTGTTAATAATACACTTATTCAACATCCAACTGATAAAGCTTTAAATGAAAAGAAACCTGCATGACCAGATGGGATTTTACCTAAAGTTATGAAAAGTTAGAACCTTCCTTAATACTCCCACTTATAATATTATTTAATAAAACTATATCTTACGGGTGTATAACTGGGCCATGGAAAATGGCTAATGTTAGTGATGTTTACAGCGGAAATGGTTTAAAAATGTTTTCAAATACTTATATAACTATTTTACAACTAAAAATATACTTTCAAAGGACCAGTCATGCTTTAAACCTGGTGATTCAACAGTAAACATTTTTCTCTCTATAAACCACACTATAATTAGTAATCTAGATAAAGGAAAAGAACTAAAGTTTGTATTTTGTGACACCAGCAAGGCTTTTGACAGAGTTTGACGCAAAGGGTTATTACATAAACTTAGAGCATATGGTATTTCGGGTAATGTGTTTAATTGGTTTGAAAATTATCTGGAAGATAGAAAACAAAGAGTGCTAACTGAAGGTCATTTTCTACTTTTAGGCTTGTTAATGCCGGTGTTCCTCAGGGATCCGTTCTCTGGCCATTTTTAGTTCTTCTATTCATTAAAGATATTACTGATCTTGTCAAAAATAACATTAGAGAAAATTAATAATTAGACTAGTACATGGGATATTAAGTTTAAACCATCTAAAACCAAATCCCTCATCTTTTCTAGAAAAAAACATCCCACCCATCTCTTCTCAAATACTGATATTGATAACCCTAACCCTAACCACAAACACCTTGGAGTGACTTTCTCTGAAGATGACACTTTGTCTATCAATGTTCATTTAATATATGAAAAGGCTAGTAAAAGAATAAACATAATTAGGTGCCTTAAATATAAGATTGATAGGAAATCACTTTGCACAATATATACTACATTTATACGACCAATGCATGAGTACGCAGATATTGTCTAGGCCAACTGCTCTGACAATTTTAGAAACTTATTAAAATCTGTGCAAATGGAAGCGACCAAAATTATCACAGGCCTAAGGAAAGGTACATCACACCAAACTCTATACAAAGAACTAGGCTGGGAACCTCTTGATCGAAGGATGAACCATAAGCTAACCCGATGTACAAAATAACTAATGAATTGTCAGCATAATATTTCCATGACTTTATTGACCTTCTAATCCATAATTCAGAGAATGATATGTATACTCAATATATATATTATACTAAATATAAAAATGTTTAATCCGCCACTGTGCCGCACAGAATCCTATGCCAATAGTTTCTTTCCACTTATGTGCAACAAGTTAAATGATCTTGGAAATGATATAGTACATACACCTACTCTTAATACATTCAAGGCTAAGATATATAATCAAATCAGTTTTAATAATGATATATCTGATGTATTAAAAAACTGTGAGTGCAGAAATGAGATGAAAGATTTAAAAATAGAACAATGGCCCGCTATAATTCATGGACAAAAAACTATATGTTTCTAAAAAGTTTCTTAAAAGTCTCTAGCTATATTGCTGCATCTTCGTGTTATTATACTTCTTTTTATTATATTCTTTTATTTTATTATTAACCTTTATGCCCTACCGAATGAATGTAACCATTGTTGATGCTGCATAACACAATTTTTTTCTCAACTTCTTGTGTACAACAACAGTGTGGTATGAACGAGGGACAGTAATAGCTTGAAATAATTTGAGGATTGTAGCATTTCCTCTCGTCTTGCTGTGTAAGTTTTTACTGTCGTATTGCTGTGTAAGTTTTTACTGTCGCATTGCTGTGTAAGTTTTTACTGTCGTATTGCTGTGTAAGTTTTTACTGTCGTATTGCTGTGTAAGTTTTTACTGTCGTATTGCTGTGTAAGTTTTTACTGTCGTATTGCTGTGTAAGTTTTTACTGTCGTATTGCTGTGTAAGTTTTTACTGTCGTATTGCTGTGTAAGTTTTTATTGTCGCATTGCTGTGTAAGTTTTTACTGTCGCATTGCTGTGTAAGTTTTTACTGTCGCATTGCTGTGTAAGTTTTTACTGTCGTCTTGCTGTGTAAGTTTTTACTGTCGTCTTGCTGTGTAAGTTTTTACTGTCGCATTGCTGTGTAAGTTTTTACTGTCGTATTGCTGTGTAAGTTTTTACTGTCGTCTTGCTGTGTAAGTTTTTACTGTCGCATTGCTGTGTAAGTTTTTACTGTCGTATTGCTGTGTAAGTTTTTACTGTCGCATTGCTGTGTAGGTTTTTACTGTCGTATTGCTGTGTAAGTTTTTACTGTCGCATTGCTGTGTAAGTTTTTACTGTCGCATTGCTGTGTAAGTTTTTACTGTCGCATTGCTGTGTAAGTTTTTACTGTCGCATTGCTGTGTAAGTTTTTACTGTCGCATTGCTGTGTAAGTTTTTACTGTCGTCTTGCTGTGTAAGTTTTTACTGTCGTCTTGCTGTGTAAGTTTTTACTGTCGCATTGCTGTGTAAGTTTTTACTGTCGTATTGCTGTGTAAGTTTTTACTGTCGTCTTGCTGTGTAAGTTTTTACTGTCGCATTGCTGTGTAAGTTTTTACTGTCGTATTGCTGTGTAAGTTTTTACTGTCGTATTGCTGTGTAAGTTTTTACTGTCGTATTGCTGTGTAAGTTTTTACTGTCGCATTGCTGTGTAAGTTTTAACTGTCGCATTGCTGTGTAAGTTTTTACTGTCGTCTTGCTGTGTAAGTTTTTACTGTCGTCTTGCTGTGTAAGTTTTTACTGTCGCATTGCTGTGTAAGTTTTTACTGTCGTATTGCTGTGTAAGTTTTTACTGTCGTCTTGCTGTGTAAGTTTTTACTGTCGCATTGCTGTGTAAGTTTTTACTGTCGTATTGCTGTGTAAGTTTTTACTGTCGTATTGCTGTGTAAGTTTTTACTGTCGTATTGCTGTGTAAGTTTTTACTGTCGCATTGCTGTGTAAGTTTTACTGTCGTATTGCTGTGTAAGTTTTTACTGTCGCATTGCTGTGTAAGTTTTTACTGTCGTATTGCTGTGTAAGTTTTTACTGTCGTATTGCTGTGTAAGTTTTTACTGTCGCATTGCTGTGTAAGTTTTTACTGTCGTATTGCTGTGTAAGTTTTTACTGTCGCATTGCTGTGTAAGTTTTTACTTTCGCATTGCTGTGTAAGTTTTTACTGTCGCATTGCTGTGTAAGTTTTTACTGTCGCATTGCTTGTCTTTTACTACGTAACTAAATTTACTTCTAATAAAAACATTCCATAGAATATATCATATTTTATAACAAATGTATGGGGTTATCTCCCTTATACCATTTGGTGTTCTCAATATTTTCTCAATATTTTCACACTAAAACCTATGTTGAATAAATGTGCCAATTCTTAACACTAGTATTCTATGGTTGAATCTGAATTCCTGTTTAGTGGATGATATATGTAAACGGTAGTGGCCGTTAGTGACTTTTTATCTGAAACTTAATTGGATGAAGGATTTAAACGAAGAACACTGGCTATTTAAAGGGTTTTGGCCACGATTTTTCATAATTTCATATTTCAATCTCATTTGATGCCACTATACGTTTAGTGACCGATACCCCGTCTCCTTCGGTGTCTGGAAAATGGACAGGCAGGTCACACCCCATTTATATTAGCCTAGTGAATATGCATATTTTGACCGGGATTCTAGGTCACGTGATGTGTGACGTCATTGAGGCCCAACGTATCCGATACCTGTATATATTCTGATACTCCCATTACATATGTATGTCTTATCTGCAAGTGTAAGTATCGACTTCCTATCTTATTCCTTGGTGTAAGTAATGACAGCAACTAATATATGTTGTGTGGTTAAAATTATCAATCGTCATTAATGATCTTGTCAGAAAAATAAAACTATCTAATTCTGATTTTTGAATGAACTGCATTAAATTCGAATCTAGACCGTGACGTCTCAGTAACTCCAAACTTAGAGACAGTGATACAATTTACACAATCTGATTTTACAGCTATGTAAGCTTACCTGTAGCCTTACCTGTCATACATATACTAGCCAAAGGGCATTTGTACATGTGGTACCTGCCTGTGAGTTGTGGCAGATGTACTAATTACCCTGTAAATACCAAGAGGTGTGAATGTTATGGCCGTGAATTCGAAGGGCATTCTTGATCTTATAATAATCGGGTACGTATATGTGAGATAATTCTTTTTATCCTTAGCCGTCCCCAGTGTCGGAAGAAAAACTTTTTTGAAAAAAGAATTTATAGGCGTTTTCAACAGAATATAACTCTATATTATCAGTGTTTAACATTAGGCTAGTAACCTTGGCAAAACCTGACGAAGTTAATTAGGTTAAACTGTATATGAATCACATACATACGAAGTTTCTGATTTTTTAAGTTTGAATATATTTGTAAAAATGGTGATGCTGATACTATGGCGTTTTTATTTAAATAATTGCATATTTCAAAATATCAACGTAAACATTTGGTTATTGGATTTTTCAAGGACGTATATGTGTCCCTGGATTTATGATATATTCTCAGGGGCTGATCCAAGAATTGTAGATGCGTTAATGTGACACACTTTCACTTTATGATATAAACCAAAACTTATCCAGATCTTATTCATGAATACTGTATGAAAGATTTAAACTCGTCCAATTATTTGAATCCTAGTTAAAATGAACATCACCAACTAGAGTGAGTCTAACAAAATTCATTTATTTATCGTGTTTGAATTTCACGTATATTTAGACTACTATTTCTGTATAAGAACAATTTAAAGAATATGACGCAGTATTTTTCTGCGCTAGGATTTAGAGTAATCATTTCAAACTGCAACCACTTCAACCCAAAACTCGGTGACTAAGAGATGTTGTAAAAACGTATACAGTAATCGTAGGAAATCACTTTTCTAATATGTTTCAATACTTATTAGCGTATGTTATTTGTTTTTTTTTTCATTGCCACAGACTTTATCCTTGGAACATATTTAATTATTCCACACAAATAGACTTGTGTTTCTGAATCAAGTGAAAAAAAAGTTGGGAAGACAAATAATTCAGACTGTCATGGTTTCACATCTATTTGTGACAATGTCAACTTTATTTATACTAGGCAGAAATTGTTTTTAAAATTTGAACGAATGAAAGTTTTTGCATTTCATTTTACGTGCTTTACTATTACCATTTACTTGTACTGTATGTATGGTTTTATTTACTTCATCATCTCCACAAATCAAACTGTACTGTTGACGTCATAATATATAATTCTTCTCAAGTACTTACGAAAATTTTTAATTGTATAGCGTAAATAGTTTGTATTAGCAAACCGCATTATTTTAAAATCACCAAGATCAAACATGGAGTATGTTACCTCACACTTTATATGCAATCAAGGAAGATTTGATGTTTGCGAATTTTACATGTTGTGGGTACAACCAACTTTGAATACATATTCATGAATCGATCAGCAGTGTATGGTGTTATAATTCAATTCAAGCTAAATAAAGTCACAAATTCAATACAATAAATAAAAAAAAGTGGTATCAAGAAAATGGCTCCGTCCGGTAATATACTCACAACCGCTCTATGTGTGTCTGTTGCAACTGTATTAATAAACTATCTATAAAACAAATATGTAACGTGTCTGTAAAATCATAATGTCCGTTCACAGACCTTTTGGTTCCGTGGTCCTTTGTAGAAGAACTATTTTAGCAAGAGGCGGATGTGTAATACACACTAAAATTGCAATGTTTTTAAACGGCATTTCCTATTTCTTTTCTTAAGTTTACAAGTACATACCTATATTTTTTTCAAGATATTTAATTCATTAATCAAAATATTAAAACAACAATCAAGATTGACTTACATGTCGAATTCAATAGGCGTTTTTCTACTAAGCTTTCTTCGTCTATGTACCACTGATCAGTTTACCTGAGTCGGTCAGTTGTGCTTCAATGACGTCACATGTACCACGTGACCGGTCAGCTCATTAAAATTCTCGCCAGTCGGGAGCGGTCAATTTTGACTGTCAATATCTGGATCCCGGGACGAAATCGAATGCTCGTTGATTGGCTAATCAGTATTTATTGAAATGTGCTACAAGTTTAATCACTTTTTACAAGATTTTCAAAATCGTGGCCAAAACCCTTTAAGGATTAAATTTCTATTTTGTTTAGGTTATCGGGGGATAACTACAATGGAAAACGGGTAAATTCAATACCCGATTTCCATTGTAGTTATCCCCCGATAACCTAAACAAAATAGAAAGTTAATCCTTATATTTAAAGTATCTTTCTGTGAAATGTTCGTAACTATTTTATTCATTATAGTCAAATCTTCGGACACAGATTTCATTTCAAAACTTATAAACGTGGGAATGTTTCAATAAATGTAACAGCATGAAATTTGCAAGCTCCGCCTACGTTAATTGTTGGTGACGTCACACAATTGTATTTCAAACTGTAGGATTTGCATAGCTCCGCCCACATGAATTGTTGTCGACGTCACAGAAATTTGTCACGTGTTTGACTACAGTTATGCAGTGATAATGATAGTCTGTTGAGTAATGGTTATCGAGTGAATGTCAGTGTAGACTGTAAATATATACAATATCTTAGACAAAACTATATAAGCTATGTGATCAACAAATTTTTCAAATTAATTGCCTCACTTTATTATGTTCTATTTTGAATAGTTTAAAGTATTAATTATATTGAAACACACAGGGGATTATCTCCTACTCCTATTTGTTAAACAGACTGAGCAAATGCTAATACTTATGCTACATGTATTATATTACTTGCATCAATATGTTCAAATTAATTGGTTCATCAATGTCCTGTATTTGTCATGTCAACCTATCAGGAGAGAACTTATAGAGGCCTAGCCTGCTGTTCAATCCGATTGTTTTCACAATAAAATATGATGAAATGAAAATATCAATAACCTCATTTTAAGACATTCTTTTCTCAGTTTTGTAATATACATCATATCAACTACATGAATATGAGTTCGTTATATATCTATGATATCACCAATGTGACTTCCATTTATTAGTTTTGAATATATATCATATCACCTTTATGAATTCCGTTTATTAAGTTTACATATAGATGTATATATAGAGGATATTCAATGGTTTGCCGTTTAATATCAAATATATTTCACGAGCATGGCAGATTTTTTTTTTATATTTTCACAAATGCGTAGCACGAGTGAAAATATAAAGAAACATCTGCCATTCAAGTGAAATATATTTGATATTAAACAGAAAACCATTGAATTTTCTTTTTATTACATTTATGAAAGAGGACTTAAAATACTTTCATTATTTTTTTTATATGCCTACTGGAAAGTAGCTAGGCCTAATCCGTTGAAATCACAACCGATCGGGTCCAGTACACAGATGATTGGGATAAGTTGATCGGAAAAGTTGAACCATTCTCATCCTCCAATTCATTACATATTAAATCCTGCAGCGGTTTCTTATCAATATCTACTGTTGATGTCATTTCTTCAAGACCATCTTTCCCCAAAGACAAGTTCTAGCAGACGACAACAATACCAAGCCTACAATGCCAGGGAGCAAAAGTGGAGTTCGATTCGGTCAAAGGGAACAACTCAAAGGTGTAACGTGAAAAAATGACCCGGGTGGAAAACTACCCACCGTTGCAAACTACGGAAGGTCGCTTTTTCACGGGACGAATTACAGAAATATCGAGTAGAGTCATTTTCTACAGATGGCAGTGTAAGATTTTTACTGTGAAATAACGACCCCGGGTAACTTTTGCAACGTAGCACTGACAAAGCCTTATATTTTCACTGTAAAATATTATATTTTCACTACAAAAAATTATATTTTCACTGCTCATCATTGCAGTGAAAATATAAGTTTTATCAGTTTGATAATGCTCTATATTTCACAGGCAAAAATGTAATATATATTTTTATATATCTAGATAAAATAAATAAAAAAGACGACCGACTTCCAAACGCTTTCACCTTCTTCGGGGCTCTTCAGGAAAAAAAATATTTCAAAACGGACATCATTACGCCATAAACAAAGTGACATCACAATACACATATGTTCACAAAGCAAGTTTATGAAACGGCGCAATTTTCGCTTATAAAAATATTAAAACCAAATTTGAACACGCCATAGAAAAAAATTGACACAAAAATATGGCTTACTGATCTGACAGTTGACAGGTATACACAGTGGAATACACACCAGGTGACTTCGTGTTTGGTCTGTGGTCTGAGTAGTGAGGTGAAACTTAGTGCAAAAGTGGTATTTGGGACTTTTCAAAACTGGTCTTAATAGCGACGTGGTCCTAATAGTGAGGTGGTCTTAATAGTAAAGCTTTCAATACAAAGATATATTATAGAAGATTTTTTCGGGACTGAAATAAAGTGGTCTTAATAGCGAGGTGGTCTTAATTCTGAGGTGGTCTTTAAGCGAGGTTTCACTGTATCTACGCTGCCATCCAAAAGTTTTGTTACAAACTTTGTGTACATATTAAGCCATTAGCCAACAAAACATGAACACATCTGATGCAATTTCCTAAAGATAGTCTACTTATCAGTGACAATTGACTCTATATTTAAAAAATACCTAAGTCCTGGAAGTTGCAGGGAAGGTCGAGCGAGGGGTCTATTTTACGATAATGTTCAAAAATGAATAAAAGGTGTTTTTCTTTCATTTGCATAATTAAGTGGGATGAATACAATGATCCACTGTCAAAAATTTATAAGAAAGAAATATGTAGTTGAATTGTATGTATAAAAAACGTGAAATTACAAAAATATTGCATTTTCAGGATTTTAATTGTATCAAAAACCATTCATACATGTAGTTAAAAAAAGAACAAAACATTGTAACAAATTAGTGATAACATAAAAATATTTATAGTAATACATAATTCAAAATTGGGGTTTTCTCAATTTCAAAGCGTTTGCAGAAAAGATGTATCAAAACGTTTGGATGGCAGTGTATATATATATATATCGTATCACCTATATGGCATTTGATTATTAGTTTTGTATATATAAAAGTTCCATTTATTAGTTATATATATATATATATAATTTCACCTATATGACATTCTAGGGTTAGGGGTTAGGGTTAACCCTAACCCAAACACACAGTTTTGGGTTTCCATAACATCAAAGGATCTCTTTAAACTTGAAAAAGCTAGAGATATTTGGACAACAGAGGCGAATAACTATCTATTCTAAGACTGCATCATTGCTATAACTAATTTGTTTGCCCTTTTATTGATTTAGAAGTATTTTTGCAGAAAGGTATCTGATTTGGGTATTGACCCGATTTGGGGACTGTCACATTATGCATATTATATGAAACAAAAACAAAATCCACACAAATGACTAAGGAAGACAATTTGTGACTCGTGCGCTGTCCGAACCTCGAATTCACGATCTACGGCACCAAACCCTAAACCAGAAATACCTGCGGCTGCTACCACCGCGTCAACTCAACATCCCTAAAAAGAATGTTTCGATATATACAATGTACTGAGTTTGTTTTGTACACAAACAGGAATTGAAAACTTAATTTGCGAACTTTAGAAAACGTCTGTTTCCTTTGTCAAGCAAATAGTATAATAGCCGAGTGTCGGTATTCTGACAGCTGAAATCAGCTCATTGCCCAAAATAGGGCGAGTTAGAGAAGTCAGCTGTCAAATACGTAGCGCGACATTTCGTCCAAATATACTCAAATACTAGAGGTAGACAGAGAAGACGGGTAAGATGTTTACCCGTTCGGCCCCTTATTGGATGTTAAAATAGGGCCATAAAGATGACTCAAATGGTGTCCCCCCTCGTCTCTGTTCATTGATTCTCCTTCCTTCCTAATCCATATTTATGTTGCTATGGTCTGTGATAGTGGATTTCCTATATTGTTTTCCTGATTTTTTTATAGTATTTCTGGTGTAGACTTGCTGTTTCATGTCTTCCGTGTCTTTTTGATGTTCTTTAAGGCGCATCCCAAATTTCCGACTAGTTTCACCTATGCATGTGTGGTTACAGCTGTTCATTGAATGTGGTAAACCAGTCCAGCCGTGTCTTACTTCTGCACTGTATCCTTCGGATATACCAGGAGTGGTTTGATGGTGTTGTGCGGTCGCATAAGTGTGCTGATGTGAAAACAAAATATAGTTCTACTTTCAATATTATTCATTAAGTTTATGCAAGTCGTATGTTGTTATCATTTACATTTGGAAATTTCATTTCAGCTTTAAAAGTTTGTAAATCATGTTTAATGTCCATTTATATCAGTATAACAAATCTACATCAAGATATGTCACGGCGGACGTGGACTACATACGCCATATGGTACCTTATTTAGGTCGAACGATCAGGGTATCGTTTCACTAAGCTTCGTAACTTACGAACGTAAAAACCTTGCGTAAATTAACGCCATCTCCACCCTGTCGTAAGTTACGTCGTAACTTTGTAACACTTATTTCTACTCACGCTTCGGTTGTGGTTTTATTTCTTTACTGGGGCTAACAATCTGAGAGAGTGAGACTGAACTAAGGCATGCGGGGTAAAGAAAAGTTCATCTTTATAAAAGTTGGCAAGTCAGTCATGTTTGTTTTGGAAGCTTTATAACAATGAAATCGGAATCTTCTTAATTTTCCTGGCTTTATTAATGGAGCATTTTTAATGAATTTTGTATAGTCCTAGAGAATTTCCTGTTTCATCTCGTCATATTTTCACTGCTTTCCGATGAGTACGTCAAGAGAAATCATTATTTATTTACAGCATTCAATTTTGTGGTCGCCATTTTGACGTTATGTTGGTACGAAACAGAAATTAGCAGTGTGGATAATTCTGTGTTGCTCCACAAATACACAACAGAAAATTAGATTAATATTATTAGAGGAACCTCATAACCTCGTAACGAAGCTTCGTAAAACGGTTCCCAGGTCACCACTGTTTTCCAAAAATGATTGTTATTTTTATCAAACCTAATTTTTTGTTAATTTGTCCCCGTAAACGAAATGTTGTTATAAGTATACAAATTGTAAGCGATGTTAATTTGCTTTTTTAACATACATCTGACGAAATGTCAAACATTCTTAAAGTACACAACACACTGCCTAGGTGCAACTAGTGTTCATCTTTTCAATAACGACGCATATGTCTCTAACATATTAAATACATGGATACTTGGCAGGACACAAGAAAGCTCTGTCAGGTAAGACGATCCCGATTTAACCAAAAACACAAACACATTAAGAGGAAGGCTCTCCTTTCTAAATGCGTTCTAACTAGTCGATGATTTACTCATCTGTATTCTGTTATATTACAATTGTTACCTGGAGACACGACCTTGCATAACAATATCAGGAAATTACAAAAATAGGTCAACTGGTTCGGACCTTTTGGCCTGGTGGTGACGTCCTGGCTCCATAACCTATAGGTCTCGGGTTCGCACCTCGTTCGACTCACTAGTTTCATTTCTGCTCCTTGTTGTAATATACTGTTTATTTCCCATGTCAGGATGTTTGTATTAATAACAACCCATGTCTGGGTGTTTGTATGTACGAAATGTACTAATTGTCACAATGATAAAATCTTAAATATAATTATAGCCCTTGGTACCCGAATAAACGTTACGTCGTGGCGGATCTGTTTGATTTGTATGCCTACGTCAGGTTCTTTATGCCGTCACGTTTTGTAACACAATATTCATGATTTTTTTAACATCGTAAAATGAATATTTCATATATGATAAAAAATGACGACTATCGCCAAAATCGACCGCATATGTGTTTACGACAACCTTTGTTCTGAATACATTTATAGTCACTATTGACGGAAATAACAATGATGGTCATCACAATTAACGGGTTAATTATTACATGAGGCGACTGTCACTACCGACGGGTTAATGATAACAGCCATCAATGTTAGCAAATATATCAAATTTTTGCGACGGTATATTCAGATATATAAGTATCCTTGATAGCATTACCTTCCCTGACATTTAGGTACAAGCGGCATTCACAACATTTCTGTGTATAGGTATTTACGTACGTGTCACCCACATATCGTCTAGAACTTTGGTTAAGGATTCGTCTGGACTTGGAGATATACCACGGAACTGTCAAAGGTCAGAACGTGGCGACAGTAATACACCGGCTACCAATAACAATTACAGACATCACTTGTGAATCATCTGAAGCCAAATAACTTGTTCACCCTGGCCTACACCTAATTGGGGATGCCACGTTCGTGTCTACAGACAACGCGATTTACATTACTGAAACAGTAAAATGTGTCTTGTCTGGACGACATCTCCAAACGATAATATGATCAAAAGATGATCGGATAGGGCTTGCCATTTAGCTACACACAAAATACTGATGATGTTTGTTAGAAAGTACACATTAACAACTGTCGCACACAGGCATAATGATTCGTATGTATATGATAAAAGTAGGAACATATATGTTAGACATAAATGTCTCACCTCCATGTACAATTTCAGAGTTTAATTATGTTCTATATTCTTGCAACAACTTTGATCTGACTCCCTGAATATGTATTTCGGTACATATACATAAATTGTTCGACTTCAGATGATTAAAGGCCAAATATAAAACAAACAACTCTGGTTGTAATATGTAGACACTGAGTGATCTCAGAACAGTATAGGTTTTTATCAAACTGAGTACACTGTAGTGTATATTGGCTGTCTATATACATCCCTGGGCCTTGACCGTAGAACCATTTTGCAGAGAGAAGTCTGTCATATTTAATAATTCATTTTTTTTTAAACACGTTTTTTCATTGGTTTGTTGCAAGCGATAGACCAAAAAATAAAGGACAAGTTTTGATGACGTCATACACAAAATACCACGTGTTAAATAAAAGTGTCGTCTGCTTTTCGTGCTACATCGCTGCACTGTCCGTAGACCGGTCGTTTGAAAAATAGATTATTAGTGACACAGATATAGGCCTACATCGCTGCACTGTCTCATAGACAGGTCGTTTGCCATAGGAGACCTAAATAGATCCTTGGTAACATGGATATAGACCTACATCCGGCCACTGCTCCTAATGAAGCCCAACGAGTTGTTTCCCCCGTACTCTTCTAGCTGAAACCTCAACAATGAATGATGTAAAACCTTCGCATGCCGTGTCATTTTCATTATCCAAAAATAGCATGTCGTCTTGTTTCATTTCAAATTATGTTTTAACAACTGTGTGTTCCAGTTAGGGTTAGGGTTAGTTCTATGATTACGGTTAGGGATTAGGGTTTAATCCCTTTTGCACTGGCCTAAGAGTCTATAAGTCTGCCTTAAGTCTACTACGAACCAACATGTCTTGTAAGTTTTTGTTTTTGAGATAAGCATTTACTAGTTTGTGTTTAGAAATATCTTGATTGTTGGACTGTAATTCGTTGTAATGATTTCTAATTTTTCGACTCACTACATTGGCTGTCGAATTGTAGGATATAACGAATGGCAAGATGTTGTTAGAGACGTTATTTTCATTAATACCTTTTGGTGTCATGGTCTGAAGTTTGTCAATCCAAAATTGTTCGCGTTCGTCTAAATGACTCAAAACTTGTTCCATTTGCATGATTCGAACATGTTCTAAATCGTAGTCCGTCTGATTAAAGTGATTCGATATGGGTTTGTCGATTTTGTGTCTAATATCGAAACGGTGACGGGTGAATCTATCTCTGATAGTCAAAGAGGTTTGTCCTACATATTTGATTTGGTATTTTTTGCAGGTTATCAGGTAAATGACATTTTTAGAATTACAGTCTAGATCTTGTTTGATGTGGTAAATTTTGGGTAAGGGTTAGGGTAAGGGAACCTATTTTAACCCTAATAGATTGTCTATTATTCAATCAGATAAAACATAAGCCTGTTTTTAACACAGCAAATAAAACGTCATTTGATGAGATACGTGAATCAAAGTTTTGTCGTGATTTTTCTTTGTTTTATAAACAGCCTGATATTATCATAAAGGATCTTATAAGTAATCGTTTCTTGAACAAATTGAGGGTATTTACAGCTTTATACTTACATAATTGAGTGAGTACAAGTCTTTTCTGAAAACCACATATTTAGCACAAAACACGTCATTTGATGAGACACATGGGTAAGAATAGTATGGCGAATTGTCTTCATTTGATAAGAATCCTGGCATTATGATATATGATATTGAAGGTAAATGGTTTTTGAACAAATTACGCTTATTATCTACATTAATTCCTTCGTTATTGAATGAATATAAGTCTCTCTTAGGATCAGCAAATTTAACACTTAATGCGTCATGTAATGAGATATTTCAATAAATACAATACCTTGTTAGGGTTACATTGGCCTGCATGTATGTATTGATGCATATATGTATGCATCTATCTATGCAATTCTTAATTTCCTTTGATGATTAGCAGCATTTCATTCTAACCGCCAGATTTGGCAATCGTGTAACGAGTTCAAAACTCGACCTTAAGGGATGAAAATATTTCGAAAACTTAATTAGACGAGATTTTAACAACAACGAATTTGGCATATCTTAAGGCATTACCAATGAAGAAAAATATGCAAAAATACTTCTAATCTACTTAGCTTTAAGCAGGAGTATTAGCAGATGCAATTTTGTAACGATTTCGATATTGACCCCTCGGTTAGTGCCTAAGTCGATTTATTTCCCACTTTTTCGATGTCATTTAGACTAAATGATTATATTGCAAGTTTGTACAATTTTTGTTTCTGAATATGTACACATTTTATTCCTAACCGCGATCGTTGCAATTTTGATACTTTCGTTACATAATTTCAAATTAATAGGGTTGTGGCTAAATGGTGTATAATTGACACTGATGTGCCGGATTAAACAAGAAAAGTATTAAAAGATGAATATTGCAACTATTAAATGTGTTAGGGTTAGGGTTAGGGTTAGGGTTAGGGTTGGGTTGGGTTAGGGTTAGGGTTAGGGTTAGGGTTAGGGTTAGGGTTAGGTCTAAGATTAGGGTTAGGGATTAGGGTTTAATCCCTTTTGCACTGGCCTAAGAGTCTATAAGTCTGTCTTAAGTCTACTACGAACCAACATGTCTTGCAAGTTTTTGTTTTTGCGATAAGCAGTTACTAGTTTGTGTTTAAAAACATCTTGATTGTTAGACTGTAATTCTTTGTAATGATTTCTAATCTTTCTACTCACTACATTTGCTGTCGAATTGTAGGTGATAACGAATGGTAATATGTTGTTGTTGGAGACGTTTTTTTCATTAATACCTTTTGGTGTCATGGTCTGAAGTTTGTCAATCCAAAATTGTTCGCGTTCGTCTAATTGTGAATGGCTCGAAACCTGTTCTATTGGTATGATTCGAACATGTTCTAAATCGTGGTCCGTCTGATTAAAGTGATTTGATACGGGTTTGTCGATTTTGTGTCTAATATCGAAACGGTGACGGGTAAATCTGTCTCTGATAGTCAAAGTGGTTTGTCCTACATATTGGATTTGGCATTTTTGGCAGGTTATCAGATAAATGACATTTTTAGAATTACAGTCTAGATCTTGTTTGATGTGGTAAATTTTGGAGGTATTTGAACTTCGAAAAAGGGTTGCTACATTCATAAAAGGGCATGTGGCGCATCTGTTTGCTCCACAAGGTTCAACTATGTTGCCAATTCTGGGGTTTAGTTCTGCTAAGGTCTCACCTTTGATCGTTCGGAGAAATCTATAGGAATAGTTGCGTTTTCTAAGTGCTTTGAATAGTATGCTTACTGCATTGTTAAAATCAGATTCTTGAGTGCAGATTCTATAAAAACGGATAATTTGAGACTTTATGATGCCTTTAAAGGAATGTTTGGGATGGAATGATTTCTTATGAAGCAGTTGGTGTGAATCCGTGGGTTTGAAAAAAACCTTAATATCTAATTTACCTGTTTCCTCGAATTTTGGTCCTTTGAAAACTGTGGTGTCAAGAAAATCAATGGAATTTTCACTAATGGTGGCTTTAAGTTTAATTGATGGATGGTGGTTGTTGATAGTATTGAAAAATTCATCAAACTCTGTTCTCGAATGTGTCCAAATGATAAAAATGTCGTCTAAGAACCTGACATAAATTAAGGGTTGTTTTGAACATTTCGCTAAAGCTTCTTTCTCAAAGTTGGCCATAAAAATGTTTGCATAACTAGGTGCGAATTTTTTGCCCATAGCTGTCCCTGATGTCTGTAGGTACCATTTGCCATTAAACTCAAAATCATTTCTTTCTAAACCTAATTGCAGCATTTGTAGGATTTCTAAATCTGGTCTATTTGGGTCCGGGTTGTTTCGGAATGTTTTGGCTACTGCACTAAGTCCGTCACGGTTATCGATATTTGTATACATACTATCCACATCTAAGCTGATTAACAAACTGTCTCTAGGTATTGTTAGATTTTCGATTTTGTTTATAAAGTCTGTGGTGTCTTTTAAATAGGCTAGGGTTAGGGTTAGGGTTAGGGTTAGGGTTAGGGTTAGGGTTAGGGTTAGGGTTAGGGTTAGGGTTAGGGTTAGGGTTAGGGTTAGGGTTAGGGTTAGGGTTAGGGTTAGGGTTAGGGTTAGGGTTAGGGTTAGGGTTAGGGTTAGGGTTAGGGTTAGGGTTAGGGTTAGGGTTAGGGTTAGGGTTAGGGTTAGGGTTAGGGTTAGGGTTAGGGTTAGGGTTAGGGTTAGGGTTAGGGTTAGGGTTAGGGTTAGGGTTAGGGTTAGGGTTAGGGTTAGGGTTAGGGTTAGGGTTAGGGTTAGGGTTAGGGTTAGGGTTAGGGTTAGGGTTAGGGTTAGGGTTAGGGTTAGGGTTAGGGTTAGGGTTAGGGTTAGGGTTAGGGTTAGGGTTAGGGTTAGGGTTAGGGTTAGGGTTAGGGTTAGGGTTAGGGTTAGGGTTAGGGTTAGGGTTAGGGTTAGGGTTAGGGTTAGGGTTAGGGTTAGGGTTAGGGTTAGGGTTAGGGTTAGGGTTAGGGTTAGGGTTAGGGTTAGGGTTAGGGTTAGGGTTAGGGTTAGGGTTAGGGTTAGGGTTAGGGTTAGGGTTAGGGTTAGGGTTAGGGTTAGGGTTAGGGTTAGGGTTAGGGTTAGGGTTATCATCTTTGGGATTTTTGTAACCAAAACCTGCAATTATGTAACCGAAAGCCGCAATTATGTAACCTTTTCAAAACGCCTATGTAACCTTTTATGCAACGTGTAACCTTAGATGCAATTATGTAACCTTTTGCTTCAATTATGTAACCTTTACCTTCTATAATGTACCCTTTTACTTCTATAATGTAACTGCAATTATGTAACCTTTTGCGCAAGTAACCAAAGTGAACTTTTCGTTTTTGAACCGTTATGTCATGTCGATAAAGGATTAAATTCTGCCTTTTTTTCACTTGACCCTATAATTTTCGGACTTTTAGAAAAAAAGTTATTAACGTTCAAAGGCGAATTGGTTACACTTTTTACAACGCCGCGGTTAAGTACAATTTTAATTTGATTTCAGTTTAATTTGTGATAAAAAGCTAAAATCCCATTAGTACTAGATTCCTATATTGTTTTTTGCTGGAAAAATGTCTTTGAACACCTAACCCCGAGCTCATTTCCAATTGGTTACATAATTGCACCATAAGGTTACACGCCCAAGATCTAAATGTTTTTTAGGTCATTTATAGGGCTAGGGTTAGGCTTTAAATTGCATAAATCTTTAGAACTTTGATGACCGGAAATATTAAAAAAAGAATTAAGAAAATAGACCTTCAGAAGCTCAAGTTATGAATTGTGGAATTGTTTTGTCCTAAGGATAGGTACACTATTAAATTTTTTCCAAACAGGTTTATGCAATTCTGTTCGGTTTTTTGTATTAATTCCATCGGGACATCATAAATGTAGCAGAAAATGAAGGAAAGTTTGATTTATTTACACTTTCTTAATTGTAGTGTAGCCATATGTACCAAGTCAAGGTACCAATTTATACCCCCCTCAAATTAAATGGCAATTTATTCCGGTATCCTCGCACTTATCAAGACAAACTATATATCGTTGGAAAGGGCATTAAATTTGCTTTAAAACGACATATTTTTTTTAGCTAAACATTACAGGACTTTTGACGAAATTTGACTTGAAACATGCCCCCCATGCTGGTTTTAGGGCCCTTTTTTAAATTCAACCAAAAAAATATAAAACATTAAAAATAATTTTTTTTCGCTTGATAAAGTGATAGAGAATGATAAAATTAATCAAAATAAGCTATTACACATTTAATTGTTGCAATATTAAAGGTTGTAGAATTTTTTTAAATTGTCCAAAAAATGGTGTCGTGCACCCTATAAGTGAATTGGTTACATAATTGCAACCCTCAGGGTTAGAGTTACCTTCATCATAAGAATAGGATATAATGTTTAAATTTGAAAGATCACGTTATATTTATGTGAAACAAACTTTATTTTCCAGAATTACAGTGATATTAAGTCTAGCCCTGAGGGGGTGCAATAATGTAACCAATTCAAAAAGGTTACATAATTGCACACTCTCAGGGTTAGACATAGAGACATTAAAATGCTTATTTTAAACCAATAATAATTCATTTTAAATGTTTTTATTGAAATTTATCATTGAAAGAAGACATTAATATACACAATCATAGTAAAATGTGAGTCATTCAGAATGTACTTGTTAAGTAATGGTAATATATAAGAGCAAGTTCTTGCATGTGTTCATGTTATATTTATTTTCAGTTAATTTAACCTAACCCTGGCGGTTCATTTAAGGCAGAAATTTTCGTACTTGTAAAATATCTATTCTACAATACTAAAATATACAACATTATGAATATTACACGAATCACATTATTCCATAGATTTTCGTTGTCTATCATAAATAGATAAACATTGTAGGAACATATTCAAATTTGTTTATTTATTATTTATTTGATGCAATGTAATTGAATAGGGGCACAATGTTTCGTAGCATATATGACTTGATTCTTCCAGAATTAGAAATGGTTTTATTTTAGTTAGAAATACACGTTTATAGTTTTATTTATTACTGATTTAGACTGATATTCTAAATGTTCAAAAACACTGTTATATATCAAAATTGGAGGGTATCAATTTTGGAATCGAATTAAAAGCAGTTCGTTCTTTGTGACTTGAACCACAAAATACATTATTTCTCTGTTTACCAGTTAATTTTATAGGAAATGAACGTATTTCAATCAAACTTTGACTGATTTTGGAAAAAAAGTTACATAATTGCGAACCCCCAGGGTTAGGTGAAAAAAAAGCAATTTCTAGACTTTAAACGCTTTTCTATAACCTGCGCTTCACGTACTTTCTGTAGATATAAACACTATCCGAAAAGAAAGAAAAAAGTTTTTTTCCCAACTTTTTTTTGTAAGGCATATACCCACAAGGGATTAGTTACGTAATTGCATCCCTCCAGGGTTAGAGTTTTTATTTATTTTCCTAAGACGTAACTTTGTGGAGAGCTAGAATAAATCAAATGGAAAGTATTCCGCTCTTATATTTAGAAAATAAACGAACTTAACACCTAACCCCAGGCGAAATTTCGAATTGGTTACATGATTTTAAATGCTTATATTTTGGTCAATATTTAACTTTTCGGAAACAGTTTCCACCTATTTTGCATTATCTCGAACGTCTTGAGATAATAGAAAAAGATTTTTGTCGGAATATCATCGCATAAAGATTTTTTGAGATTCTCAACCCTCAGTCGACACATACTGAATTGGTTACATAATTGCATCCAAACCGTGGTTAGCCCAAAATTTTCCGTTTTCAAAAACGGAACCTTGGCACACTCCAAGAGTGTAAGGGTTTTTGACGACATCGAACAAAGTCGCGCGAGCGTTCCGTTTATCATTCTTGAAAGTTCCTTTGAAGAGATCGGCTGTCTATTTTGAGAGTACCATAAAGCAGTGAAAAGAAAATTGATCATTCTTGATTTTTCATTACAATAGACCGGTAGTGTATTTTAAGTGTATAATTTTGAGTAGTAAAGCGTGAAAAGAAAATGGGGAAAACAAAACAAAAAAGGAAAGGGACAACAAAGGGAGCTTCCAAAAAGCTAAGGCGAACTAGGGCAACACGTCCTCCGTCCCCAGAGGGGGACGTTTCTGAAGAAAGTGTCCCCAAAAGCCCCGAAAAGGACCCGGTACATGAACAATCGCCGCCTCCGACCCCTCACTCCGAAGATATTATCCCTCCTTCATCTCCTATGATGATTACAGCGAGAGCGACATCGATGATGGCGACACCAACGATGGCAATGGCGGTTATGACGAGGACAGCGACGACTACGTCTGAAAACATAATTAATTCAACAAAAAAACACTCAAATACCAGTTCAAAATACACATTGATACCGAAAAACATTTAATTGTCGACCAAAAACACCAGAAAACATTGAATACTCAACGAAAAACATTTAAAATTATCACCAATGCAACAAAAAGTACTGAAATGCTTATTGAAAACATTCAAACATACCTTAAAACATTGATTTACCAACCAAAAACACCTCCAAACATTGAATCCCAAACGAAAAACATATAATATTATCACCAATGCAACAAAAAGCAATAAAATACTCATTGAAAACTTACAAACATATCATTAAACATTGTTTTTCAAACAAAAAACACCAGAAAACATTGAATCCCAAACGAAAAACATTTAATAATATTACCAATGTAGCAAAAAGCACTGAAATGCTTATTGAAAACATACAAACATACCATAAAACATTGATGTACCAACCAAAAACACCTCCAAACATTGAATTCCAAACAAAAAACATCTAATAACATCACCAATGTAGCAAAAAGCACTGAAATGCTTATTGAAAACATACAAACATACCATAAAACATTGATTTACCAACAAAAAACACCAACAAACATTGAATCCCTAACGAAAAACATATAATATTATCACCAATGCAACAAAAAGCAATAAAATACTCATTGAAAACTTACAAACATATCATTAAACATTGTTTTTCAAACAAAAAACACCAGAAAACATTGAATCCCAAACGAAAAACATTTAATAATATTACCAATGTAGCAAAAAGCACTGAAATGCTTATTGAAAACATACAAACATACCATAAAACATTGATGTACCAACCAAAAACACCTCCAAACATTGAATTCCAAACAAAAAACATTTAATAACATCACCAATGTAGCAAAAAGCACTGAAATGCTTATTGAAAACATACAAACATACCATAAAACATTGATTTACCAACAAAAAACACCAACAAACATTGAATCCCTAACGAAAAACATGTAAAATTATCACCAATGCAGCAAAAAGCACTGAAATACTTATTGAAAACATACAAACATACCTTAAAACATTAATTTACCAACCAAAAACACCTCCAAACATTGAATCCCAAACGAAAAACATTTAATATTATCACCAATGCAACAAAAAGCAATGAAATACTCATTGAAAACTTACAAACATACCATTAAACATTGTTTTTCAAACAAAAAACACCAGAAAACATTGTATCCCAAACGAAAAACATTTAATAATATCACCAATGTAGCAAAAAGCACTGAAATGCCTATTGAAAACATACAAACATATCATAAAACATTGATTTACCAACAAAAAACACCGGAAAACATTGAATCCCTAACAAAAAACATCTAAAATTATCACCAATGTAGCAAAAAGCATTGAAATGCTTATTGAAAACATGCAAACATATCATAAAACATTGATTTACCAACAAAAAACACCGGAAAACATTGAATCCCAAACGAAAAATATTTAATATTATCACCAATGCAACTAAAAGCAATGATATACTCATTGAAATTATACAAACATACCATTAAATATTGCTTTTCAGAAAACATTGAATCCCAAACGAAAAACATTTAATAATATCACCAATGCAGCAAAAAGCACTGAAATGCTTATTGAAAACATTCAAACATACCATAAAACATTGATTTACCAACCAAAACACCTCCAAACATTGAATCCCAAACGAAAAACATTTAATAATATCACCAATGCAGCAAAAAGCACTGAAATGCTTATTGAAAACATACAAACATACCATAAAACATTGATTTACCAACCGAAAACACCTCCAAACATTGAATCCCAAACGAAAAACATTTAATAGGATCACCAATGCAACAAAAAGCAATGAAATACTCATTGAAAACTTACAAAGATACCATTTTTTTGCATTGGTGATTCTATTAAATGTTTTTCGTTTGGGATTCAATGTTTTATGGTGTTTTTTAATTGAAAAACAATGTTTAATGGTGTGTTTGTATGTTTTCAATGAGTATTTCATTGCTTTTTGTTACATTGGTTATAATATTAAATGTTTTTCGTTTGGGATTCAATGTTTGCAGGTGTTTTTGGTTGGTAAATCAATGTTTTATGGTATGTTTGTATGTTTTCAATAAGCATTTCAGTGCTTTTTGCTGCATTAGTGATAATTTTAGATGTTTTTTGCTAGGGATTTAATGTTTTCTGGTGTTTACTGCAATCACTTGCAGTTAGTGTAACAGAAGTTAACATTTACAATCGCAATTACAAAGTTATAAATGTTGAAAAACTTCACTTAGGAAAAAAGACAACAAAAGTGAATTCGTTACATAATTGCAACACTTCGTGGTTAGGTCAAATGATACCGAAATGAACATTTATTAACCATATTACAAATATTTCGATCCTTTTCTTGTATACTTTTCAAAAAAAGCATCACATATCACCTGTTTTACCCTAAACCTATTGATTTGAAATTATGTAACGAAAGTTTGAATTCGTTACATAATTGCATTTCGGTCGCGGTTAGGGGTAAATACATAAGATACAGCTTTATTTACTATTTAATCTTCCAAGAAAAAGAACGGAAAGCATTTAATAATACTTATTTTAAACAAATTCAATCGACAATACACATATATTTCTTTTGAAAATGCTAACCCTGAAGGGTTGCAATTATGTAACCAATTGAAAAGGTTACATAATTGCAACCCCTCAGGGTTAGGTGATATAATTGTGAAATGTATTATTTTGAGAGAGAATATTTCCAATTAAATCCTTTTAAAATGTTTTATAATAAAAAGGATGCATAATAGACATTAAAAGTACCTAACCGCGATGCCGTGCAATTATGTAACCTTTTCGAATTGGTTACATAATTGCAGTGCATCGCGGTTAGAGATAGAGAAGTAAATTATTGTAAGAAAAACAACGTAAAACATTTAAGTATACTTATTTGTAACATATTCAAATGAAATTACACAAATATTTATGTTGAAAATTCTAACCCTGAAGGGTTGCAATTATGTAACCAATTGAAAAGGTTACATAATTGCAACCCCTCAGGGTTAGGTGATATAATTGTGAAATGTATTATTTTGAGAGAGAATATTTCCAATTAAATCCTTTTAAAATGTTTTATAATAAAAAGGATGCATAATTGACATTAAAAGTACTTAACCGCGATGCCGTGCAATTATGTAACCTTTTCGAATTGGTTACATAATTGCAGTGCATCGCGGTTAGAGGTATACAAGTAAAATCTTCCAAGAAAAAGAACGGAAAGCATTTAATAATACTTATTTTAAACAAATTCAATCGACAATACACATATATTTCTTTTGAAAATGCTAACCCTGAAGGGTTGCAATTATGTAACCAATTAAAAAGGTTACATAATTGCAACTCCTCAGGGTTAGGTTTAATAATAGTGACACGTATTAATTCAAGCAAGAATATATCAATTTAAATGCTTTTAAAACGCTATATGATAAAAAGGCTACAAATTAACCATTGAAAGGGCCTAACCGCGATGCGGTGCAATTGTGTAACCTTTTTGAATTAGTTACATAATTGCAGTGCATCGCGGTTAGAGATAAAGAAGTAAATTATTGTAAAAAAAACAAAGTTAAACATTTAAGTATACTTATTTGTAACATATTTAAATGAAATTACACAAATATTTATGTTGAAAATTCTAACCCTGAAGGGTTGCAATTATGTAACCAATTGAAAAGGTTACATAATTGCAACCACTCAGGGTTAGGTGATATAATTGTGAAATGTATTATTTTGAGAGAGAATATTTCCAATTAAATCCTTTTAAAATGTTTTATAATAAAAAGGATGCATAATAGACATTAAAAGTACCTAACCGCGATGCGGTGCAATTGTGTAACCTTTTCGAATTGGTTACATAATTGCAGTGCATCGCGGTTAGAGATAGAGAAGTAAATTATTCTAAGAAAAACAACGTAAAACATTTAAGTATACTTTTTTGTAACATATTCAAATGAAATTACACAAATATTTATGTTGAAAATTCTAACCCTGAAGGGTTGCAATTATGTAACCAATTGAAAAGGTTACATAATTGCAACCCCTCAGGGTTAGGTGATATAATTGTGAAATGTATTATTTTGAGAGAGAATATTTCCAATTAAATCCTTTTAAAATGTTTTATAATAAAAAGGATGCATAATAGACATTAAAAGTACCTAACCGCGATGCCGTGCAATTATGTAACCTTTTCGAATTGGTTACATAATTGCAGTGCATCGCGGTTAGAGGTATACAAGTAAAATCTTCCAAGAAAAAGAACGGAAAGCATTTAATAATACTTATTTTAAACAAATTCAATCGACAATACACATATATTTCTTTTGAAAATGCTAACCCTGAAGGGTTGCAATTATGTAACCAATTGAAAAGGTTACATAATTGCAACCCCTCAGGGTTAGGTGATATAATTGTGAAATGTATTATTTTGAGAGAGAATATTTCCAATTAAATCCTTTTAAAATGTTTTATAATAAAAAGGATGCATAATAGACATTAAAAGTACCTAACCGCGATGCGGTGCAATTGTGTAACCTTTTCGAATTGGTTACATAATTGCAGTGCATCGCGGTTAGAGATAGAGAAGTAAATTATTCTAAGAAAAACAACGTAAAACATTTAAGTATACTTTTTTGTAACATATTCAAATGAAATTACACAAATATTTATGTTGAAAATTCTAACCCTGAAGGGTTGCAATTATGTAACCAATTGAAAAGGTTACATAATTGCAACCCCTCAGGGTTAGGTGATATAATTGTGAAATGTATTATTTTGAGAGAGAATATTTCCAATTAAATCCTTTTAAAATGTTTTATAATAAAAAGGATGCATAATAGACATTAAAAGTACCTAACCGCGATGCCGTGCAATTATGTAACCTTTTCGAATTGGTTACATAATTGCAGTGCATCGCGGTTAGAGGTATACAAGTAAAATCTTCCAAGAAAAAGAACGGAAAGCATTTAATAATACTTATTTTAAACAAATTCAATCGACAATACACATATATTTCTTTTGAAAATGCTAACCCTGAAGGGTTGCAATTATGTAACCAATTAAAAAGGTTACATAATTGCAACTCCTCAGGGTTAGGTTTAATAATAGTGACACGTATTAATTCAAGCAAGAATATATCAATTTAAATGCTTTTAAAACGCTATATGATAAAAAGGCTACAAATTAACCATTGAAAGGGCCTAACCGCGATGCGGTGCAATTGTGTAACCTTTTTGAATTAGTTACATAATTGCAGTGCATCGCGGTTAGAGATAAAGAAGTAAATTATTGTAAAAAAAACAAAGTTAAACATTTAAGTATACTTATTTGTAACATATTTAAATGAAATTACACAAATATTTATGTTGAAAATTCTAACCCTGAAGGGTTGCAATTATGTAACCAATTGAAAAGGTTACATAATTGCAACCACTCAGGGTTAGGTGATATAATTGTGAAATGTATTATTTTGAGAGAGAATATTTCCAATTAAATCCTTTTAAAATGTTTTATAATAAAAAGGATGCATAATTGACATTAAAAGTACTTAACCGCGATGCCGTGCAATTATGTAACCTTTTCGAATTGGTTACATAATTGCAGTGCATCGCGGTTAGAGGTATACAAGTAAAATCTTCCAAGAAAAAGAACGGAAAGCATTTAATAATACTTATTTTAAACAAATTCAATCGACAATACACATATATTTCTTTTGAAAATGCTAACCCTGAAGGGTTGCAATTATGTAACCAATTGAAAAGGTTACATAATTGCAACCCCTCAGGGTTAGGTGATATAATTGTGAAATGTATTATTTTGAGAGAGAATATTTCCAATTAAATCCTTTTAAAATGTTTTATAATAAAAAGGATGCATAATAGACATTAAAAGTACCTAACCGCGATGCGGTGCAATTGTGTAACCTTTTCGAATTGGTTACATAATTGCAGTGCATCGCGGTTAGAGATAGAGAAGTAAATTATTCTAAGAAAAACAACGTAAAACATTTAAGTATACTTTTTTGTAACATATTCAAATGAAATTACACAAATATTTATGTTGAAAATTCTAACCCTGAAGGGTTGCAATTATGTAACCAATTGAAAAGGTTACATAATTGCAACCCCTCAGGGTTAGGTGATATAATTGTGAAATGTATTATTTTGAGAGAGAATATTTCCAATTAAATCCTTTTAAAATGTTTTATAATAAAAAGGATGCATAATAGACATTAAAAGTACCTAACCGCGATGCCGTGCAATTATGTAACCTTTTCGAATTGGTTACATAATTGCAGTGCATCGCGGTTAGAGGTATACAAGTAAAATCTTCCAAGAAAAAGAACGGAAAGCATTTAATAATACTTATTTTAAACAAATTCAATCGACAATACACATATATTTCTTTTGAAAATGCTAACCCTGAAGGGTTGCAATTATGTAACCAATTAAAAAGGTTACATAATTGCAACTCCTCAGGGTTAGGTTTAATAATAGTGACACGTATTAATTCAAGCAAGAATATATCAATTTAAATGCTTTTAAAACGCTATATGATAAAAAGGCTACAAATTAACCATTGAAAGGGCCTAACCGCGATGCGGTGCAATTGTGTAACCTTTTTGAATTAGTTACATAATTGCAGTGCATCGCGGTTAGAGATAAAGAAGTAAATTATTGTAAAAAAAACAAAGTTAAACATTTAAGTATACTTATTTGTAACATATTTAAATGAAATTACACAAATATTTATGTTGAAAATTCTAACCCTGAAGGGTTGCAATTATGTAACCAATTGAAAAGGTTACATAATTGCAACCACTCAGGGTTAGGTGATATAATTGTGAAATGTATTATTTTGAGAGAGAATATTTCCAATTAAATCCTTTTAAAATGTTTTATAATAAAAAGGATGCATAATTGACATTAAAAGTACTTAACCGCGATGCCGTGCAATTATGTAACCTTTTCGAATTGGTTACATAATTGCAGTGCATCGCGGTTAGAGGTATACAAGTAAAATCTTCCAAGAAAAAGAACGGAAAGCATTTAATAATACTTATTTTAAACAAATTCAATCGACAATACACATATATTTCTTTTGAAAATGCTAACCCTGAAGGGTTGCAATTATGTAACCAATTGAAAAGGTTACATAATTGCAACCCCTCAGGGTTAGGTGATATAATTGTAAAATGTATTATTTTGAGAGAGAATATTTCCAATTTAATGCTTTTAAAATGTTTTATAATAAAAAGGATGCATAATTGACATTAAAAGCACCTAACCGCGATGCCGTGCAATTATGTAACCTTTTCGAATTGGTTACATATTTTCAGTGCATCGCGGTTAGAGATAAGGAAGTAAATTATTGTAAGAAAAACAACGTAAAACATTTAAGTATACTTATTTGTAACATATTCAAATGAAATTACACAAATATTTATGTTGAAAATGTTAACCCTGAAGGGTTGCAATTATGTAACCAATTCAAAAAGGTTACATAATTGCAACCCCTCAGGGTTAGATGAAATAAGAGTTAAACGTTCAGTTTTTAATATGAATATTTCAATTTAAATGCTACAAAGGCATTTTATCGTTAAAAGAATGCACATTAGCCATTATGAGGACCTAACCGCAATGCAGTGCAAATATGTAACCTTTTTGAATTGGTTACATAATTGCACCTGATCGCGGTTAGAGGTATTGAAGTGAAATATAGCAAGAAAAACAGCGGAAAACATTTAATTATACTTATCTGTAACATATTCAACCGAAATTATAAAGATGTTATTGTTGAAAATGCTAACCCTGAAGGGTGGCAATTATGTAACCAAATTCAAAAAGGTTACATAATTGCATTTCTAACCCTGGCCTCGCGAGATCTCGCGAAGTTCAGGGGGAATAATCCTAACCGCGGCCTATGCAATTATGTAACCAATTGAAAAGGTTACATAATTGCAATATCCTTTCAAATCATAAGGGTTAGATTTTTTCAAAATAAACCTACAAAATAAAAAACACAGTCTATTCTGTTCTGATTTCCTTTATTTATTCGTGCATTTGTATCGTCAAAAATACCAATATTTAACCTAACCCTTACCCATTGCAGTTATGTAACCAATTCAAAAATGATAATTTTCAAAATTTTCATTCGAAATATTTTTATACTTGTAATAGATGCAGACTTCTGATTTTTTGTGTCAAATATCTTGAGATGTGATGCTTTCATTCTGCAAAATTACATTCTGGAAAATGTCTATAATTAGTGTCAAAGTTAGGGTCAAAGTTGGTGAAAATATGTAACTTTTTTGTTCAGGGTTAGCATTTCCCATGCTCGAATCTCTACGAAACTATGAAAAATGAGTTTCCCGTCGTTTTTCTATCGAAAATATGTATTTGGATATAAAAAAACACCTAACACAAAAAAGTTTTTTTGGCCAAAATCGACACTTTGAAAGTGCCGTAACTTTTTTGTTTTTTGAGTTTTTAAAACAAATAATCGATATAATTTGGGTATTTGGAAGTTCTTTTAGCTTGCAAAATTACAAAACGATATCTTACAGATAAAGTATGATTTCAATGGTCTGAAATATCGATATTTTGGCTTGTTTTTTGGTCGCGTAAACTACATTATAACTTTGTCATTTCGACACCTAAGAACTTTTGCTTTCTAATGTAGTTAGAACATTTATTTCCGGACAATCTAACCAAAAGGCACATTAAAAACTGCACTGGTTCGAAAAATATGGAAATGCAAATAAAGAGGGGGCCAATTGGTTACATAATTGCACCTTTTCAGACCCTAACCCTAAGATGAAGGAATGAGTATTTCTTAACCAAAAACTGTTATAAACTAGTTCCAACCTTTTTCTTTCCGACGCTATATGGCATTTTAAAATATCTGAACTTTACTAAGTGTAATTAGCTTTCTCGCATGTCATATTTTTGCAATTATGTAACCTTTTGGTGTCAAAATTTTCAACCTTTCAAACTCGATTTTTACAAGGAAAAAAGCCCTGAGGAAGAATCTAGAGTTGAAAATCTATTAGATCTTGCCTCCAAAAACGCGGCACAGCAAATATTTTGCAAAAATATTTAATAAAGAATTTTTTATGAACAAAACACCAACTTTGCAGATTGAGGGTTCGGGCGGTCGACTGACCCTATATATCCCCGACCTAACTTTTTTGTTCCTCAATTTTTCTCGCTGAAAATTAGCAGGGGGTTAGAACTAATTCTTAGATATTGTTAGGGGGTTAGGCTAACCCCCTGGAAAACCGAAGAAATATTTTCTAACCCCCTTTTAGAAAAGGGGGGTGCAATTTGGTAACCTTTTCGAGGTTTTTCAAGAAAAAAAGTCTTTTCGAATTTTCGTATCCGGACAATTTTTCCAACATATGTTCGGCGGCCACAAATACATGTTCCAAAACATTTTCAATAATGTCGAAACAATATTTCTTTCTAACCCTGGCGAAATACAAAGTGTAACTTATTGGCCTAATCATGATGCTAATTAGGGTTAGGGTTAGGGTTAGGGTTAGGGTTAGGGTTAGGGTTAGGGTTAGGGTTAGGGTTAGGGTTAGGGTTAGGGTTAGGGTTAGGGTTAGGGTTATCATCTTTGGGATTTTTGTAACCAAAACCTGCAATTATGTAACCGAAAGCCGCAATTATGTAACCTTTTCAAAACGCCTATGTAACCTTTTATGCAACGTGTAACCTTAGATGCAATTATGTAACCTTTTGCTTCAATTATGTAACCTTTACCTTCTATAATGTACCCTTTTACTTCTATAATGTAACTGCAATTATGTAACCTTTTGCGCAAGTAACCAAAGTGAACTTTTCGTTTTTGAACCGTTATGTCATGTCGATAAAGGATTAAATTCTGCCTTTTTTTCACTTGACCCTATAATTTTCGGACTTTTAGAAAAAAAGTTATTAACGTTCAAAGGCGAATTGGTTACACTTTTTACAACGCCGCGGTTAAGTACAATTTTAATTTGATTTCAGTTTAATTTGTGATAAAAAGCTAAAATCCCATTAGTACTAGATTCCTATATTGTTTTTTGCTGGAAAAATGTCTTTGAACACCTAACCCCGAGCTCATTTCCAATTGGTTACATAATTGCACCATAAGGTTACACGCCCAAGATCTAAATGTTTTTTAGGTCATTTATAGGGCTAGGGTTAGGCTTTAAATTGCATAAATCTTTAGAACTTTGATGACCGGAAATATTAAAAAAAGAATTAAGAAAATAGACCTTCAGAAGCTCAAGTTATGAATTGTGGAATTGTTTTGTCCTAAGGATAGGTACACTATTAAATTTTTTCCAAACAGGTTTATGCAATTCTGTTCGGTTTTTTGTATTAATTCCATCGGGACATCATAAATGTAGCAGAAAATGAAGGAAAGTTTGATTTATTTACACTTTCTTAATTGTAGTGTAGCCATATGTACCAAGTCAAGGTACCAATTTATACCCCCCTCAAATTAAATGGCAATTTATTCCGGTATCCTCGCACTTATCAAGACAAACTATATATCGTTGGAAAGGGCATTAAATTTGCTTTAAAACGACATATTTTTTTTAGCTAAACATTACAGGACTTTTGACGAAATTTGACTTGAAACATGCCCCCCATGCTGGTTTTAGGGCCCTTTTTTAAATTCAACCAAAAAAATATAAAACATTAAAAATAATTTTTTTTCGCTTGATAAAGTGATAGAGAATGATAAAATTAATCAAAATAAGCTATTACACATTTAATTGTTGCAATATTAAAGGTTGTAGAATTTTTTTAAATTGTCCAAAAAATGGTGTCGTGCACCCTATAAGTGAATTGGTTACATAATTGCAACCCTCAGGGTTAGAGTTACCTTCATCATAAGAATAGGATATAATGTTTAAATTTGAAAGATCACGTTATATTTATGTGAAACAAACTTTATTTTCCAGAATTACAGTGATATTAAGTCTAGCCCTGAGGGGGTGCAATAATGTAACCAATTCAAAAAGGTTACATAATTGCACACTCTCAGGGTTAGACATAGAGACATTAAAATGCTTATTTTAAACCAATAATAATTCATTTTAAATGTTTTTATTGAAATTTATCATTGAAAGAAGACATTAATATACACAATCATAGTAAAATGTGAGTCATTCAGAATGTACTTGTTAAGTAATGGTAATATATAAGAGCAAGTTCTTGCATGTGTTCATGTTATATTTATTTTCAGTTAATTTAACCTAACCCTGGCGGTTCATTTAAGGCAGAAATTTTCGTACTTGTAAAATATCTATTCTACAATACTAAAATATACAACATTATGAATATTACACGAATCACATTATTCCATAGATTTTCGTTGTCTATCATAAATAGATAAACATTGTAGGAACATATTCAAATTTGTTTATTTATTATTTATTTGATGCAATGTAATTGAATAGGGGCACAATGTTTCGTAGCATATATGACTTGATTCTTCCAGAATTAGAAATGGTTTTATTTTAGTTAGAAATACACGTTTATAGTTTTATTTATTACTGATTTAGACTGATATTCTAAATGTTCAAAAACACTGTTATATATCAAAATTGGAGGGTATCAATTTTGGAATCGAATTAAAAGCAGTTCGTTCTTTGTGACTTGAACCACAAAATACATTATTTCTCTGTTTACCAGTTAATTTTATAGGAAATGAACGTATTTCAATCAAACTTTGACTGATTTTGGAAAAAAAGTTACATAATTGCGAACCCCCAGGGTTAGGTGAAAAAAAAGCAATTTCTAGACTTTAAACGCTTTTCTATAACCTGCGCTTCACGTACTTTCTGTAGATATAAACACTATCCGAAAAGAAAGAAAAAAGTTTTTTTCCCAACTTTTTTTTGTAAGGCATATACCCACAAGGGATTAGTTACGTAATTGCATCCCTCCAGGGTTAGAGTTTTTATTTATTTTCCTAAGACGTAACTTTGTGGAGAGCTAGAATAAATCAAATGGAAAGTATTCCGCTCTTATATTTAGAAAATAAACGAACTTAACACCTAACCCCAGGCGAAATTTCGAATTGGTTACATGATTTTAAATGCTTATATTTTGGTCAATATTTAACTTTTCGGAAACAGTTTCCACCTATTTTGCATTATCTCGAACGTCTTGAGATAATAGAAAAAGATTTTTGTCGGAATATCATCGCATAAAGATTTTTTGAGATTCTCAACCCTCAGTCGACACATACTGAATTGGTTACATAATTGCATCCAAACCGTGGTTAGCCCAAAAGATATCAGTGATCAAAGTTTACTATCAACCATTTACGAAATGATTGTTTTTTTCAAAGTTATTCTTCGGCAATTGTTGTTGAAAATTATCATGGATGGTCAACAAAAATATCAAACCTGGCAGCTGTATGCTTGGAAGAAAGCATTTTATCTGGCGAAATTGATATGTGTTAGGCTTTTAATCAAATGATTAAAAAAGTCAAATATTGTCTAACCCTATTACATTTGCTATTTTGCCACCAAAAAATATATATATGGTAGCAAAAGTACCACTACTCCAGGGTTAAATGAATGCTTGATTTTTACGTTAATTAAAACTGACAGGTATCTAGTGTTTGACTGCTTATAATTCCTATCGATATAATATTATAGTTATTAATGAAAAAATGCGTAACCCTTAGAAATGGATATTTTGCGACTTATTGTTTTCGAATGAGTATCAAAAGTACCACTTTTCGAGGTTTAAGTGAATCTTTAATTATTTTGCTTTTATGTTATAACTTGACAAATTATTATACTTATATAAATCGCAAATGGACAAACAACGAACATGTTTCTTAAGACTTTATGAAAACCTATTAGAGTGGGACTTTTGCTACTTAAGTTTTTCGAATGAGTAGCAAAAGTACCACTATTAAAGGTTTAAGTTATTCTTACATCACTGTGCTTTTATTTCATAATTTGACAGATTATTGTAGTTTTATCAATCGCAAATGGACAAACAACGACCTTGTTCCTTTAGATTTTATGAAAACCTATAAGAGTGGGGCTTTTGCTACTTAAGTTATTTGAATGAGTAGCAAAATTACCACTCTTCAAGGTTTCGGTGAATTCTTTTTTATTTTATTTTTATTTTATAACATAACAGTTTATTGTATTTCCATATATCGCAAACAGACAAACAGCAAATGTGTTTCCTAAGACTTTATGAAAACCTATAAGAGTGGGGCTTTTGCTACTTAAGTTATTTCAATGAGTAGCAAAAGTACCACTCTTCAAGGTTTCAGTGAAACTTTATTTATTTTGTTTTTATTTAATAATATAACCGTTTATTGTATTTCCATACATCGCAAACAGACAAATAGCAAATGTGTTTCCTAAGACTTCATGGAAACCTATTAGAGTGGGACTTTTGCTACTTAAGTTTTTCGAATGAGTAGCAAAAGTACCACTATTAAAGGTTTAAGTTATTCTTAAATCAATTTGTTTTTATTTTATAACTTGACAGATTATTGTTCTTTTATCAATCGCAACTGGACAAACAACGAACTTGTTTCTTCAGAATTTATGAAAACCTATAAGAGTGGGGCTTTTGCTACTTAAGTTATTTGAATGAGTAGCAAAATTACCACTCTTCAAGGTTTCGGTGAATTCTTTTTTATTTTATTTTTAACATCTCTTTGTTTTTTCAGTATAATGATTTTATAATTTGAAATGAGGGTACCATACCCAAAACGCATAGTAAGAGGTCATAATAGCTTTTAAAATTACGCGTTATACTTTTTCTTTTATAATTCAGCTTTTTAAAAACATCTATAAAAAGACACGCCGGATGTTTTCAAACTTTATTTCATTTAAATTCTTAGGGAATCATTCCTACCTGGAATGATTCGGCAACGTATATACATATGTACAATGAGCATGCTGAGCTAGGAGGGACCTGGGTCTACATTAGGTAGACTATCCTCTTACTGTCCATCCACGTCAGGAGCCATTCGGCGTCCACGACGCGGATAGACAGAAAGAAGCACAGGAGGTCCCCCCTGACATCAACATGCTCTGTGCATTCCATTTTCATCAGTATCATCCGAAGTTTCACTCGTGAGAGTTCACAAATGCTCGGAAACTGTATGGAAATGACCCCACTAGTTGCCATTGTGAGGGTTGAAATCTATTTAACAACTTACTATTTATATTTAAAATGATGGCGACAATTTCAGTTTGCAAACTTTGTTTCTTATTTGTGTTACATCGTCTCTAATCATCACTGATCAGAAATAACTGACAAGGGAATATCATTAAGGAACTTATATTTATATGGGTTAATTAAAGTGGATGAAATAAAAGACATATAGCAAAATCAATTTGAGTCCTTTTTATTTTAATTAAAAAGGGGGAGGTAACCTTTATATATACTATATTACACTGACAAACATGTTTTGTTGTTGTGAGGGGTCATCTTGTGAATTTTTTTTTGTTATTAGTAAGAGGTCATAATTGCTTTAAAAGTACGCGTTATACTTAGTATTATATAATTCAGCTTGTTAAAAACATTTATAAAAAGACACGTCGGATGTTTCCAAACTTTATTTCATTTTTATTTTGAGGGAATCATTCCTACCTGGAATGATTCGGCAACGTATATACATATGTACAATGAGACGTAGTCGTTGTACCTGCTGCCCCAGTCTCATGATCTGAAGAGGCGACTAAATTATATTTTCTCTTCTTTCTGAACAACTTTCTCCTTGAACGCTCAAAGTACCTGACATTTAATCAGTTCTACAGTTTTCCACTTGTTTTGTTTTCTTTTGAATACTCTAACACAAACCCTTTATTACAAATTTAATGGTTGTTTCCGTTTTTGTGATTAGATAGGATTGAAATCTATCAAAATTGCGCCAGGTGTCTTCAGTGACGGCCAAATAAATTGTATATATCGAGGCAAATTCTCAATCAGTCCACAAACAGAAATATGGATCCACCTGTTGCGATATTCATCTACGACGCTCCATTTGAAGCTGCACTAGCCTCCTCGTTCTGCTTCGAAAGAGGGTTTGAATATATGGAGGACATGCTGGCCGGTCATGCCGCCTTGGTGTTCTACGACTGGAACGGTGTACAGCAGCTAATGCAATTTAATTTGCATCATGGGCTGCTGTACACCGTTTACAGACCAATGGGAAACAGACAGGCGGCGAATGGTTAGGATTCTTGATGTCCTCCTGTTTAAACGGCCCTTTTCAGGGCCACCAAATTTCACAAAAAGCCCCTACTGAACCTCGAAAAACGCATATAAACAACCTTTTTTTCCCTCTAAACCTAACCCTGTAGGTTTTTGGGATAATACCTTCAATGGTGTCAGCCAAGCGGTCTGTTATTTGCACAACGAGAAACATTGTTACAATGCCCCTATTTACTGGATCATTCGAGCATTACTGCTAATAATTGAAAGACAAAACATACAAATCAACCAGACTAAAGTGTTATGTTTATTTGTAAAGCATGAGGATTTAATGCATCAAATATAATAGATATATATATATATAACCGAATTATCCATAAAGAAACAAAGGATGGCAACGCCTGTTTGATTTTAACATAGAACGAGGCATTGAAATCCTTACTATAATAAATTTCCGGTCACCCATCCAGTTTGTGACTGCGCGCAACGTAAAAAAGGTTCTACCGCATGACTGAAAATCCTGCTTGCCATAATGACAGATTTTTCCCTCATAAACTTATTTTATATTCTGCAGGGTTAGGTTAAGTTGCAAATGGACATGTAAATGGACTTTTGCAACCTTTTCTAACCCCAACTCATGGTTAGGTTAAGTTGCAAATGGGCGCTACCAAAACTTTTTTTTCGGTAGCAAAAGTACCACTGTTGTAGGGTTGAAGTATTTTTCAGTATCTAAGAATGTTTGCTGAAGAGGAACCTGAAGTGTGGCAGGAACACGGCAGGCGGAGCTTCTCGACGGAAGAAGCAGGCGTCATCCTTTCTGCTTGTGACTTGGTCGTGAAAGGAAATTGCAGAATAACGCAAACTCTCATAAAGGAATTTCTCGGTAGAACTGAGGAGGGCAAAAAAATCCTTGAGCATTTCACTTTGAAGCAGATAACCGACCGAGTAAGGACTGCCCGAAGGAGGTCAAGGAAATCAGGCAAAAAAACTATCAGTAGCAGATAAACATCACGTTTTGACCTCCAGTGACCATCGTGATCTCAACTCTATGTAATAACTGTATTTTTCTGTATTTTTGACAAGAATGGCATGTTTAAAAGTAAACAAATGACACTAAAAGTGCATTTTGAACGCGAAGAAGAGATTCACTAAAAATAGGCATCGGGTATGCTAAATGAAAAACGGCATTAGGTATGCTAATAATGAAAAAACAAGCAAAAAACAAACAAAAAAAAACAAAAAAACAAACAAAAAAACAAAAAAACAAAAAAAACAAAAAAAACAAAAAAACAAAAAAAACAAAAAACAGATGGGCTTACTTGAGCAGGGTCCCCGTCCCAAGCCCGGACAGATATACATATTCTGATATGGCAGACATATCTAAGTGTGTATCTCTGACTAATGCTCAATAAATGTAAAATTCACATTCTATTCTCAGTTATATTTCTGGAACAAATTCGCTACATTACTGCAATCACTTGCAGTTAGTGTAACAGAAGTTAACATTTACAATCGCAATTACAAAGTTATAAATGTTGAAAAACTTCACTTAGGAAAAAAGACAACAAAAGTGAATTCGTTACATAATTGCAACACTTCGTGGTTAGGTCAAATGATACCGAAATGAACATTTATTAACCATATTACAAATATTTCGATCCTTTTCTTGTATACTTTTCAAAAAAAGCATCACATATCACCTGTTTTACCCTAAACCTATTGATTTGAAATTATGTAACGAAAGTTTGAATTCGTTACATAATTGCATTTCGGTCGCGGTTAGGGGTAAATACATAAGATACAGCTTTATTTACTATTTAATCTTCCAAGAAAAAGAACGGAAAGCATTTAATAATACTTATTTTAAACAAATTCAATCGACAATACACATATATTTCTTTTGAAAATGCTAACCCTGAAGGGTTGCAATTATGTAACCAATTGAAAAGGTTACATAATTGCAACCCCTCAGGGTTAGGTGATATAATTGTGAAATGTATTATTTTGAGAGAGAATATTTCCAATTAAATCCTTTTAAAATGTTTTATAATAAAAAGGATGCATAATAGACATTAAAAGTACCTAACCGCGATGCCGTGCAATTATGTAACCTTTTCGAATTGGTTACATAATTGCAGTGCATCGCGGTTAGAGATAGAGAAGTAAATTATTGTAAGAAAAACAACGTAAAACATTTAAGTATACTTATTTGTAACATATTCAAATGAAATTACACAAATATTTATGTTGAAAATTCTAACCCTGAAGGGTTGCAATTATGTAACCAATTGAAAAGGTTACATAATTGCAACCCCTCAGGGTTAGGTGATATAATTGTGAAATGTATTATTTTGAGAGAGAATATTTCCAATTAAATCCTTTTAAAATGTTTTATAATAAAAAGGATGCATAATTGACATTAAAAGTACTTAACCGCGATGCCGTGCAATTATGTAACCTTTTCGAATTGGTTACATAATTGCAGTGCATCGCGGTTAGAGGTATACAAGTAAAATCTTCCAAGAAAAAGAACGGAAAGCATTTAATAATACTTATTTTAAACAAATTCAATCGACAATACACATATATTTCTTTTGAAAATGCTAACCCTGAAGGGTTGCAATTATGTAACCAATTAAAAAGGTTACATAATTGCAACTCCTCAGGGTTAGGTTTAATAATAGTGACACGTATTAATTCAAGCAAGAATATATCAATTTAAATGCTTTTAAAACGCTATATGATAAAAAGGCTACAAATTAACCATTGAAAGGGCCTAACCGCGATGCGGTGCAATTGTGTAACCTTTTTGAATTAGTTACATAATTGCAGTGCATCGCGGTTAGAGATAAAGAAGTAAATTATTGTAAAAAAAACAAAGTTAAACATTTAAGTATACTTATTTGTAACATATTTAAATGAAATTACACAAATATTTATGTTGAAAATTCTAACCCTGAAGGGTTGCAATTATGTAACCAATTGAAAAGGTTACATAATTGCAACCACTCAGGGTTAGGTGATATAATTGTGAAATGTATTATTTTGAGAGAGAATATTTCCAATTAAATCCTTTTAAAATGTTTTATAATAAAAAGGATGCATAATAGACATTAAAAGTACCTAACCGCGATGCGGTGCAATTGTGTAACCTTTTCGAATTGGTTACATAATTGCAGTGCATCGCGGTTAGAGATAGAGAAGTAAATTATTCTAAGAAAAACAACGTAAAACATTTAAGTATACTTTTTTGTAACATATTCAAATGAAATTACACAAATATTTATGTTGAAAATTCTAACCCTGAAGGGTTGCAATTATGTAACCAATTGAAAAGGTTACATAATTGCAACCCCTCAGGGTTAGGTGATATAATTGTGAAATGTATTATTTTGAGAGAGAATATTTCCAATTAAATCCTTTTAAAATGTTTTATAATAAAAAGGATGCATAATAGACATTAAAAGTACCTAACCGCGATGCCGTGCAATTATGTAACCTTTTCGAATTGGTTACATAATTGCAGTGCATCGCGGTTAGAGGTATACAAGTAAAATCTTCCAAGAAAAAGAACGGAAAGCATTTAATAATACTTATTTTAAACAAATTCAATCGACAATACACATATATTTCTTTTGAAAATGCTAACCCTGAAGGGTTGCAATTATGTAACCAATTGAAAAGGTTACATAATTGCAACCCCTCAGGGTTAGGTGATATAATTGTGAAATGTATTATTTTGAGAGAGAATATTTCCAATTAAATCCTTTTAAAATGTTTTATAATAAAAAGGATGCATAATAGACATTAAAAGTACCTAACCGCGATGCGGTGCAATTGTGTAACCTTTTCGAATTGGTTACATAATTGCAGTGCATCGCGGTTAGAGATAGAGAAGTAAATTATTCTAAGAAAAACAACGTAAAACATTTAAGTATACTTTTTTGTAACATATTCAAATGAAATTACACAAATATTTATGTTGAAAATTCTAACCCTGAAGGGTTGCAATTATGTAACCAATTGAAAAGGTTACATAATTGCAACCCCTCAGGGTTAGGTGATATAATTGTGAAATGTATTATTTTGA
Organism: Mimachlamys varia; assembly: GCA_947623455.1. Lineage (NCBI taxonomy): Eukaryota > Metazoa > Mollusca > Bivalvia > Pectinida > Pectinidae > Mimachlamys > Mimachlamys varia. The sequence continues at coordinate 58,407,519 of OX392531.1, forward strand.
GAGAGAATATTTCCAATTAAATCCTTTTAAAATGTTTTATAATAAAAAGGATGCATAATAGACATTAAAAGTACCTAACCGCGATGCCGTGCAATTATGTAACCTTTTCGAATTGGTTACATAATTGCAGTGCATCGCGGTTAGAGGTATACAAGTAAAATCTTCCAAGAAAAAGAACGGAAAGCATTTAATAATACTTATTTTAAACAAATTCAATCGACATTACACATATATTTCTTTTGAAAATGCTAACCCTGAAGGGTTGCAATTATGTAACCAATTAAAAAGGTTACATAATTGCAACTCCTCAGGGTTAGGTTTAATAATAGTGACACGTATTAATTCAAGCAAGAATATATCAATTTAAATGCTTTTAAAACGCTATATGATAAAAAGGCTACAAATTAACCATTGAAAGGGCCTAACCGCGATGCGGTGCAATTGTGTAACCTTTTTGAATTAGTTACATAATTGCAGTGCATCGCGGTTAGAGATAAAGAAGTAAATTATTGTAAAAAAAACAAAGTTAAACATTTAAGTATACTTATTTGTAACATATTTAAATGAAATTACACAAATATTTATGTTGAAAATTCTAACCCTGAAGGGTTGCAATTATGTAACCAATTGAAAAGGTTACATAATTGCAACCACTCAGGGTTAGGTGATATAATTGTGAAATGTATTATTTTGAGAGAGAATATTTCCAATTAAATCCTTTTAAAATGTTTTATAATAAAAAGGATGCATAATTGACATTAAAAGTACTTAACCGCGATGCCGTGCAATTATGTAACCTTTTCGAATTGGTTACATAATTGCAGTGCATCGCGGTTAGAGGTATACAAGTAAAATCTTCCAAGAAAAAGAACGGAAAGCATTTAATAATACTTATTTTAAACAAATTCAATCGACAATACACATATATTTCTTTTGAAAATGCTAACCCTGAAGGGTTGCAATTATGTAACCAATTGAAAAGGTTACATAATTGCAACCCCTCAGGGTTAGGTGATATAATTGTGAAATGTATTATTTTGAGAGAGAATATTTCCAATTAAATCCTTTTAAAATGTTTTATAATAAAAAGGATGCATAATAGACATTAAAAGTACCTAACCGCGATGCGGTGCAATTGTGTAACCTTTTCGAATTGGTTACATAATTGCAGTGCATCGCGGTTAGAGATAGAGAAGTAAATTATTCTAAGAAAAACAACGTAAAACATTTAAGTATACTTTTTTGTAACATATTCAAATGAAATTACACAAATATTTATGTTGAAAATTCTAACCCTGAAGGGTTGCAATTATGTAACCAATTGAAAAGGTTACATAATTGCAACCCCTCAGGGTTAGGTGATATAATTGTGAAATGTATTATTTTGAGAGAGAATATTTCCAATTTAATGCTTTTAAAATGTTTTATAATAAAAAGGATGCATAATTGACATTAAAAGCACCTAACCGCGATGCCGTGCAATTATGTAACCTTTTCGAATTGGTTACATATTTTCAGTGCATCGCGGTTAGAGATAAGGAAGTAAATTATTGTAAGAAAAACAACGTAAAACATTTAAGTATACTTATTTGTAACATATTCAAATGAAATTACACAAATATTTATGTTGAAAATGTTAACCCTGAAGGGTTGCAATTATGTAACCAATTCAAAAAGGTTACATAATTGCAACCCCTCAGGGTTAGATGAAATAAGAGTTAAACGTTCAGTTTTTAATATGAATATTTCAATTTAAATGCTACAAAGGCATTTTATCGTTAAAAGAATGCACATTAGCCATTATGAGGACCTAACCGCAATGCAGTGCAAATATGTAACCTTTTTGAATTGGTTACATAATTGCACCTGATCGCGGTTAGAGGTATTGAAGTGAAATATAGCAAGAAAAACAGCGGAAAACATTTAATTATACTTATCTGTAACATATTCAACCGAAATTATAAAGATGTTATTGTTGAAAATGCTAACCCTGAAGGGTGGCAATTATGTAACCAAATTCAAAAAGGTTACATAATTGCATTTCTAACCCTGGCCTCGCGAGATCTCGCGAAGTTCAGGGGGAATAATCCTAACCGCGGCCTATGCAATTATGTAACCAATTGAAAAGGTTACATAATTGCAATATCCTTTCAAATCATAAGGGTTAGATTTTTTCAAAATAAACCTACAAAATAAAAAACACAGTCTATTCTGTTCTGATTTCCTTTATTTATTCGTGCATTTGTATCGTCAAAAATACCAATATTTAACCTAACCCTTACCCATTGCAGTTATGTAACCAATTCAAAAATGATAATTTTCAAAATTTTCATTCGAAATATTTTTATACTTGTAATAGATGCAGACTTCTGATTTTTTGTGTCAAATATCTTGAGATGTGATGCTTTCATTCTGCAAAATTACATTCTGGAAAATGTCTATAATTAGTGTCAAAGTTAGGGTCAAAGTTGGTGAAAATATGTAACTTTTTTGTTCAGGGTTAGCATTTCCCATGCTCGAATCTCTACGAAACTATGAAAAATGAGTTTCCCGTCGTTTTTCTATCGAAAATATGTATTTGGATATAAAAAAACACCTAACACAAAAAAGTTTTTTTGGCCAAAATCGACACTTTGAAAGTGCCGTAACTTTTTTGTTTTTTGAGTTTTTAAAACAAATAATCGATATAATTTGGGTATTTGGAAGTTCTTTTAGCTTGCAAAATTACAAAACGATATCTTACAGATAAAGTATGATTTCAATGGTCTGAAATATCGATATTTTGGCTTGTTTTTTGGTCGCGTAAACTACATTATAACTTTGTCATTTCGACACCTAAGAACTTTTGCTTTCTAATGTAGTTAGAACATTTATTTCCGGACAATCTAACCAAAAGGCACATTAAAAACTGCACTGGTTCGAAAAATATGGAAATGCAAATAAAGAGGGGGCCAATTGGTTACATAATTGCACCTTTTCAGACCCTAACCCTAAGATGAAGGAATGAGTATTTCTTAACCAAAAACTGTTATAAACTAGTTCCAACCTTTTTCTTTCCGACGCTATATGGCATTTTAAAATATCTGAACTTTACTAAGTGTAATTAGCTTTCTCGCATGTCATATTTTTGCAATTATGTAACCTTTTGGTGTCAAAATTTTCAACCTTTCAAACTCGATTTTTACAAGGAAAAAAGCCCTGAGGAAGAATCTAGAGTTGAAAATCTATTAGATCTTGCCTCCAAAAACGCGGCACAGCAAATATTTTGCAAAAATATTTAATAAAGAATTTTTTATGAACAAAACACCAACTTTGCAGATTGAGGGTTCGGGCGGTCGACTGACCCTATATATCCCCGACCTAACTTTTTTGTTCCTCAATTTTTCTCGCTGAAAATTAGCAGGGGGTTAGAACTAATTCTTAGATATTGTTAGGGGGTTAGGCTAACCCCCTGGAAAACCGAAGAAATATTTTCTAACCCCCTTTTAGAAAAGGGGGGTGCAATTTGGTAACCTTTTCGAGGTTTTTCAAGAAAAAAAGTCTTTTCGAATTTTCGTATCCGGACAATTTTTCCAACATATGTTCGGCGGCCACAAATACATGTTCCAAAACATTTTCAATAATGTCGAAACAATATTTCTTTCTAACCCTGGCGAAATACAAAGTGTAACTTATTGGCCTAATCATGATGCTAATTAGGGTTAGGGTTAGGGTTAGGGTTAGGGTTAGGGTTAGGGTTAGGGTTAGGGTTAGGGTTAGGGTTAGGGTTAGGGTTAGGGTTAGGGTTAGGGTTAGGGTTAGGGTTAGGGTTAGGGTTAGGGTTAGGGGTTAGGGTTTGGGTTAGGGTTAGGGTTAGGGTTAGGGTTAGGGTTAGGGTTAGGGTTAGGGTTAGGGTTAGGGTTAGGGTTAGGGTTAGGGTTAGGGTTAGGGTTAGGGTTAGGGTTAGGGTTAGGGTTAGGGTTAGGGTTAGGGTTAGGGTTAGGGTTAGGGTTAGGGTTAGGGTTAGGGTTAGGGTTAGGGTTAGGGTTAGGGTTAGGGTTAGGGTTAGGGTTAGGGTTAGGGTTAGGGTTAGGGTTAGGGTTAGGGTTAGGGTTAGGGTTAGGGTTAGGGTTAGGGTTAGGGTTAGGGTTAGGGTTAGGGTTAGGGTTAGGGTTAGGGTTAGGGTTAGGGTTAGGGTTAGGGTTAGGGTTAGGGTTATCATCTTTGGGATTTTTGTAACCAAAACCTGCAATTATGTAACCGAAAGCCGCAATTATGTAACCTTTTCAAAACGCCTATGTAACCTTTTATGCAACGTGTAACCTTAGATGCAATTATGTAACCTTTTGCTTCAATTATGTAACCTTTACCTTCTATAATGTACCCTTTTACTTCTATAATGTAACTGCAATTATGTAACCTTTTGCGCAAGTAACCAAAGTGAACTTTTCGTTTTTGAACCGTTATGTCATGTCGATAAAGGATTAAATTCTGCCTTTTTTTCACTTGACCCTATAATTTTCGGACTTTTAGAAAAAAAGTTATTAACGTTCAAAGGCGAATTGGTTACACTTTTTACAACGCCGCGGTTAAGTACAATTTTAATTTGATTTCAGTTTAATTTGTGATAAAAAGCTAAAATCCCATTAGTACTAGATTCCTATATTGTTTTTTGCTGGAAAAATGTCTTTGAACACCTAACCCCGAGCTCATTTCCAATTGGTTACATAATTGCACCATAAGGTTACACGCCCAAGATCTAAATGTTTTTTAGGTCATTTATAGGGCTAGGGTTAGGCTTTAAATTGCATAAATCTTTAGAACTTTGATGACCGGAAATATTAAAAAAAGAATTAAGAAAATAGACCTTCAGAAGCTCAAGTTATGAATTGTGGAATTGTTTTGTCCTAAGGATAGGTACACTATTAAATTTTTTCCAAACAGGTTTATGCAATTCTGTTCGGTTTTTTGTATTAATTCCATCGGGACATCATAAATGTAGCAGAAAATGAAGGAAAGTTTGATTTATTTACACTTTCTTAATTGTAGTGTAGCCATATGTACCAAGTCAAGGTACCAATTTATACCCCCCTCAAATTAAATGGCAATTTATTCCGGTATCCTCGCACTTATCAAGACAAACTATATATCGTTGGAAAGGGCATTAAATTTGCTTTAAAACGACATATTTTTTTTAGCTAAACATTACAGGACTTTTGACGAAATTTGACTTGAAACATGCCCCCCATGCTGGTTTTAGGGCCCTTTTTTAAATTCAACCAAAAAAATATAAAACATTAAAAATAATTTTTTTTCGCTTGATAAAGTGATAGAGAATGATAAAATTAATCAAAATAAGCTATTACACATTTAATTGTTGCAATATTAAAGGTTGTAGAATTTTTTTAAATTGTCCAAAAAATGGTGTCGTGCACCCTATAAGTGAATTGGTTACATAATTGCAACCCTCAGGGTTAGAGTTACCTTCATCATAAGAATAGGATATAATGTTTAAATTTGAAAGATCACGTTATATTTATGTGAAACAAACTTTATTTTCCAGAATTACAGTGATATTAAGTCTAGCCCTGAGGGGGTGCAATAATGTAACCAATTCAAAAAGGTTACATAATTGCACACTCTCAGGGTTAGACATAGAGACATTAAAATGCTTATTTTAAACCAATAATAATTCATTTTAAATGTTTTTATTGAAATTTATCATTGAAAGAAGACATTAATATACACAATCATAGTAAAATGTGAGTCATTCAGAATGTACTTGTTAAGTAATGGTAATATATAAGAGCAAGTTCTTGCATGTGTTCATGTTATATTTATTTTCAGTTAATTTAACCTAACCCTGGCGGTTCATTTAAGGCAGAAATTTTCGTACTTGTAAAATATCTATTCTACAATACTAAAATATACAACATTATGAATATTACACGAATCACATTATTCCATAGATTTTCGTTGTCTATCATAAATAGATAAACATTGTAGGAACATATTCAAATTTGTTTATTTATTATTTATTTGATGCAATGTAATTGAATAGGGGCACAATGTTTCGTAGCATATATGACTTGATTCTTCCAGAATTAGAAATGGTTTTATTTTAGTTAGAAATACACGTTTATAGTTTTATTTATTACTGATTTAGACTGATATTCTAAATGTTCAAAAACACTGTTATATATCAAAATTGGAGGGTATCAATTTTGGAATCGAATTAAAAGCAGTTCGTTCTTTGTGACTTGAACCACAAAATACATTATTTCTCTGTTTACCAGTTAATTTTATAGGAAATGAACGTATTTCAATCAAACTTTGACTGATTTTGGAAAAAAAGTTACATAATTGCGAACCCCCAGGGTTAGGTGAAAAAAAAGCAATTTCTAGACTTTAAACGCTTTTCTATAACCTGCGCTTCACGTACTTTCTGTAGATATAAACACTATCCGAAAAGAAAGAAAAAAGTTTTTTTCCCAACTTTTTTTTGTAAGGCATATACCCACAAGGGATTAGTTACGTAATTGCATCCCTCCAGGGTTAGAGTTTTTATTTATTTTCCTAAGACGTAACTTTGTGGAGAGCTAGAATAAATCAAATGGAAAGTATTCCGCTCTTATATTTAGAAAATAAACGAACTTAACACCTAACCCCAGGCGAAATTTCGAATTGGTTACATGATTTTAAATGCTTATATTTTGGTCAATATTTAACTTTTCGGAAACAGTTTCCACCTATTTTGCATTATCTCGAACGTCTTGAGATAATAGAAAAAGATTTTTGTCGGAATATCATCGCATAAAGATTTTTTGAGATTCTCAACCCTCAGTCGACACATACTGAATTGGTTACATAATTGCATCCAAACCGTGGTTAGCCCAAAATTTTCCGTTTTCAAAAACGGAACCTTGGCACACTCCAAGAGTGTAAGGGTTTTTGACGACATCGAACAAAGTCGCGCGAGCGTTCCGTTTATCATTCTTGAAAGTTCCTTTGAAGAGATCGGCTGTCTATTTTGAGAGTACCATAAAGCAGTGAAAAGAAAATTGATCATTCTTGATTTTTCATTACAATAGACCGGTAGTGTATTTTAAGTGTATAATTTTGAGTAGTAAAGCGTGAAAAGAAAATGGGGAAAACAAAACAAAAAAGGAAAGGGACAACAAAGGGAGCTTCCAAAAAGCTAAGGCGAACTAGGGCAACACGTCCTCCGTCCCCAGAGGGGGACGTTTCTGAAGAAAGTGTCCCCAAAAGCCCCGAAAAGGACCCGGTACATGAACAATCGCCGCCTCCGACCCCTCACTCCGAAGATATTATCCCTCCTTCATCTCCTATGATGATTACAGCGAGAGCGACATCGATGATGGCGACACCAACGATGGCAATGGCGGTTATGACGAGGACAGCGACGACTACGTCTGAAAACATAATTAATTCAACAAAAAAACACTCAAATACCAGTTCAAAATACACATTGATACCGAAAAACATTTAATTGTCGACCAAAAACACCAGAAAACATTGAATACTCAACGAAAAACATTTAAAATTATCACCAATGCAACAAAAAGTACTGAAATGCTTATTGAAAACATTCAAACATACCTTAAAACATTGATTTACCAACCAAAAACACCTCCAAACATTGAATCCCAAACGAAAAACATATAATATTATCACCAATGCAACAAAAAGCAATAAAATACTCATTGAAAACTTACAAACATATCATTAAACATTGTTTTTCAAACAAAAAACACCAGAAAACATTGAATCCCAAACGAAAAACATTTAATAATATTACCAATGTAGCAAAAAGCACTGAAATGCTTATTGAAAACATACAAACATACCATAAAACATTGATGTACCAACCAAAAACACCTCCAAACATTGAATTCCAAACAAAAAACATCTAATAACATCACCAATGTAGCAAAAAGCACTGAAATGCTTATTGAAAACATACAAACATACCATAAAACATTGATTTACCAACAAAAAACACCAACAAACATTGAATCCCTAACGAAAAACATATAATATTATCACCAATGCAACAAAAAGCAATAAAATACTCATTGAAAACTTACAAACATATCATTAAACATTGTTTTTCAAACAAAAAACACCAGAAAACATTGAATCCCAAACGAAAAACATTTAATAATATTACCAATGTAGCAAAAAGCACTGAAATGCTTATTGAAAACATACAAACATACCATAAAACATTGATGTACCAACCAAAAACACCTCCAAACATTGAATTCCAAACAAAAAACATTTAATAACATCACCAATGTAGCAAAAAGCACTGAAATGCTTATTGAAAACATACAAACATACCATAAAACATTGATTTACCAACAAAAAACACCAACAAACATTGAATCCCTAACGAAAAACATGTAAAATTATCACCAATGCAGCAAAAAGCACTGAAATACTTATTGAAAACATACAAACATACCTTAAAACATTAATTTACCAACCAAAAACACCTCCAAACATTGAATCCCAAACGAAAAACATTTAATATTATCACCAATGCAACAAAAAGCAATGAAATACTCATTGAAAACTTACAAACATACCATTAAACATTGTTTTTCAAACAAAAAACACCAGAAAACATTGTATCCCAAACGAAAAACATTTAATAATATCACCAATGTAGCAAAAAGCACTGAAATGCCTATTGAAAACATACAAACATATCATAAAACATTGATTTACCAACAAAAAACACCGGAAAACATTGAATCCCTAACAAAAAACATCTAAAATTATCACCAATGTAGCAAAAAGCATTGAAATGCTTATTGAAAACATGCAAACATATCATAAAACATTGATTTACCAACAAAAAACACCGGAAAACATTGAATCCCAAACGAAAAATATTTAATATTATCACCAATGCAACTAAAAGCAATGATATACTCATTGAAATTATACAAACATACCATTAAATATTGCTTTTCAGAAAACATTGAATCCCAAACGAAAAACATTTAATAATATCACCAATGCAGCAAAAAGCACTGAAATGCTTATTGAAAACATTCAAACATACCATAAAACATTGATTTACCAACCAAAACACCTCCAAACATTGAATCCCAAACGAAAAACATTTAATAATATCACCAATGCAGCAAAAAGCACTGAAATGCTTATTGAAAACATACAAACATACCATAAAACATTGATTTACCAACCGAAAACACCTCCAAACATTGAATCCCAAACGAAAAACATTTAATAGGATCACCAATGCAACAAAAAGCAATGAAATACTCATTGAAAACTTACAAAGATACCATTTTTTTGCATTGGTGATTCTATTAAATGTTTTTCGTTTGGGATTCAATGTTTTATGGTGTTTTTTAATTGAAAAACAATGTTTAATGGTGTGTTTGTATGTTTTCAATGAGTATTTCATTGCTTTTTGTTACATTGGTTATAATATTAAATGTTTTTCGTTTGGGATTCAATGTTTGCAGGTGTTTTTGGTTGGTAAATCAATGTTTTATGGTATGTTTGTATGTTTTCAATAAGCATTTCAGTGCTTTTTGCTGCATTAGTGATAATTTTAGATGTTTTTTGCTAGGGATTTAATGTTTTCTGGTGTTTACTGCAATCACTTGCAGTTAGTGTAACAGAAGTTAACATTTACAATCGCAATTACAAAGTTATAAATGTTGAAAAACTTCACTTAGGAAAAAAGACAACAAAAGTGAATTCGTTACATAATTGCAACACTTCGTGGTTAGGTCAAATGATACCGAAATGAACATTTATTAACCATATTACAAATATTTCGATCCTTTTCTTGTATACTTTTCAAAAAAAGCATCACATATCACCTGTTTTACCCTAAACCTATTGATTTGAAATTATGTAACGAAAGTTTGAATTCGTTACATAATTGCATTTCGGTCGCGGTTAGGGGTAAATACATAAGATACAGCTTTATTTACTATTTAATCTTCCAAGAAAAAGAACGGAAAGCATTTAATAATACTTATTTTAAACAAATTCAATCGACAATACACATATATTTCTTTTGAAAATGCTAACCCTGAAGGGTTGCAATTATGTAACCAATTGAAAAGGTTACATAATTGCAACCCCTCAGGGTTAGGTGATATAATTGTGAAATGTATTATTTTGAGAGAGAATATTTCCAATTAAATCCTTTTAAAATGTTTTATAATAAAAAGGATGCATAATAGACATTAAAAGTACCTAACCGCGATGCCGTGCAATTATGTAACCTTTTCGAATTGGTTACATAATTGCAGTGCATCGCGGTTAGAGATAGAGAAGTAAATTATTGTAAGAAAAACAACGTAAAACATTTAAGTATACTTATTTGTAACATATTCAAATGAAATTACACAAATATTTATGTTGAAAATTCTAACCCTGAAGGGTTGCAATTATGTAACCAATTGAAAAGGTTACATAATTGCAACCCCTCAGGGTTAGGTGATATAATTGTGAAATGTATTATTTTGAGAGAGAATATTTCCAATTAAATCCTTTTAAAATGTTTTATAATAAAAAGGATGCATAATTGACATTAAAAGTACTTAACCGCGATGCCGTGCAATTATGTAACCTTTTCGAATTGGTTACATAATTGCAGTGCATCGCGGTTAGAGGTATACAAGTAAAATCTTCCAAGAAAAAGAACGGAAAGCATTTAATAATACTTATTTTAAACAAATTCAATCGACAATACACATATATTTCTTTTGAAAATGCTAACCCTGAAGGGTTGCAATTATGTAACCAATTAAAAAGGTTACATAATTGCAACTCCTCAGGGTTAGGTTTAATAATAGTGACACGTATTAATTCAAGCAAGAATATATCAATTTAAATGCTTTTAAAACGCTATATGATAAAAAGGCTACAAATTAACCATTGAAAGGGCCTAACCGCGATGCGGTGCAATTGTGTAACCTTTTTGAATTAGTTACATAATTGCAGTGCATCGCGGTTAGAGATAAAGAAGTAAATTATTGTAAAAAAAACAAAGTTAAACATTTAAGTATACTTATTTGTAACATATTTAAATGAAATTACACAAATATTTATGTTGAAAATTCTAACCCTGAAGGGTTGCAATTATGTAACCAATTGAAAAGGTTACATAATTGCAACCACTCAGGGTTAGGTGATATAATTGTGAAATGTATTATTTTGAGAGAGAATATTTCCAATTAAATCCTTTTAAAATGTTTTATAATAAAAAGGATGCATAATAGACATTAAAAGTACCTAACCGCGATGCGGTGCAATTGTGTAACCTTTTCGAATTGGTTACATAATTGCAGTGCATCGCGGTTAGAGATAGAGAAGTAAATTATTCTAAGAAAAACAACGTAAAACATTTAAGTATACTTTTTTGTAACATATTCAAATGAAATTACACAAATATTTATGTTGAAAATTCTAACCCTGAAGGGTTGCAATTATGTAACCAATTGAAAAGGTTACATAATTGCAACCCCTCAGGGTTAGGTGATATAATTGTGAAATGTATTATTTTGAGAGAGAATATTTCCAATTAAATCCTTTTAAAATGTTTTATAATAAAAAGGATGCATAATAGACATTAAAAGTACCTAACCGCGATGCCGTGCAATTATGTAACCTTTTCGAATTGGTTACATAATTGCAGTGCATCGCGGTTAGAGGTATACAAGTAAAATCTTCCAAGAAAAAGAACGGAAAGCATTTAATAATACTTATTTTAAACAAATTCAATCGACAATACACATATATTTCTTTTGAAAATGCTAACCCTGAAGGGTTGCAATTATGTAACCAATTAAAAAGGTTACATAATTGCAACTCCTCAGGGTTAGGTTTAATAATAGTGACACGTATTAATTCAAGCAAGAATATATCAATTTAAATGCTTTTAAAACGCTATATGATAAAAAGGCTACAAATTAACCATTGAAAGGGCCTAACCGCGATGCGGTGCAATTGTGTAACCTTTTTGAATTAGTTACATAATTGCAGTGCATCGCGGTTAGAGATAAAGAAGTAAATTATTGTAAAAAAAACAAAGTTAAACATTTAAGTATACTTATTTGTAACATATTTAAATGAAATTACACAAATATTTATGTTGAAAATTCTAACCCTGAAGGGTTGCAATTATGTAACCAATTGAAAAGGTTACATAATTGCAACCACTCAGGGTTAGGTGATATAATTGTGAAATGTATTATTTTGAGAGAGAATATTTCCAATTAAATCCTTTTAAAATGTTTTATAATAAAAAGGATGCATAATTGACATTAAAAGTACTTAACCGCGATGCCGTGCAATTATGTAACCTTTTCGAATTGGTTACATAATTGCAGTGCATCGCGGTTAGAGGTATACAAGTAAAATCTTCCAAGAAAAAGAACGGAAAGCATTTAATAATACTTATTTTAAACAAATTCAATCGACAATACACATATATTTCTTTTGAAAATGCTAACCCTGAAGGGTTGCAATTATGTAACCAATTGAAAAGGTTACATAATTGCAACCCCTCAGGGTTAGGTGATATAATTGTGAAATGTATTATTTTGAGAGAGAATATTTCCAATTAAATCCTTTTAAAATGTTTTATAATAAAAAGGATGCATAATAGACATTAAAAGTACCTAACCGCGATGCGGTGCAATTGTGTAACCTTTTCGAATTGGTTACATAATTGCAGTGCATCGCGGTTAGAGATAGAGAAGTAAATTATTCTAAGAAAAACAACGTAAAACATTTAAGTATACTTTTTTGTAACATATTCAAATGAAATTACACAAATATTTATGTTGAAAATTCTAACCCTGAAGGGTTGCAATTATGTAACCAATTGAAAAGGTTACATAATTGCAACCCCTCAGGGTTAGGTGATATAATTGTGAAATGTATTATTTTGAGAGAGAATATTTCCAATTAAATCCTTTTAAAATGTTTTATAATAAAAAGGATGCATAATAGACATTAAAAGTACCTAACCGCGATGCCGTGCAATTATGTAACCTTTTCGAATTGGTTACATAATTGCAGTGCATCGCGGTTAGAGGTATACAAGTAAAATCTTCCAAGAAAAAGAACGGAAAGCATTTAATAATACTTATTTTAAACAAATTCAATCGACAATACACATATATTTCTTTTGAAAATGCTAACCCTGAAGGGTTGCAATTATGTAACCAATTGAAAAGGTTACATAATTGCAACCCCTCAGGGTTAGGTGATATAATTGTGAAATGTATTATTTTGAGAGAGAATATTTCCAATTAAATCCTTTTAAAATGTTTTATAATAAAAAGGATGCATAATAGACATTAAAAGTACCTAACCGCGATGCGGTGCAATTGTGTAACCTTTTCGAATTGGTTACATAATTGCAGTGCATCGCGGTTAGAGATAGAGAAGTAAATTATTCTAAGAAAAACAACGTAAAACATTTAAGTATACTTTTTTGTAACATATTCAAATGAAATTACACAAATATTTATGTTGAAAATTCTAACCCTGAAGGGTTGCAATTATGTAACCAATTGAAAAGGTTACATAATTGCAACCCCTCAGGGTTAGGTGATATAATTGTAAAATGTATTATTTTGAGAGAGAATATTTCCAATTTAATGCTTTTAAAATGTTTTATAATAAAAAGGATGCATAATTGACATTAAAAGCACCTAACCGCGATGCCGTGCAATTATGTAACCTTTTCGA